>CALNVZ010003432.1:20929816-20942226 GCA_940671915.1 Paracentrotus lividus | reverse complement strand
AACAGTTCTCAGGATCTTCTTTAATATTTGGTTATAAATCGGTACATCCCCATTTGTGTAGCCAATGCTAGAAATAACGGCTGAATCCTTCGGTCTAAATCATGCTATGTTGTACATCTTCTGGTTGAAGGAATAATTGGTCAAGAAGTCTCCTCAGTTTAATGTCCTTTTAAATTTATTGTTTTTGTCAACACTCACATGAAGAGAGACTGCAACCAGTACTCAAATTTGCTACCAACAGTATACCAACAATTGAACATAATTATAAGTTACAATAAACCAGAACTAAAGGAATACCATAAGTTATAGATCTGCAATTGTTCAGTTTTATGAATGCATGAGTTTCTATGTTCCTCAAGATAGCCTTGGATATAGTTTTTTTTTCTAAAGGTTAGAACATTGTAGGATTTTTTTCAAAAGAATACTTGAAAATTGCCTTGTCCTAATATGAACTATATACCTCAGAAAATAACCTCGGGTTACTAAGACATGTTATGTATAAACAAGTAAGGGAAAAGAAACATTGGGACATAAATGTGTTACACAAAGTACTTATTAATTCTTTAACTGTTTGTTTGTTTGTACATTGCTCATTCAGTTTCGTATTTTTCTTTATTCAAAAGGAATTATTTATATTGTTTTAAGAGTAACAATAGTAGTTTCCAGTATCGTACTTTTTATTTGTTACATTTGTTGTTTCTTTTGCCAAATATTTGACATCACATTATTATGTTGTGTTTCTTTAACCCCATTTTAAAACCTTCCTTTTGTCTATGAACCAGAATCATGGTTTGGTGTATTTGTTTGATGATCATCATGTTCAGTGATGAAGCGCTGCAGAAAGCATCATTAAAAACCTTTCATTTTCTATAAAAGAATTGTTTTATTTGTTTTTATTGCGTAAACCCATAATATGTTGTTATAATAATGAAATTTAAATGCAAGATATAAGTAATTTATATAGCACATTCTTTGTTTATACAATCGATAATACCAATTTATTAATATGAATTTGGTGTGCCATGTGTTTGTGTGAATCATTGAAATTGAAATGATCGGGGAGCAAACGAATTTGTACCAAAAAAAAGTTTATATGAATAATTTATGTTAGCACTGAGGCTCATTTTCAAAAAGTCTAACAAAGAACCCTGTTTGAAATCTTTCCTTTTATCTTCCAGAAAATCTTATATATAAGAATTATTTAAAAAGCTGCGAAAAATATTGATTAAATAAACATTTCGGAGATTCTTGAATTGCGCCTTTCCAATTGTAACATTGCCAGTAACGGTGGTTGTATATTTCAAGAAGTTGAATCACTAATATTATGTTCCTCTTGCTTTTATGTCAAAATTTGAAAGGGGGAAAGGACAATTTGTTTTGTATCTTCTCATCTTTTCCCATATAGGTGATGATAATAACCCAACGACAGATCTTACAAAGGGACAAATGGCTTTGTATTAGAGTTGAGTTTGACTTTTTAACTTCACAATGGCCTATGTATAGAAAACTTATTTCATATTCCAAAGGCACACCTTTTCCCCTCCTTGCTTTTCTATCCTCCTTTTGTATTTGATTCTTGGAGGGATACCTAGAGCTAACAGTTTTCCATTAGCGGTTGGGCTAATGGTGTGTACTCGGGGTCGTATAGGTATAGATATAGCCCCGTCCTCAAAAACCAACAACGCTTCTTTGTTAACGTGGGACTACGCGACCCGCTAATGCACTTTGTAATTTTTTATCGAACAATGCTCAGGTAATGTCAAATCTTTTTATTATAGAATTTCATCATATTTTCTTTTCTTAAAAACAAAGTAAATGTAGGTATCAATAAAATCTTGGTTTTTCATACAGAATTTTCTGACAGAAAAGGAACTGTTTTCGGAAAAGGAACGTTTACCCTTTGTGCCTTTTTTTTTCATGACTAGTTTTCCTTCAGATGAAAAGTTGTGTGTGTGTGTGTGGGGGTAATCATATTTTTTAAAGCGTTTTTGTGTGGTATAATAATCATAAAGAATCTGGTTCCTGTAATAGGGTTAAGTCTAGCATTGTCTATGACACTCTCAGTGTATTCTTTTCTACACCCCCCCCCCATCAACATGCATCTCCCGCGTCCTCTCTCTCTCTCTCTCTCTCTCTCATTTCCTCTGCCATCTAATTCCATATATATTTTTTCTCATTTAGCATGATTGTTAATACATAAATTTGCATCAAAAATGTTTTGTAAATAATAATCTACATTGGTCCGTCACGGTGATCATGTTTGTGGTGGTCCAACAAGATTTGGAGCCTGCAATCGAAAACAAAACATAGCGTCCCCTATATTTCCAAATCCTGACTCGGTGGCTGCAATTTATTTTTTTTTTAAATATGCAGGTGTATTAAATAGTTTGTAAACATTAGACCACATTGGTCTATGATGGTGGTCATATTTGGGCTAGACCAAGACCCCACGTCATGGGGTCAATAATACCAATAGTACAAGACTTTGCAATAAATTGGACCTGATTGATATTGCAATCAAATGATTGCGACCTATAATTATACTCACTGTTCAAAAACACTTTATATCTTGTTTTAACTGAAATTTTCTAATCAGACTACATGATAAAGTTTAGTTGTGTTTTTTTAACAAAAAAAACAACAAAAAAAAGCAAAGATACTGATATTCTGAAGGACGACTCTACTCAAAGATATTAATTTAATTATTTCCATTCTTCCTACATGTAATATACAATGATTCTGATCACAAATACTGATCTGACTATATACAATATAAAATTCAACCATTTGCACATGTTCAAAACGAAATTTACATTACAGAATGTTCGCAGTATTCTCATATCCTTTTAAACTACGTTCATGAACATCATAATGTACTACTATGTCACTTATGGTTTGTCTTACAAGGCCCCTTTTTTGTACATTGTACTTTTATCGGTGCAAGCATCATTTGTTTAGCAGCTAATGGTTCTGATTGCATCCAATTCGTTGTTGAAATTGAAAATTATCTATCCAGCTGCGTGTTCAATTAGAGGCAAATTTTCTTATTCGTGCGTGCCTGACAAGTCTTGGATTTGTACTTCAGCTTTGGCGCCTATACTTCATATTTTTCGCTGAGAATTATGAAGGAGACATTATCCAGCAAATCTGCCCAGAGTATATAGGCCAATACGACTTATCAAAGAGAGGTTATCTAAACCGTTTCAAACTCGTATGATATAATGAGGTACCATTGCGCATCGGAATCAAACTTGAGCATGTGGATGACACAAGAAACACACAGGGTTTTTTTTGGGTGGCAACGGCCCTAAATACCCGATTATAGGCACCCACCCTAAATTTTGGTTTAGGGGCGAGGCTAGGGCCCGCCCGCACCCTTGATTATTTTTATCACGTCTTTTAAAAAAAATACATATAATATATATAGGCCTATACAGAGCATGGGGACATATAATGCCCCAACCCCATAATCGTGGGGCGGTCCCTCCCGTCCCCCACTTTGACGCCCATGGAGGTATATACCCAATGAACTCGTAGAAACTCGTAGGATCAGTAGATGTACAGGAAGTAGTAGTAGTAGCAGCAGCAGTATAAAGTAAAAAAAACTTCCCTTAACATTCAACCATTAAGTGATTTACTTCTTTTGAGTTGTAATTAAAAGTACACTTTACAGCGAGAATAAATCTCACCATGAAGCTAATCAAAGTATCTCTCAGAACAATTATACACCATATTATCATCCATGGCAATGATGTCGTCTTGCCCTTTTAACCCGGAGCAATCATTTTCTCAAATGATTACCCGTCATGCTCTTACCGCGAACTTCACTGATCACGTCGGTGGGCCGACAATAATCGGGATAAATTTGTAAGTGTTTAATGGCGGGAAATATTGATGTCCCGCGCGCGTGATCAGGCGACCTCGCGTGATTTGAACAATAAAAAAACGCGGCAACCAATGGCGACAAAATTAAGGAACAATTCGATGAATGTTAGAAATGTTCGGCGTTGTTCGGCTGTAGGCACAACCCTCGAGTTCAAAAGTCGAACATAATAATTATTTTGTTGTTGTTTGATAAAATTTCTGCACGTCCTTGTCGAACTCGATTTCGTCGTCGATTTCAAAGAGTTCGATGCGCTTAACATGCTTTTGATCCATTTATATATTTATTTATTATTTACTTTTTTTTATTTGTTTATTCATTTATTCATTTATTATGTATTTACTTATTTATTTGCATTTATTTATTTATTTTTATTATTATTATTTTATTTTTTTGGACAAGCTGATTCAGGTTACCGAAAGTGTCGCTCTCTTTCGAGAAATTTGAGAAATTAGCACACACAAACAAATGTATTAATCGGGCAAAACTCCTCTTCATCTAAATGCTTTCTCTACACTTCATGCCCAACTTAGCTTGGAGGGATGTTAATATTTGGTACATTACAGGGCCCACGGAGCCGGGAGCTCGGCTGGACTGGGGGGGGGGGGGGCTTCGGCCCTCACTTTTTTCCAGCAGATTCGCACGAAAACGCGAAAAATGAAACCTTATTAATTTTTATGCTCTTTAGTCTGCTTGAAATGAAAATTGAAAATTAAAAATCATGCATTAAGCATATCAGGGGTACAACAAGCGAACAACACAAAGTTCTTTAAAATCACTCATTTAATCAGCATGCATGTCAATACAAGAAAGTGTCCGAATATTTTTTATATTTTTAATTTGCCGGCTGCACCCCTCTCCCTATCAGGAACTGGATTCGGGCCGCTGCATGCTGAATTTGCATTGGACATAACCTGAACGACGAACACAATATGTCACATCTTGAAGTCCCACTCTATTAGTTTTGTGTGGTGATGTTGAGGGAGGGAGCAACATAATTGTGGCTTTAGTTTGGTTTTATACACTCACAGCCGCCTTGAATCACCAAACGTCACATTCGAAACCTGTGCGTCGAGAAACCGCTCGGCACACGAACGGAAATCTAGTTTACATCTATAAAGAAAAGCAGGTTTTGATTGAATCCGGATTATGATATTTGGGCTACATCAGGTGGAGCACTTTCATACGTAATCCCCCCATCCTACGCCTTTTGTTTCTGAGGAAGATCTTTTAATCCCGCAATGTGAAGAATAAAGACATCTGAGGACACATGAGGACAACCAACATGACGCAGGGGGGTTCACTCATGCCTTATGAGTGATCAATGGCGTCGTTAGAACATTTTAATGGGGGTTGTTACAACCGATAATGTCGCAGCGACGCAATGTCACAACAACGCTTTACGTCACCATCCGAAAACCGTGACTGAGATTCGAACCTCAGTCCAATTCTTATCAGTTTTTAGGCCAATTTAGAGAATATCAGGGGCCGCGGACGTTTTTGAAAGTGGAGGGCTGAGCCGCAAGTGGTGGAGGGTAGGGCTGAACAGGCTAAAAATCACAATAAATGTATGGTCATTTTTGCGTTTTTTGTACACGTTTGCTGACAAAAGTGGGGGGGGGCTGAACCCCCCCCCCCCTTTCCCGGTTCGCGGCCCCTGAGTGTAACTAAATCATTTGAACTGATTACATCATGGAAAAAAGAAAACTAGCCTACAAACGGATGCGGATCGAACCGAGGTTCCCAGTCACGTCTTTTGGATGGTGGCGTCAAAGGTTGGTCCTAGATGGAAATAATGCGTTGGTGTGACATGCGTTGGTGTGACATGCGTCGCTGCGACATTACCGGTTGTAACAGGGGTGTGTTGCTCAACTTTACCAACACCAAAACTTTTTAAAACAATATAAGATGCACCTCATCTGCCACCCTTCCCTGAATTTTCGATGTAAAATATGGCCGTTTTTTTTTTTTTTTTTTTTTTTTTTTTTTTTTTTTTAAATCAATCATATCCTTCTGGCCATATTCCTCTTTCCTTTACTTTTTATGTCTTCTTCTTCTTTTCTATATCATTTCTTTCACCTTTCTCCACATTATTATTTTTCTCAGAGTCACATGCCCCTCCCTCATTTTGCTCTTCCATACTTGACACCCCACTCACGGGTGTCATATCAGTCAGATGGTAAGAAATCGTCAACATTACTGGTACCTCGCATTTTGGCTTGGGAAACTGTTGCGGTGTAGACTACATTTAGGTTGTGTCAACTTAATTTCACGACTAACCATCGATATTGACTGCTAATGGCTGACTACATTACGCAAGTGCCCCTTATTTCAGCTGTTAATTGCACCCGTGTGTGTAATCATGTCACATTATGAACATTATTTCATCCTCACGACGATACACCTCAGACATGTCAGAACAGAGAGTGTAAGGGCGTGGTACCCTCTACCATCATTGTAACTGGTACCTCTGTGTTAATGTAGAATGGATAATCTTAAGATCTTATTACGACGTTTAAAAAAATCAATGTAAAGTTTGCAAATGCAGAGGGCCGGCTGAACAGGGAGTGGGACTTCAGCCCTACTTTTGTCAGTAAACGGATCCAAAAAGTCATAAATGACCATCGATATGTAATTGCTATCTTTTTGCATGTTTAGTCCCACTCCCCCACTTTTAAAAACGCGTCACGGCGCCTAATCCATTGTCGACAGACTTTAAAAGCAAAAATACACAAACAGAAAGAAAATGCTTAAAAGAGGGGGCTTATTCATTATGCCGTCTTAGTGATTATTAAAAAAATACGTCACCCTAATATTTTCACATTATGAATATTAAGAACAATATAATTCCCCAGTCCGTTGGTTTCCCTCCGTCAGGTAGCTGATGCCCTCATCATGTTCATGAAAATATATAGTCATATCGTGCAGAATCAAAGGCGACTTCGATCTTGAATAGTTTTGAATGTTTTGATCTAATTTCTTGATCAATGAGTCATGTTCTTCAAAGGTACCGTAGAGACATCATAATTCTTCCCTAGCAATTTTCGAAATCTTCCCCCCTAAAAACACTTCCGAATGGGGAAAAAAAAATGAGATCTAGGAGGAAATATTACAAATATTATGTTGAGCCTACGAATGCGTATAATTGGTCTTATGAGATTGGCGTGACGACATTCGAGAGGAATCGAGGGAAAGGGTAGTCGGGCTAAACCGGAGATGTTTTCTTAGTCGAAAAATTAATATTCCTATTGCTTGATTGTTGTCTTGGAACTTCAGTCGAACGGCGACCCGAATCGCCGCTCATTAAAGTCAAGAGGGGATATGGTGCTATCTTGAAGTATACGACCAAGATGGGGTTCAAGAAAGGGTCGTTGACACTTTGTGCTTGTTAAAAAAGCCGAGTTTTTATAATTGTCATTCGTTTTGTGATTTGATGTCTGAGGAGGTAATGAAGAACGCAGACCACGACTTTCCTTTCTTTGACATTCAATATCCCTAGAAATCATTGCAACGAGTCTCAGTCATCTCCCTAGTGCATCTTCCCTCGCCCGGTGAACCTAAACGCTCCCAATCTCATCGGCATCAGCAAGGAACTGGGGTTAGGATGGGGTAAAGGTATTACCCCTATAAACTGTCCGACACCCTCCTCTCCTATTATACATGGCATCATGGGATGACTGAGATCCTCAGAGTTTGGACCATTCTTAAAGGTTTCAAGAAGAAATTAGAGAATAGCAAAGATCAAAGGGTATTCTCGACTAATGGGATTATGGTCATGGCGGAGTCACAGCCATGTACGACGCATGGCCAACGCACAGTATGCGCTGGGTGTGCGTTACTCATTCGTCGAGAGCGCTTAGCCAACGATGTGCATTCGTGCGTATATTGATATGATTGTGCTGTCTATGTAAATGCTCTGTGTCCGCGTTGTCGGCAATTTTCACAAATTTGAACGCGCTGGTCTTGCGTTGTGTACATGTGACTGCCGCATTAGGATTAGGTTTTCATAAACTGACCCGATGGCATCCTAACCATAACCTAAACCTAGTCATATAACCCTGCTAACCCTAATCTAAGGTATGGTGTCAGGATCTGAACATGATCTGAACATACAAATCATAATAAGTATGGGGAAATATGTATAATGTACACTTCCAATGAGTTTAATCTCCTTGATATGTCATACTGATTTAAAAAAAAATTGTTTAGTTCTTATTTACCATTCCTTGGAGTGTGCTTGTATTTATTGAAAGAAAGAACCTTATTAGAACATGTCTTGTCCGATGTTGTACGAATGGTTTACATTTGCGTCTCTTCGCCTTCTTTATGTTGGGCTGCCTTGGCTAAGCTGTAATTATTATGTTGTTCAGCTGTAGGTGAAATTATCAAGTTGCTTCAATTCACATGAATCACAGGCCTACTTCTTAGCTTTTCGTTCTCCTCTCGTGTTTCATCCTGACCAGAAAATGACGTTACGACTGATCCACCAACAAGTGGCCAGCCATACATGCCGCGTGCGCCGAGCGACATAACCATTCGAACCGCAGAGCCTTTGATGTGCCAAGTAGGATGTCATCATATGTAGCAATACAGTAGAAGATGACTACTGTCTACAGAATATGGATGAGTGTGGCAAGCACCTGGTGCTCGTCCCATTTATATCAGAGGAATATCCCTTCATCATGGTCATAGATCAGTTGCTCAAAACCTCTCATGAGTTTTCAGGAATGCCCTCTTACTTGTCGCCTGCAGGTCTTATTTTAGCAGGTGCGCAACATTCATGTCTCGGTGTAGTCAAGACAATGTCCTAAGGTATTGTTTCTGGGTTGTTGTTGATCACTCAAAGGTCTTATGACATGTCTACATCGTAACATTCATGAACTTCTGTTCAGACTTGAGGTTTATTGAAAACAGGATATATGCTACTGATGCGACAGCGTTGCCCTGGTCATAGAAGCATTGTGTTTTTACGCAATAAATGATTAAATTTGACAGATATGGAATATTAATTCTCGGTTGAGCATGACAGGAAAGGAACGCTTCCGCAACAAAAGACCATTGCAGACAGGTGCACCTACAGTCTTGGGTTAAACAATCGGGGACAGGGATTGTTTCCCTTCGTCGGGCCAGACCGCCGGCGAAGCTCTGGCGATGCTCTGGCAATGCACCTGGTCTAGTGGTTATGACTATGGGATCTTAAGTAGTAGATGACTACTAATCATTCATTAGGTTCATGTATGATTTTGACTTAATGTTGGGTCATGATCAGGGTGAACAGAACAGACGGAGATGACACAGTCAATGTAGTTGGCACGGGAAGGGGTTGATGAAGGGCCGTACTTGAGAAACTGGACAAAATGTCGTTCCCTTTATGAAGATCATTATTCTATTGTCTTTTCCTTTCCTGGCTAGGGGTTATATTGTTAACATCATATCGGAGGGACTTGGCAACATTGGTTCATGTGTGATACCAAAGGGCACTAGTGCATCACCTTGGCTTCGAACTCAGGACCTCATGGTTTCAACACCATTGTTATGCTGACCATGCTGACTGGGGCATCACGTCTCCTATTTTGCTATCAACGTCTTGGTCATGACCACAATCCCGACAAATTGAAAATAATTTTCCATTTTTCGCAAATGAACCTTTTCTCAACATTAACTTTGAACTTAATCTACATAATCCTAATCCCAACCCTCTCATCGCCATCCGTATTCTATCTCTCTCTCTCTCTCTCTCTCTCTCCCCCCCCACAACGCCCCTCCCATCTCTCTCTCTCTCTCTCTCTCTCTAGTCAAACAAACTATAAATGAATACCTGTTTGGAATCCAGTTTGCATAAATTAGATGTTGCCATGCTCGGACACAACTTTGCTATGTTGGACAGACAATAATATGATTTTCCCGATATAGCAACAACTAATGTATGCAAACCCAGAAAAAAAAAACTATTCGTGACAATATAAGCTGGTCTAACCATAAGCAGTAAACGATAATGAGAAATAAAACGATATTTAAAAGTTGCATATGGCTCAGGCTCACTTGCATAATCGCTATGACCAAACAGTCTTGTCAACGACAATTTATACGCCATTGGTGAAGATAATGATTATATGTATTTAATCTTTATAGATTCGCGATATCATTATTCGCTCTGCTGTGACCTGTCTCTAAACCTGAATAACTGTCTGAAATAATTTAATATCTATACAAATATTGAGATTTGTCTGGAATTAAGATAGGAAACAGTTTATGGGATGATGTTCCACGGGTGGACAGGTATCATGGGTACATTAAAACCCCTCCCCCGTCATTTTTTCAACTCCTATTCCTACTTCATTTCCTTAACCCGCTGTGGTTAAATGTTTAGGCGACGTATAAATAATGTTATCCGGTTTGGAAGCATTAATCACTTTTCACCTTGGTCCATTCTATAGTGTGGTGTCATAATACGACACTGTGTGGTGGAGCAGGGCTATTTTGGAGCGTTTTTGATAGGGGTTAATAAGGGACCGCGGAGCCGCGGGGGCTAGGGGGCGGCAGCCCTCCACTTAATGCACCAAAATGCGAAAAATGACCATAGCTTTGTGATTTTCATGCTTTTCAGGCCCTCCACTTTCGGCTCAGCCCCTCCCCTTTCAGAAATGCATCCGCGGCCCCTGGAACATGCACCAAAAATAAAGAAATAAAATCACAATGGTTACAATTAGGATTGGTAATTTCGCGAATAGACAATAAAAAATGGAACTTTTTCATAATTCTCCAAAAACCGTTTACAACAAAAAGAAAAGAAAAAGCAATATCCAAAAGGTTCCAATACAAGTGCATAAAAAACGGCATGTACTCAAAAAAAGAAAAATTATTTTTTTGCAATTGCTGAGGAGGATGCCTGCCAAAATATCAGATTGTGATTATCCAGCAGAATTCGATATGTGTTTAAAAGAAATCAAGCATAATTTACCACAAGGAACTGATAATAATTTTCGTATGGTTATGGAATATGGTTGCAGATACTAAATCCTCCTGGCAACAGCATAAATACATTTATCTTTCCTGAGTGTTGCTTTTTTCCTATTTCTTGTTTCGCCACCATAATAAGGCCTATAGTCATGAATAGTCATGCATTCTGAAAGAAATATGAAACAGCTTCATGACTTCGTTCATTTATATAACCCCACCGTCCTCTCTTTCTGCCTTCCTCCCTTATGTTTCAGAATTGACCGGGTCTGCTGGTCATCTATATATCCTCTCATTAATTACAAATTGCAATAGAATAGGGACAAGTCTTCCCTTTCTAAATTGAAAAAAATGATTAAAAACGTTATGGTTATGATTTAAATATACGATCTCAATAACAACCCTTGATCAAGTGTTGCAATAACTTTATGCATGGCCAGTGAGTGTAAGCCTAATAATCATTTTTTTACCATGAGGGCGCAACCAAAGTCCTGGGCGCAATGGATTATGCGACATTGGATTCTAATTCAAAGGGTTGTGGGTTCGAGTCCACCAGGAATGGTTACTTTTTATCATAGTTAATACTTTATATCTAAACTGTTGTACAGTTTACAATGTTTTTGTTATGTTTATGTTGTGTGTGTTGTTTGTTATTGTTAAATTTTATTTATATATTCATTTTTATTTTTATTTTCATTTGTTCTATTTTATTTCATTTTATTTATTATTAATATTTTTCATTTATATATATATTTATTTATTTATATATTATTATAATTTTTTATTTTATTTATTTTATTTTAATTTATTTATTTATTTATTTATTATTTATTTATTTATTTATTTATTTATTTATTTATTTATTTATTTATATTTATTTATATTTAATTTATTAATTATATTTATTATTTATTATTTATTTATTTATTTTTTTAATTTATTGGGTGGGGGGGGGGTGTTGAAATTTCTGGTTATGTAGAATTGATACAAGTATTATTCGGGAAAGAGAGCTATAATAACATTATATAGGCCTAATATATCCATAATGTGCAATATATAACCAAGGTCTGTAATATCTCCTTGATATAACCAATTCGTATAGCTGAATACATAATGTCAAAAAGGCGCACACCATTGCACATACATGATTTCATTTATTTACATATTGTATAGTATCAGTAATATATTTTCTTTGCTTTTTGAGTTATATTTCTGTCTAAACTTCAATTAGTAATAGGCAGACTACATTGTGAGCCTCAAAGCACCAGTATCGAGTATGAAGCGCCCTATAATCATTAATATTTTTTGTCCAATGCGGCTAATCCATTGCGCCACAGGAATCACGTTGAAAGGGCGGGCTCAGTATACCATAAGAATATATTGACACTGACGGTTTACACACATACGAATAAAGAAATGTGTGTGCAGCAGCCGCGTGTATTGTGTGTGTGTTCGCGGTATCTATTGACTTTACGGTATGAGTGTGTATGGCATTATACAAGTGCATAGAACTAGAGAAAGAACAAGAGAAGAGAGCTAGAGAGAAAGAGACAGAATTCTATGGTTCGTT
>CALNVZ010003432.1:20880853-20907889 GCA_940671915.1 Paracentrotus lividus | reverse complement strand
GAGCTGAAGCCCCCCCCTCCCACCCCGCGGCATTCCGCGGCCCTGCTATGAACGGGAGGGCATCCGTGGGATCAGCAGGGGGGGGGAATGAATTTTTGGACGGCAGACGGCCCGCGGACGTAACTCAACGTAATGTGTTAGGATGACTGTAGCATAACAACTGACAAATTCATTGCGCGAATTTTATATTTTATCGTCTCATTATTTTAATTTTAAACCAATCAACTTGTTTAAGGCTTATTATGTAAATCATATAGTTTTTTCGTATCAGAAAGACATTGGAAAGTATTCAGCTGGTAAACCACTGACAGATCGGTTTCCAATTGTATGTTACACAATGATAGTCTCTTAACAGATTCGCCTCTGTCCAAAGGGGTATTGAAAACATATCTTGACTTTGATTGATTTCTATAAAAAAATTGCTATACGTAGTGCTGATCATGTCTTAAGTAAATAACGATGTCTGTCATCCTTTGGCAAAAAGAAACCAGCAACAACACAAACAATATAAATAAACCACGACAAAATCCAAGGTGTCTCACATAATTCTTTGGACCAAAATAGAAGTCGACGCGCTTTATTGCTGGAATTGGACGTGGCGCAGTGCAATCGGGCAATATTACTAAGGCCTACCGCATCATGATCATGAGCCATTTTGAGAATGTGTGAGGAGTCAATAATGCCTTCGGCTTTGGGAGCAAATTTTGCTATTGTTCTTTGCCGCCCTGTTTACATACTTATCTTGGGAGTGGACAATGTGGACGAGTCTAATTTGTGGTACAATCGTCTCACCGAATTAGCAGTGGCCGATTCAGTAGATTGGAAGACTGATTCGTCGGCCATTCGAAAAATGAAAAAAACAAAAAGGGAGAAAGAAGGCTCCAACACATCAGTGAAAGTCCATTGTTATATGTCACTTGTCTAAAAGCTGTTTTTCTTAATTTAATGTGCGAGTGCTCATTCATGTTTCTGTAGTGGACATAAAAAAATGATTAAACAAAAAACACATTGTAAATATCTTCGTTAAATACTTTGTTTCCCCCTTTTCTTCTTTGTTCCTTCTTTGGAGAACAATATCGAAATCACATTCAGCTATATAAGTTGCTTTTTCTCCTGTGCCATGTCATGCTCCTACAACCTTCTCACTCTTGACCGATGCCTATACTTCTTCATTTTTAGGTCAGTTAAAAATGGTCATTGATCAACTGATAGGCTTGACAGGAGAAAGTCGCTTGACCACTTAACCCCCCCCCCCCTTCACAATGTATGAAATTGAACATTCAACATTGTGACATGAAATTATTATTTTTTTTACACTATCATTAAAAAAACTCATTTTCTTGTAAGTGTTAGCCCTCAGGAAATATTCTGAATACAGTCACCTCGACCCATAGTTATTCATCTTAAGTCTGTAACTTTGTCTAGACTTTGTTATTCATTATCTATTCATCGTCTTTTAATTTGGCCTACTCTCTCTCTCTTTTCTTTCTCTCTGCTCTCTCTCTCTCTCTCTCTCTCCTCTCTCTCGTCTCCTCTCTCTCTTTCTCTCTTCTCTCTCTCTTTCTACATCTATATCATTGTATATGTCCTCATTTTACCCAATACGTCTATTTTTCACTTCTTAACTTATCTCAATTTATCTTCCTCGGACACTACCTTTGGATTTTCAACCATTACTGCTCCCATCAAGTCATACATTCCATTTCTGTTCGCGAATTCGATGATCTATTTTTTAACCCAACCCCCCCCCCCTTCTAACCAAATCCTTTCCCTCAAACAGATACGATTCTCAAATACTCAACATGAATCACAACAGCGCGGCTTCTTCTTTTAACAGTACCAATGACTCTCTTTCGAGTAATGACGCATATTATCGCAAACCAATTGATTTTGAGAAGACAAGTCTTTGTAATCTCTTAACAGTTTGTAAATGCACTTCGAACGGACACATTTACCAACTGCAGGACCCTACAAAACGGAGCCGGAGCTACAATAAGCTGAACTATTGAGAGAGGGGAGTTTTGTGGTTTTATGCTTTAAATACTCTCGTGATTGCCGCCTGGTAATTGCGTTTATTTCAAATCCCTTTAACAGGGACTTAGCCTTGCCCTCAGTATTGGTATTATTTGCTGTATACTTACATAAATAACTTAAGTGGTAGCGATTACCCAAATCTTCGCATTCTGATTGGTTGACGATGTAATTAATGTATCATCGAAATCAGATGGAGATTATTTGTCTGTTAAACATCAGCAGCAGATCCAAAATATTTAAAATAGGGGAGCGCATTCGAAATTGCCTTTAAACGTGTAACAGTCAATGAGTGATTCGGGAAAATAGGAGGCGGCCAGCCTGGTGGCGCCACTGATCGTCAATTAAACCCCTTATTAAATGATGATACTATGATATTATTGAATAACAAAATAATTCCGTATGATTGATGTATAAATAATATTCCAAAAATACAAATTCAGTGGAGATAGCATCAGCCAAAGCCATTTATTTATTATTTATTTATTTAATTTTTATCATTTTCTTTTTTTTTATAATTAGATATTGGCTATACCTTAAGTTTAGGTTGTTGCCTACCAGTCTCAATTAAATTTGACGAAACATCACAAAATTAAAAAGCCGTATTATAATATTTTTGAATGAACTCAATGACCTTTATCTTTTTTGTTTTGCGGCAGATCCAGATGAGTGTAAAGAGCCCCGCCCCCCCGATGGGGGTGTCGCATCTGATTCGACCATGGGTGTTCGACACTTTTGGTTTTGAAGGCAGATTGGGGAGAAACAGAAACACTAGGAAAGAGATTAAATCGCTACTATTTACATCAAGAAAAAAATGCAATGCTTCGATATCAAAACAACAAATTTTTGGTCTCAAAGTACAAAGAGTCCAAGAAAACAGTGTTTTGAACGAATAGTTTTGATGTTGCAATGATTCACTCAACGTGAGGGGTTTCAAACGAGAATATTTTTTTTACTGTCCAAAAATATACAAGGTGTTTATCACGCTCGTTTGCGAACACGGGCCCTTATACAAAATGTTCGGCCGCCACACTGGCCAGAGAAAGTGAGAGAAAAATCACTGCGTGAACTAGCGGCGCGTTTGAAGATTTAGTAATATTTAATTTATTGTTCTTTTTTGTTTATTAGCAACCATGATAATTCATATTTCATCACACGTTCTATCAATTCAGAAAGATGGTGTGAAAGTTGGCTTCAAAACAATCAAACTTGTGAGAGAGATTAAAAATGTGTTTTGAACTATTTTCTTTAGGCTATTCTGGAAGAGATACCTTGATAATAAATAATTATTATCAGCAACAAACTAATACAAAAGGAAACCAGAACAAAATTTTTAATGTGCTTAATTAGCGACAAACAAACTCATGCACATACTGAATTATTATCAATAATTATAATTACATGAATTTCATTTGAATGAAAACAAGCATTTCGGCAGTCATTACATTTGTATAACACCTCTCTCTGGATAGCTTTAAAGATAATTATAAAACCAACTACGAATCTTTTACATAACACAACCTCCATTCCCTGAGGAGTAATTCTTGCATTACTGTTTCAAAGAGAAGGCATAATGCCATGACGGGGCTCACATTTTACGATGTTTGCATCTCCCAGACAATTTAATTCTTCTTTTTTATTCTTTACATAGCATTTTGTATCTTTTAATTTATTTAAGCTGACCTTCGAGAAGATTGAACAATGTCCTTAGATTTAATGTAAATTTGAATGTGATTGGAATTGAAAGGCATAAATGAATGTTTGCAAATCCGAAAACAATTACATTTTAAACGTAATATACATCGGCCCAAATATACATAGTTGTGTCAGGCAATAGTGTGTCATAAAATGACGACCAATTATAATTCAGTGTTAAAAAAGATGCATAACCGAGGGGTCCTCAAGAATGACTTTTGTGTCCATTCTTTCATTCTAAAGATATTTATTTTGCGGCAAACGAGATGAGAGCAACAGTTTCTCATGCCAAAAAATAACCACACTTGAAAAGCATACCAAGGGGCATTATACGCGTCGGGCATCTTTAAAGAATATGCTAACCATATATCCGATCCTTTCCGAAAGTAAAGATTGATTGCTTTTTAATCTGTAAGGTTTCATTCGAAGAAAGTTTTTATTAAAGTAACAGATATCTTCATTACAGCAGAACAATATAAGCAGAGGTAGAGAATAGAATGAAGACAGGAGTGTGTATGTGTGTGAGAGAGAGAGAGGAGAGAGAGAGAGAGAGAGAGAGAGAGAGAGAGAGAGAGAGAGAGACTAGAGAGAGAGATAGAGATTATTTATAAGATCCATGACAAGGAAAACAAAATGGATAAAAAGAGAGACAAAAACAGAATAGGGGTTGGCGAAAGAGTGAGAAGTGCATTAAAAAAGAAGGATATGAAAAGACGTTTGTTTGAGGATTTTTTTTTTTTTTAGTTTTCGTATCCTTTCTCTCCCCCCCCCGCTTTTTTTTTTTTTTTTTTTTTTTTTTCTGATACTTTTAGTATTAAACAACGAAATGTGCTTCTCATACCGAGGCCACGCAGAAAAAAGTGTCCCGAGAATGTGTAGCTATAGTATTAATAACAAAGTTCTATTTTGGTTGTTGGTTGGTTCAGAACCTTCCCTGAAAATATACACCCTTGCCCTATTTCCAAAGAAACATGTACTCCTGGGCAACATTGACCATCCAACCTAGTTGTCAAGTACACGGTCATCTTAGTCGTTAAAAATTCAGGCGTGGACCCAGGATTCGTAATTTGAAAATATTGTGTAAGCCGCATTTGTCTATAGAGCTCTGTTTGTTTGGGCATGGGCCGATTATTGTGTGACATGAGTGGCTGAACCTGCTACTGAGTGTGTAGCTGTTCCGATTTGTATGGTTGTCATAGGAGGGAGTATTCCTGGATGAAGCTTGTCCGAGTAATTGTCATCCATGGTAATTGTCGTTCTTGACTGTAGTCCGGCGGCAGTCATTGTCAGACTAAATCAATGTAAAATATGGATATGGGGACTGCTGCAAACTAGGACGAAGATCACGGAACAATGTCGGTAAAACTTCAAAAAGTCTCTACCGCGACACTCCTGTTCGTTTTCTTTCTGCTCCATATTTTTCACCTTGGTCCATGCCGCGTGCAGGATCAATAAGAGTCGCCTGGAGATACGTTGCCAAAATCACGCACCTCACTACCAGAAAACAGGAAAGCGCAAAATGCGAACATCTTTAAAGTGTAATTCATCCAGCCAGATATTTTTTTGTTGTTGAAACTTCTTCCCTTTTCTCTCCTTATGTTTGTCTGCAGAAGCTAATAAGCCATGCTTGAAAAAGCTCCTTCATTGTCCCGTCTTTGTCATTATTTCATTGTTTTCCCTTTTATCCCATTGTTATGCTTTTTCTGGTAGCGAGGTTGGTGCTATTGAAGCGACTGCACTGCCTTTAACCTGTGCGAAGGTAATCGCAATACCAAGGTGTCAGCGCCAAAACTTCCCCAAACCTTACCCTGAGAAAAAAAGTAACTTTTTCGGGTGTTCGATATTCGTATTCATTCTCGCTTTATCAAACCACGCTAGAGATGTTCAGAACGCATTTGAAAGAATAATAAACATGAACCAAATTCAGCATGTAACTTAAACGTTTAAACGCAGCTGCAGCGCGCTTATTATTTGCTACAAAATTACTAAATAAACATGATAAAAGAGGTTGCGTTCCACGCCTTTTAAGGGTAATCCTGATTACGTCTTGTATTTTCTTCTCAGCAATTTACAAGATACACTTCGATACCAAGGTCATGCATTTCGGTACAATCAATCATTTTAAATTACTGGCCAAAAATAATAATACAAGCTTCGTGGTTATGGTCCTTGTATACAGTGGTATCGAGTCCACCCCTCCCTACCCCTCCCCTCCCCCCCCCCAAAAAAAAAAACCTACGGTCATTACTATGAAAGACAACTATGAAGAAAATAATTATGGCCATATCTGTCATGCGGGGTGCTCCATATTTTCGCAGTGTTAAATTAAAAAAGTTATAAGATTGCAATCGTTAAAATCAAAATCGTGCTTCATATAGAGAGTGGCAACTATACTTTACTATGTTTGGTTCTGGCCCGACGTTTCGAACGCATTAACACCACAGAATGAACTACTTTAAGAAACTACTGTACGACGACACCCTCTAAAACACAATCCCCGTTGCTATGGTTACGCGAGATGCTCATCTATATACCGACCACCACACTTACTTGTGCTTCTAACATTTCACCCAGTTATAAACTATTATTGAAAAACATTTCGCTTTTGTATGCAGGACTCTCCCTCGAGGCAACTGCCGGGAAAACTTCCCAGAGGAACAGCCTCTCCAGAGGACAACTCCCGAGGAACATCTCCCCCGATGAAAAACTCCCCGAGGACAAGTCCACAGAGGACAAATATCCCCGAGTACAACTCCCCTGTAAAGGAGGACAACTCCCCCGGAGGACGACTCCGGCGGAGGACACTCGCCCGCAGCACAACTACCCCCCAGTGACAAGTTCCCGCCGGAGGGCAACTAACATTCCGGATAACAGATCCCATCATAGCACCCTCTCACTTTTTTTAGCAAACGTGTACAAAAACGCAAAAATGACCGTAGATTTGTGATTTTTAGCCTGTTCAGCCCACCACTTTCGGCTCAGCCCCTCCACTTTCAAAAACGCTCCGCGGCCCCTGCATAGTCAGCAATAGAAATAGTGATAATTTCGTTTGTCCAATAAAACAAAGAAATGCATAAGAAATTATAAAATAGAAGATGAAATAAATATATAGTGCTCTGTGTTAAGCTATAGTTCGACGAAGAATGTGAATAAACTTCTTCAGTGTTCGGGTTATTAGCTGTTCAAGTGTTTGGTCAATATGCTTTCTCGTTCAAGCGATTTATGACTAACGATGGGTCATCTCCGAACCCCCTTCAGCACAGATCGTGTCCTGGAATAAAATCTTCCCGTCCTCTCCATGGGGTAAATTTTGAATGATCTTCAATTGTCTCTTGATGTTCTTAAACTTTATTTCATTTTAAATCACATTCATTCGTTATTTTGACTGTCAAATTATAGATAGTAGGTCTACGTACTTTTTGATAAAGAGCGGTGTCAGACGGTTTTATTAGAATAATACGTAGAATATGACCACAGACAAGCCATAATGAGCACTGTCTCCAATATCAGGAGGAAAAACTTGTTAAAAAAACGAACTGAAAATTATGTTATTAATTTATTATCAGAGACTTTTCGGATGTACATTTGTCAAATTTTCCGGCTGCCATCCCCCAATATTTAAGAAGACGTTGTAAGTTCATGAACTTCCTCTGAACGGGTACATTTAATGTAGTGATGATTGTATAGTAATATGGTCTCCTTAAATCAACATAATCACATATTATTTACATTAGGCCATATATGACATTTATGAATATACGTCGGTCTTTCATAAAGAAGTTCAGAATTTAATTCCGCACTGTGACTCATCTGTTTAAACAAGAAAAGTCTTCATTTTTGCCATTTTTCATATAGAGTGATGGATTACCTTGTCATATTTCGAAAAGTGAAAGAAAATACAAGGAATATATAGTGAACAAAACGTACAAAGAAAGTGTTGGGAAATGCGAAGAAAGACCGAGTTCGACAACATTAATGAAGACAAATTACCGAAACTCATGTAAAAATAAAACGACAAACTAATTAATTTTCAAAAATGTCAGCAATAAAAACAAAAAATCCTTAGGTCTAGGGCCAGGAACGTTAATTAGAAGCTAAGATGTGTCTGTAATATAAACAATTATTTTCAAGAATCGAATAAAAACTATATTGAGATTTCGATATTCGCAATCATCTCAAAAATCGTGACAGGACCAAGCACACATTTCATCTAATTCCAAGAAAAGTGAAAAGTAGCTCTTAGAAGAAAAAGAAGAAAGAGACACAAGGACTTGAAAGTTCTTTAAAACAAATCCTGGGAATGTAATAGTGAACAAAAGTACTGAGAATTTAGGAGGAAAAAAAAACCGAGTTCGACAATTAATGACGATGATTTATTCCAAGAGTCATGTAAACGACAAACTAATTAATTTTAAAAAATGTCAGTAATAAAAACAAAAACAAACTCTTTTTGAGAAACAAATGAAAACTGTATTAAGGCGCCGCTATAATGTACTGAATGATCTCATTTATTTATCAAAATCGTGACAGGACCTATTATACACTTCATCTAATTCCAAGAAAAGTGAAACATAGCCCATACCTGAACAAAAATAGAGGCAAGGACATTAATGTTAAACGAGATTAAAGGAATTGATGTAGAACAGAACTTACAAAGAAAATATGGGGAAAAACGAAGAAAGAACGAGTTCGACAAGATTAATGACAATAAATTGTTTCAAGAGCCATGTACCAGTAAACCGACAACCTAATTAATTTTTAAAAAAAACGTCGGTAATAAAAACGCGAAATTCCTCAATTCATTGGATTCCAAGAAAAGTGAAGAAAAAAAATCAAGGCCCTAATCTGAACAAGAATAGAGAAAAGAACCTTAATGTTAAAAAAAGAATACACGGAATATAGTGAACAAAACGTATAATGAAATTGAGGGGAAAAGCGAAGTTCGGAAACATTAATGACTATAAATTATCCAAGAGTCATGATTCTAATCGACAATCCAATTAATTTTCAAAAAGGTCAGTTATAAAAAGACGAAATTCTTCAAGTTAGAAAAAAATGAAAGAAGCAAAACTGAATAGAAAGCTAACATGTAATAAAAACCGAAATATCATCTTTTCAAGAAACAAATAAAAACTAAATATAGACGCAGATATTCGCAATGATCTCATTCATGAAAGTCGTGATAGAACACACTTCATGTGATTCCAAGAAGAGTGTTCGTCTGAACGTCTAGCTCTTCAGTTTATAGCTTCGTTTGGAGTGCATTAGGCCAAAAACAAAAAATTGTTTGGTTGTCCTCGACCGACCGACCCTCTGAAAACGGCCCGACCCGACCAAACTCTTTTTTTTTTTTTTTTTTTTTTTTTTTCACCCAAAACGCCGAAAATACACAGCTCATATTTATTGTATATATTTTTCATAAAACAGTATTATAACATGTGTTATTTTTCCGTGCAGTCCATTTTACATAACTCAATAAAACGTAAAAGTGATCTCAAAAATGGAAGTCATTCGTTTCTTTGTTTTTCTTGTTTTTCAATGGGAGGAAAAAAAAAAAAAAACCGACCCGACCGACCCGATTTTTGAAAAAAAGGCATTCATTGGACAACCAAACAATTTTTTTTTTTTGGCCTTATTGAGGGCGTGTACTAATCATTCATCTCTTACGTAGATAACAGAGTGTTCGTCACACCGTGAAGCCTGCACCCATACACACTTAAACATTCAGTGGAAATGCGTAATAGTGTTCTTTTTGTTGAATGTATCATAGGTGTAAATGGGTATGCATGCGTGTCTTAGGTGATACACGTAGACAGGATGATAAAAATGGGGGGGGGGAGCTAAGGTGTTTGCAAATTTCAAAATTATAACTATTTGAAATGCAACTGACGTTCGTTCATTATGTTTCATTTGCATTCTGCCAACGATCAAATAGTTTCGAAACTATTATCATGAAATGTTGAGGAAAGGTCTTCGGGAACATTGGGAAAGGGGTGCGTAAAGTTTGGGGGGAAATTGGATAGGCTCACATGTTTTGGACAATTCAAACGCCACAACGATTGAAATAGCAATGGCTCGTCTTCAGGTTTGCAACTGAAGAAAATAATATAAACAATGAAAAATGAGTATTAAATATTGTTAAGTGTAACCTGTATCGTGGCAGACACCAGACTCCGATTTCTGAAGTAGTGGTTAGTAAGCAGAAAATCATAAAATGGTAGCAAAATTAAATTAAGAATTAAGGACCCCAAAAGCAGAATGTAATATAATTCCACAGTAAATTTTTGTTTATACATAAACATATCAATTCTAGTTGTAAACTTAAGAGGAAAGAGGCGCTATCACTCTACGCAAATCAAACGCTGCCATAGACATTTTGTATTTGCACAGCTTTTTTCACTTTGTTTTCTTGATTATGGCGAGCAACTACCTTTTCAAAGAAATGATCAACTTGAATAATTACGTTAAGAGTCTTTTTTTTTCAAAATAGGAATAAACTTACTGCAAAGGGGAAAAAAGTCCTGTTCACTTGTGTCAATTCGAAATCCTAATCAGATCAAATTCCTGTACACATATGGCAAATTTTGCTCTCAAAATAGCTCATACGCCACATAATTATCTTCCTGGATACGCATTAATTATAAACAGCTTAATGTATCAAGCCGTTTTAAAAGCTTGAATTCTCCACCTTTCCAGAGATGGTAAATTCATTTCGATTAGGTTAAAAAAAGTCCTGTCACTTTGAACATTGTCACAAACGAATCTTTACTCGATGGGTCAATATTTCCGCATATCACATGCATATCGCATGTGGACGGCGTCTTCGCAAGATGTGACAAGATCACTATTTATATCAATAATCGTTAGGAACATCAATCTATGTTAAATAAAGATTCTGATTACAACTTTAGCACAAATGGTGTTATAGGCTTGCCAAAATGTATTTTCCCAATCTGGTCTGAAGCATTCTACACGAAAACTATGATAAAAGTTCAATTATTTATTTCATGTCCATGAGAATTAGCTCGAAACGGATCGACTGACCAGACCATTTTACCACAGGGAATAGTTTTCTAGGCGAGTTTTTGTACGCCTAAGTAATAATTGCATGCAGTTGTCAATCGGTCGCCTTCCCGCCTTATAGCGGCGGTTTTGTTGACATTAATGTAGAACCGTATAATTTTCTGCGCCGCTCAGTTGTATTTCAACTAAACTCATGAATGTAATGTTGCGTTTCCCCCCCTCAAATAATGGACGCGTCTTTATGTTAAGATTTAATGTCATACTTAGGTTTACATTTCACGTGGAGTTAGAATTGATAATGATACGTATCTATTACAATATTATTGTGATTGCAAAAAATTATAATTATTTTACAAATAGGGACCAAAATATTCAATTATAATAAAAATGAAAGTAAGCTGGTCTTTAGTCCATTTACCAATGACCCAATTTGTTAGTCTCTCTAGGTAGTGTTATTGGATTCCCCTGAACACCGACAAGAAAGCTTACGAAACCAGGGCGTGAAAGCTGGGGGCTAAGTGCTGACAACTAAGCAGATTTTTTCGGACCAAAAGGCAATCGTTTAAAGTCTAAAGCTTATCCGGCAATAAGTGTGAAAAATACTATTGACTTAGAAAGGACATTATAAGTATCCCTTTTTAAACGTGCAAATTATTGAAGAAATTTTGCTCACTAACAGTATACTGTGAAATGAAACTGTCTTATTTTAATAGTGACAGTCTTGCTCATTACAGACTATTATTATAGTTCTTCTTCTTTTATTATTATTTAAAGAATAAATTACTTTTGTTCTGGAGAAGAGGTAGTGCGACCTTTGCCTGCTATAGGAATAACATAATGGTGATAAGAAGAATATTAATTTATTATTGCAACTCGCGCATCAATATTCCATACTTACTACGTCATTGATTCCAGATTTGACATAAAATTCTCCTTTTTGTAGAATAAACAATATTCATTTCCACGGGGTTTGCGAAAAAAGCAATATTCATTTCCTCGGGGCTTACGAGAAATCGAAATACACATCGTCATCGATACTTGATTTCAAAAATCAATAATAACCCGGCGGATTTACATCATAAGGAAAATATGAAATCATTTTGATGATTGTTTGTAGTTTTATATTCTTCCTGGTGTCAAAGAGAATGGGTCATTTGAGAATGAGGTCTTGGTTTGCAAGCGAAACGTGTCAAGCCCCACGCCCAAGCCCCCTTACCACCCTCGGGGCGTTACCAATGATGCATCTTCATATCGCCCCAGTAATTGTACATTTATCCCTCCCCTCTCTCTTTCCCTTCGCACTCCCTCTCACTCTCTTCTTTCTTTCCCCTTTTATTCACATTTCTTCTTTCTTTCATTCATTCTTCTATCTATCAGTGTTTATCCTTCCCTCCTCTTTCTCTCTCTTTCGTATTCTCTTCCCTCTTTATCAACTGCCTTTCATGTATCACTCTATCTCTCTCTCTCTCTCCACATTCTCCGTGATTTTGTTAAAAGATTTTAATCATCCTCACTCTCCTCGAGCTTTCCCTTCGCATCCGCTATCTTTCTTTCTCCTTTACCTCTGTTTATCTCTCTCTTCTCCTCTCTCTCTCTCTCTCTCTCTCTCTCTCTCTCTCTCTCTATTGTATGTCAATTTCTCTCATCCCCTCTCTATCTTTCCTATATGTCCCTATCTACATGAATCTCTGCTGCCTGCCCCTTACATCTCCCCTCTCTCTGTCTCACTTTCTTTCATTATCCTCTTTCTATCTTTCTACCTCTCTCTCTTAAAAAAACATACCGCACTAGTGAATATTTCTCCTCCGTATTCCTTTTTTGTCTCTCTTGTTTCTCTACTTCTCTCCGTCTTTCTCTCACCATCCCGGACAATTCTATCACAATTTCAGTCTTCAAAGGCTATGCCCTGCTTGTGTGGCCGAGCGTTTAAAGGCGATTTGATGGCTATCTTTCGCTCTCCAATCATCACCTTAGATATGAGGATTTTCCCCATTATTTTCCCCCTCCCTTGTCGATTTTTATCATCCAACACTGACCGATATTGCGTAGAGGGGAATCACCATCAAACGATGAAAGGTTATGAATTTATAACGGTCCCTCGATAATTACACAACACACCCGAAACAAAATCCACTACTCCGCCTGACACACTTTTGCGACTTATATATAGGTCAAACTTATCATCCTTAAATTTAAACAAATTCAGTTATTTTGTACATGAATATAAATAATTGTGCTGATTACCATTTGTCAGGCATTAATGCTCATATTTCAATACCTTCATTTGAATCAGTCGTGGATATAGGGTGAGACCAGATCCCGAAACCCAGCATTTAGGGGAAAAGACCGCTGAAGCAGTCCCCTCCCCCCCCCCCAGAAAAAAACAAAAACAAAAACAAAACAAAACAAAACACAAAAAAAAAAAAACGATAAAAAATAAAATAAAATACTACTACTACTACTACTACTAATAATAATAATATTAAAGATAATAAACAAAATATTATGATAAAACATAAAAAATGAAATAAAATAAATAATAATAATAATAATAAAATAAAATAAATAATAATAATAGATAAAATAAAAATGAAAGTAAAATAAATCAAAATAAATAAATAAAAGAATAAATAAAGAATGAACAAAAATTGTTTTGTTGTTGCCGTTGTGTGTGTGTTTTATTTTGTTGTATGACTTTTACCCCCCCCCCCCCTCTTATACGATCGTCAGGATTTTGATTGAAAAAAAGCTCAAGGTCTATAACAAAAAACGAAAAAAAATCTGAAAATCGGCAATCTGCTCCCTCCCCAAAATGAAATTTGGCTACAACTCAATATTTTTCATTCCTTACCTATAAATTGTCCTAAAATAGCAAATTTATTCCATTTAAGTCTAATTCCTTTTTCGTGAACTCTGTTTTAAAACAAACCCCGCAGAATTCGTCCAGGATGTTATCATTTTTTTCTTTTTATTAAAATGAACTCAAAGTTACTACAATTCCACTTTAATACAGGTGCAATATCACATCAACAATGATTCTGTAAATCTCAATTCTTCGATTATATGTTTTATCCCTAAAAGGACTCATATTGTATACTCTGCCCTCAAAACCTAGAATATATTTTTCTTAACTCACCTTTTATCAAGTCTAAATATTTTCCATGGTTTCATGAATCCACCGGTTCCAACTTTTGGCGATGTAACATGGTGTGGGTTAATGTCCGGCCTGGAATCTTCCGGGAAAAAAACGAGTCTTTTATTGAAATGATCTAGAGTAAATAAACAAACAGCCGACTTGCCTATAGTATTTTCTAACACGCAATCTGAAATTGTTATTAATGTGTCTGAACATGAATTACTGTGTAAATCCTCCTCGGAATTTGTTCCATTCATAACTCCAACGACAAAATTAATTTGTCCCGTTGGCTATAAAAACGAAAACACACAATTTTCCCGTTTTTACCCTCTTTTCCCTATTCAAATTCTATTGACCACGTTTGGAGATATTGAGTGGGTTCCATTTCCTCACACAGTTATCTTGCAACTATCTTTTTAAAATCAAGTTTTGTCATTAAATTGTTACAATAATGCGTACACGCTAGGCCGAAGATCTTGATCTGTAAACATAGTAAAAACTTGTACATGATTTGCAATTGGCCTATTTTCACAATGAAAGGGGGTGCCCTGATTATTAAAAAAATGACAATTGTGATACTACTAAATGTGCTCATATATCATGTCCAGTACCATATTCGTAACGAGGATATAAATCTAAAAATTATAATTTTAAGCAGCGGGGAGTATATCCAGGATTTAAAATGGGGGGGGGGGAGGGGGTGGGGGCAGCTGAAAATTCTATGAAATTGTATGTTCATGTACTATGTACGTTCAATTAGTTGTTTAAAAAAATGGGGTACACAGTCCTCTTGCCACCCCTTCTCTGTATCCACCACTAGTGTTCTGAAGCTTTGGTCGTGAAAACTGAGCGGCGACCGACTGATTTGCAGCCTGCACGGACGTGTCTGAAATGTGGGCATCGCCATGCAGGCGACTGGTGAAGAATTGAGCAGGTATAGTTCTGTTGTGGTGACCGAACAGCGCCTGCTTTATGAACCAGTAGAAGGCGCAGAAAATCAAGCAGGCGCCGCCCGGTAGCCGATCTGTTTTAAGCGACCGCTCGACAGCATATGCTGTGACGGCTTTGTTTTACCGAAATTGCTCATCGGCGATCGCGTACTTATGGCCCGGTCACAGCTACACGACACACGGCCAGCGCACAAAAATTAGCATTTTTGGGCAATGCGTTGTCTTGGGCTGGCTTGTAGCTGACACTCGTCGCTCACTCGTCGAGCGCGCTAGATGAACGCTTTTTGATTCGTCGTTTTGCGCAGTTGTGCGTCTGAAAATTTTGAGCATACTCAAATATCTGCGTCGAGCTCGACACATGCATGTAAACGCCGGCAGAGCGCCAGATATGCGCAGAGGGCGCAGCACCAGCGCCAGCGCCAGACACACGCAGACCACGCGTTAAGCATTCGTGACATGTGCGTAGGTCCAAGCGTTGCTAATGCATTGCAAACAATCGAACCGTCAATGTGAGGGGTAACTACTTTTGTTCGCAGGTTGTGCGCTGTGCCTGTGCGGGTCATTCGTGTAGACAGCCAGAGCAAGCTATGTATAAGTTGGATGCTTTAATATGTGCGCAGTGTATGCGCTGTGGGAGCGCTGTGGGGGCGCTGTGGGAGCGCTGTGGGGGCGCTGTGGGAGCGCTGTGGGAGCGCCCTACACACGCATTACCTTCTCCAAAACATCAGAAATTTCGACGCACAACGACGCACAGAGCTTATTTTCCATCTTTTTTGTGCGCTGGCCGTGCGTCGTGTAGCTGTGACCGGGCCATTAGGCAGTGAGAGAAAAACCTTCAGCGGCGAACGAGCGATGCCCGAAATAATATCAGTTTCCTAGTGGCTACCAATCGCTGACCGGTCAAATTTGGCACACAAAAAACAACAACAACAACAACAACAACAAAAGTACAGAAAAAGAAAAGAAAAAAAAATGGAAAGAAAAAGAATTTTAAAAAGTAGAAAAAGTTAGAAAAAAAAAAGAAAAAAAAAACGCGCCGCCGATCACCAAGCAGGCGCCTAAATTGATCGTCACGCGCTCTGCTCTCTTTGGGCACTTAACTTTTTCATATGGTATTACATAGACCAAGTTCAAAAATAGAATTTAAAAAGAAATGATGTAGTACCACTTAAAGAAAAATATCCTTCTCAATATATTTTGTATCTTCGATTTATATGATATTAATTCAAATACAAAGAATTAAGTTTCTTAACGCAAGCCCTGACTGTCGCCCCCTAATTCTCTTTCTTTTCTGTTCCTTTTTAGCACATTGTCATAGAGTACTTCGCGATGGAGATTAGTTAGGGTAGTCGTGTAGAGTACGTTGCACTGTAATTGGGAGGCGATTGCTCGCTCGTTGAACCCGCTCCTATCCACTTGCGATATCCCAAAAGCAAAGCGAGAGACAAACGTGAATTGAAAATGCCTATTTGAGATAATAGCCCGTCGGAAATCAGCAATGAATAGAGAGTGGGAGCATCAACAGATTTAACAGACGATATAGATGCATTGGAAAACTCAAGGTCGCCGGATTGCGCGCCGCGGGGATGATGATCATGATCAAAAGGCTGCGAGGTACCGTGCACTTGGCATTGCCTAGCGGATATTGTAAGTGTGTGTACAAGAGAATGGCTACTTTGTTAACCGTTTAACAAAGCACTCTGACATCCCGCACATGATGACTCTTTAGATAATCTTCTTTATTCTTGAAGGAACTTAAAATTGACGTTTGGCAAATAATAATAATAATAATAATAATAATAATAGTCAATTTGTAGAGCGCAGAAACTATTCAACAAAAGTATATATTCTACTGCGCTATTTAGGAGCTTCTGATATGCTTGTAATTAATTAAATAGATGTGTTTTAAGTTTTAGATTTGAAGCTACTAATTGATGTTGCTTTCCTGACTTCAAGAGGTAACTCATTCCATAGTTTGGGTCCAGCACAAGCAAAGCTCGATCACCCAGGGTCACCTTTTTTTAACCAGTGGGGTCAGTAAAAGTTGAGAATCCCTTGAACTGCGCAAGTTGCGACCGTGTTGATTGACTTTGTACCTTAACAATTCTGTGATGTAGACAGGAGCTTGACCATGAAGTGCTTTATATACAATTAATAGGATCTTGAATGTTATTCTCTTGCGTATTGGTAACCAATGTAAGTTCCTTAAAAAGGTTGTGATAGGTGTATACTTTGTACATCCACAAATTAGCCTTGCACAGGTGTTTGAACCCGTTGTAATTTCAGTATTGAGTGTCGGGGATTCCATACAGTAGACCATTACAGTAGTCTAACTTGTTAGTAATGCATGCATGAACAAACTCTTTAGTAACGTCATTGTCTAGATATTTCCGAATACGTCGGAGTTATAGATCATGTAGTATGCTGCTTTACAAACATTAGTGACATGCTCTCTCATATTCAACTGCGCATCGAACTGTACTCCGAGATTCCTTGCCTTAATGGATGGTTGTATTACAGAATCTCCAACTTTTACACCATGTATGTTAAGTTTGGATGTCTTCTTAGCTGTTACCAACTACATTAGTTCAGTTTTACTATCATTTAGCATCAGCCTTTTTTGCAACATCCACCACGTACATAGTCAACACATGTTTCTAGAAGAGTATACATTGTTCTTGAGCATGTTCATTGGACTGAAAGACACATAGAGCTGTGTGTCATCAGCATAACAATGACATGATATCTTAGGGAAATTTGTTTGAACATTTGAAATGAGATTAGCAGTGTACAGAGTAAATAACAAGGGACCCAACCGAGAACCCTGTGGAACGCCAAAAAGGCACCGGGAATTCTTCAGAGAGAACTCATATCTATTTTGATCTTTTGATGTCTGTTCACCAAGTACGACTCTATCCAATTGAGAACAAGACCATCCATACCAAAACAACTCTTTAACGTTTCTAGGAAGCATGAATGATCTATGGTATCAAATGCACTACTTAGATCTAATAAAAGCAGAATAGTGACTTTCTTGGAATCCATAGCCATCAATAAATCGCTCTTTATTCTTAGCAGTGCAGTTTCAGTGCTATAGAATTGTCTATATGCGGATTGGGTACATTGCAAAGAGAGTTACGATTGAGATGATTCATAATCTGTGGGTAGCAGCACCCTCGACCAACTTCGATATGTATTTCAGATTGCTCACAGGTCTAAGTTGTTAAATTCTGCATCAATACCAGGGTTTTTCAATAATGGTGTGATAAGAGCATTTTTCCATTGTAATGGAAAATGACCTGTCGAGAGAGAAAGATTAATCAATGATGTGAAAACAGGAATTAATATGTCAGTACATTGAAAGTAGCAGTTTTGTGGGTATAGGATCCAATGAGCATGACTTTTTACTGAGGTTGACTGTGAGTTTTTCAACTTCGTACTCAGAAAGAATTGAAATTGCTCAGAACGTCATCAGAATTGTAAGTTGCGATGGAGGATAATTCCTGGTTTCACTCATTGCATCAACCGTATTTCGATCTTCCTGTGGATTTCACGACTTTGTCAGAGAAATAACTACCTAGTCACTCACAAACTTATGTTTACAATAGTACACAGGTATCAGAGGTTGTTTATTTGACATGTTCAGTAGGGACTTGACAACACTGAAAAGCTTCTTTTGATTATCCTTGTTTTCCATGATGAGATTTGGATATTTTCTTCGAGTTTTGTTCAACAGATGCAACGTTGCATTTCGAACTGCCTTATACTTATCCCAATCACATCAGCCTTAGTCCTTAACCAACGCTTTTCAGCCTTTCTCTTTTTCCTTTTTTCTATCCTCACATCTTTAGTATACCAAGGAACTTGGGACGTACAACTACCTGTTTAGTAACAACAGGAGCATGTTTCTCTAAGATATTAGTAAGCGTAACATCATACAACAAAGCAAGATCAGTGAGATCACCAGGAGTGTGTTTACAAAGCTCGCTTTCAGCTATGTCAACCTTTAAGCTATTTACATCAATGCAGAAAGCTTACGGAAGATATCTGTTTAGTAGGTAATTTAGGTTTATCAAACTTGAGAACACACATAACTGGAATATGATCAGATATCAAAGAGACAGTGTGGCCATGGGCCCTACTACTATATCATCAGACTGACGACATATCATTAAGTCAAGGGTGTGACCGTGTAAAGGTGTAGAGAAAATAACTAATTGTTTACAACAGAAGATTCTAAAAGATCTGCAAAGTATCTGGCGTCCGTATGGTCAGTATCCACATGAATATTAAATCTCCTATGATTAACAGTGGAGTATTTGACAGCAAATGACATTGAATGTAGTCATTGAACTCTGATACAAATGATTTAACGTTACTGGATGTGATTCTGAATAGGGAGGCGATATATATTAATTAATTGAAGACGAAAATGATTACATGAGATCGAATATTCTGCAAACTCAAAGGAGTCCTTTTCACCTGCAGCACCTATGGACATTAATATGTCTCTTTGTAGGCGAGGCCAGTTCCACCACCACGACGACCCTTTCGCGCGTTGGTGCACAAAACGATATCCAGGGGGGAGGAGTTCATGCAGAACTGTCGCATCGTTGTCCGTGAGCCAGGTTTCTGTCATGGGAATCAAGTCCGCATTACTATCACATATGAAATCGTGTATCAAAGCAGTCTTGTTACAGACAGATCGCACATTCACAGAGCAAAGCTGAAAGTTCGAAGAAAGATTACCTTGGCTCTTCAGTTTGATACTGTTCTTTCTTTTGCCACCTCGGGTTCCTCTACGTGTTCTCCTTCGACGAATTCCGAGTGACTGAATGACTTCATGAACGTCATGTGGAAGCTGAATCTGGACGTCTCCATTGCAAGAGTTCAGATGGGGAATACCTAATCGCATTGTGATGAGATGATGATGATCAAGTCTAGCCAAAGAAGAGAGTGTATCCCCATTATCCCTGTCCGGTCCTGGATGGGATGAACATCTCCAGCATGCAAGATTTCTATTTGGAAAGAACTGTGCTGTTTGGATCATAAGAATTCTACTCTTTAGAAAGCACTTTCTGATGAAAGGGTCATGATGAATTGACTGTACAAAGGATTGTTCATTGCAATGCACAAATCATTCAGGGAGGTACTTAAGTAGAGTACAACAAATACACTAAGATGAATAGACCTCATTGTATTCGACCTGTAATTCCTCTATTCAAGTTCAAACAGACAGACTCTGTATAATAGCTAATGGTACTTACATAAAAATACATGCATGGGAACATATGGCACCAGATACTGCAGATAGAATCACATCCAAAAAATGATACATCAAAGTATGACATAAATATAACACCTCATGAACTGCAACTTGTCCAGTACTTTCCAGGTTACTAATACAATAACCATGGTAACTCAAATAGTATAAATGTCTACAAATAACAAGCAATCAAAAACAAAATTTAGAGAGCAAGCAAATAGCATACGCAGATGCAATGAGCGCTCAATCATAAATGAACTAATAAATCAAGTTCAACAAGGAATAAATACAATGTAAATTGTAATGACCCTGGGCGCCCCCTGCTACCCACATAAGAAAAGGGACAGTGCAGGAGGGTATAAAAGATAGTGGTATTTTATACACACAGCATTGAAATTCAGTGAGCTGATTAAAGCCATGCACTGTCACAATAAAGTACCTTTAATTCTCGAGTCGTCCTTGCCCGTTCTCGAAGACTCCGAAAATGGGCTGTTGTCGGATCTTAGCAATCAAATTTATAGCAATCCATTGAGAATTAATCACTGAGGAAAAAAAAAAAATGGAGCAACCAACCAAAAAGGCACTAACATAACGCCTCAGAATGAAAAATATAACGGTTATTGACACACATGAATATGAAATTGAAACAGAATGTGGCGCTCGGTGCTATAATCTTTATTTTGCGCCACAATATGTGTCCAACAATGCGGCAAAATAGCACCGAGGGAAAAACGCAGAATGCCGCACATGGGGCCAATAGGCGCAATCATGCCATAATTTTGGTCACTTTATTCGTCATAAATTACCCTATTAATTTCACGTGTCGTCTGCATGGAATAGAAATGAAACTGTTGTATGATTGAGAAAGGGACTCTCCAGCCACCCAAACGAAACCAAAATGTCGTCTTTAAAAACATATTTTCTGACTGTTACCATCCAGATCATCAGTAGTGACTTCATAATTTTGTCATAATAAAAAGTAAACCAAAAATAAATAATCAAACAGAGCCCTTGCTTTATCTCTCACTTATGTTCCCACAACAGTTGATTATTATAACACTTTACGGGAAATGTTTTAAGCTCAATATTATTTTAATTACATTCCACGATATTGATATTTTCAACCAACGGTTGTATATTTATTATTCATACACTCTAAAAAACTGAAGTGCTGTTTAGAGCTTGTATAGTGACTGCACTCAAAGTGCTGTTTTAGCACGTTCACGTGAGCTGAAATTTCAGCAAAATGGCAAAAATGACGTGACTTCGTTAGGATTCGAACCTGGTCCCATGGATGAGAAGCGCTTCACGCAGCACGTTAGACCAATTCACATCTCACGATTGCTAGCAGATCATATTGTTTCATGATGAACTTTCTTAAAAGTTGCCATAATTATCAATGTCTAGGTGAACTTTTTGTTGTTGATAAATTAGCACTTGGGTAAGAGCTAAAACAGGACTTCACGTGCTGATTTACCACTTCAAGTGCAGTCACTATACGAGCACCCATAAATTAGCACTTCAGTTTTTAGAGTGTACGGCTCTATCATAATTTATCTATGCGTCTCATCCAAGAAACTACGTTAAGCTAACCATGCCCTGAGCTAGTCTTATATTTTCACCCGTTTTTATGGTTATTTAAATCCAGTTCACATAGTATTTGCAGGGATATCCCATCTCCCTGGCATTTGGCTTATCACTTTCCTCGTGGTAGCAAAATGTTGATAATGAATTGAAATCGCTTCACAAATTCACAAACACCAATTGAGCCAACAAAAACACATTGTAATAATGAAATAGATCCAAAATGTTAAACAAACTTGTTTGGGGTAAATCCCACTGAGGTATGCTCATGTTCAATATAACCGGACAGTTTTATTTCAGTAAATGTCTATGCTAAACAGTGAGCCTGATCGAATCTTTAGCCCCTTTCCCAGAGTTTGGTACGGTTGCTTTTTCATATTTTTATCAAAGGTACGCTACTCGTCAGAATCATTGCGGTGTTTGCAATGTTAATATTATTGGTCGAGTTATTGGCCCATCGTGTCTCGCAGCATGGAGTCACTCCTTAAACTATTAAACCAGCTATATAAAGTCGCGTCTCATATTTTGGGATAATAGGTTTTAATTTATTTCTCCACACGGGAAGACCACCCTCGTAAGAAGGAGCTGGATTTTTTCCTTCACAATGGTCCACAAAAAATTGAACAAAACTAATTAAATATATAAGGCTATATAAATAATAATAATGATTTTAAAAAAAATGTATAGGGAGAGAGAAGGGGAGATTCTACAGAACCGGCTAGTATTATTTATTTTAAAAAAGATATATTATTGATACGTCATGAAGGCCTAATGTGTGGGCACATAGGAAGGAGGAGGGGAGAGTAAAGTGAGGGATAGAGAGACAGACAGACAGACAGACAGACAGACAGACATAGAGATAGAGAGAAAGATAGAGAGACAGAGAGAGAGAGAGAGAGAGAGAGAGAAAGAGAGAGAGATGGGGATAGGCATCGATGAATAGAAGAATATTAAAACTAGATTAAAACGGAGGAATCGTGATTGAAGTGTGAAATAAATCTTGATTCACACCATAAAATTGTAACAAATATAGGAAACCAATATAAATGAGATACCTGATAATATTCATACAAAAGTCTCTGTTATATTCTTTTGGTCCGAAAACTTTGAAATTGAAGAAGAAAAAAAAATCATGAAGTAGTACGAAAAAAATTGGCAGCTTTAATGCCGAGCTAATAATATTCAGTGATGTAATTCAGATAAAACAACCACAACGAGGTCACAAATCTCATTTCGGAATGAATACACCTCGTATTAAACGCATTTGAATTCTTTAATCGGTTTGTATTGCAGGTGATTGTGAACTCAGTTTTGTATCGGTTCACAGGGCAGCATTCAACATGGGATATTGTAAAAATTTCGAATTTTCAGGCTTTTTTTTCAATACTTTCTATCTATATTAAATAATACCGATTACAGCATTAGAACGTCACGCCATACAAATCGAATGTAAGTCCCAAACGGGCCACTCTGATTGGTTGAAAAATGCGACGTTGTTTCTTTTATGAAAGACACCGGATAAATTTCTCCACTAGAACTTTAAGAAACTTCACGCAATCAATCGAAAAAAAGTAATTTGGATATTCAAATTGTTATGGATACGACGAGAGGAGATGAAAATATGCCCCTAATTAAACAAAAAAACACAAAAAAAGAAGAAGAAGAAGAGACAGACACACACAAAAAGACACACACACACATACACACACACAAAACACGATCTTGCATCAATCTAAAATTTGTTTTTATTCTTTCTTTGAATCGTGTACACATCAAATAATCAGTACATTTCTCGCGATGAAATATCTCAATATAAAGCCTTCATCGTATTATCCCACAAGCGCACCGTGTGAACACGCTGTCATTGGCCTGAAAACGTTACACCTTCTCAATAGCGCTAAATTGTCTCGCCAATTGTCGCCGCATGATGTCTAAGAATAAACAAGATTTTGTGTATATTAATCTATCAGTCACCTTAAAATATGATTAGCCTATCAAGAAAAATATGTCGCTTTTTGGTTTATGAGACGCCGTGTTGGGATGCATTGAAAACGCGGGATCTGTATAAAGTCTTTGTTGTCTACGCTATCAGATTATGTCCATATTTGTACTTTGGAAAAACGTGTGAAGCTTAGTAAATGATCGATGTAGGGGGTATTTTGGTTACCAGTAAAGCTTTGTCATATTGTTCAAGATTTTGATTTAAATGTACTTCACGATGACGCTTGTGTTAATTAATGTATTCTGAAATATGTATGATGACGTTGATATACTTAGTAACCTATGACAACAAATTGCTACAATTTGACCAATCCTTTATTTGATTTTTTTTAAACCAACCAAATAAAGTATTTCGTAAAAAACATGAACAAAATAATATAGAAAACCAAACAAAGAAACAAAACAAAATATTCTTAATTGATTAATTAGTTAATTAATTCGACTCATAAGAGTTTATTGAATTATGACTCATATTATAAATTTGTTTGATTTGATTTAATGAATACAATAAAACATTACAAAGAGAAAAACAAACAAAAAATATTGTTTTGAAATAAGAATGGCTATGGTTCAAGAAAATTATTGTTAGTAAACGTAAGCTCTTTTTACTTAATTTCAGAAAGACTTTGGATTTTGAGCGAAAGTTACCTTAAAAAGAAAAGAAAAGTACATTAATGTGCTGAACACACAAATACGCCCAATGCGTGTGTTGCCAATTATGTCATGACATACTTTTTTTGAACTTCTGAATCTTTTCCGCTATCAATTTAAAAAACACAAATTAATATAGAGTTTAATAGTTCCTGCATGTTTAAAAGGCACGCCACCATAATGGGATGCAGGATCATTTTTCTGGATCAATTGGAGTTCTTATTGCCGTTTATTATTCAGTTGCAAACATGTCTGTATTATAGACAACCAAATAGCAACCTGTAAGATATATATCTATCTATAAAATAGATAAACATAAAAATAACGGGGGTTTTATTGAAGCAAGCTAAATTTCTGTAAATAAATAAATTAGATTTGCATCGAGAATACCTGCTAATTTCTAAATAATTATGTTCATTTGACAATACCTGTGAGTATAATACAGAAAGACTTATTTAAACCTAATCTTTCAGGTTCGGTATAATTTGTATCTGAATTTTGCACTTATTATTTTTTTTTTCATATTTAAAAATAATCGGAATGCACTGATTTGCATGGGTCCTTTGGGTAAACAATGCGGATGCTATATCCGTGTAACAATGTTTATAGTACAATTATGCCTTGGTTATTATGTAAATAGGTCACATAAGGACGAGTAATATCATCTTAAGGACGAGTGGTAAAATGTTTGAGAATTAGGTAAACAACTATCAAATTGTGATCATTCCTATTAAAGTACTTAATCGGGAGACTTTAATTATGTCGAAATATTTCAAAAATGCAGAAAGAATTTTTCTGAAGATATTTTCAAAATATTGACATATCGTTTTATCGTTGTTTCCTGGAAATGGGCTAATTCGCTATTGATATCGTTGTTTTGTGGACTTTTGATTTTGTTTTGGTCACATACCAAATATATAGTATATATTTGGTATGTGACCAAAGTATTACTATATATATATATTCCTTGTCATTCCGTGTCTGATTTTAAATGATAGACACACGATGAAATTGGTGACTATTGACTGTCGGAGAATTCAAAAAATTCAGCAGGGAGTTATTTTGGAGATGTTTCTAAATATTGACTTTTATTATTTTTTTCCCCACCTTTTCCGGGATGCTGGTCCTTAGTGGTTGACTGATTTGAAAACGTTAAAGGGGAAGTTCACCCTGGAATTTTATTGGTTTTGAAAAATGCAGAAAAATAAAAGAAAAATAAGAGCGAAGGTTTGAAGAAAATCGACCAAAAAATAACGAAGTTATGAATATTTTAAGTTTTGATTATGTGACGTCACATGCGAGCTGCTCTCCAATGTGTTGTGTATGGAAATTCCATAAAGTGTCATTTTTTTTAGAAGAATAATAATTATATCACCTGGGCGGTTGATATATCATCGAAACTACGTTCATATACATGCCTTCATGAAATTGACCATTCCTTTATCAAGAACCATGAAAAAAATACAAATTTATGGAATTTCCATACACAACACATGGGTGAGCTGCTCGCATGTGACGTCACAGAATCAAAACTTTAAATATTCATAACTTCGCTTTTTTTTTGCTCGATTTTCTTCAAACTTTCACTCATATTTTTTTTTCATTTTTCTGCAATTTTCAAAACCAATAACATTCCAGGGTGAACTTCCCCTTTAATGTTTTGAGACTTGTGGTCATATTTTGTGGTCATATTTCGGATTTAATTAGCATTTTCGTTTATTATTTATAAGGGAACAATAAAAATAATCGAAGTATAGCTTGATCATTTAACAGGCACTTCCATCTGATTTTAATCAAAACTTTGAAGATGGAAGGGTAGACGATGGCCCAGAAAAAAAAAAAATTTAGCGAATTCTACTGAATATACAGGGGAAAACAAAATTTTAAATGTAATGTGTTTTAAATAACATTTCTATCTCAATATCTACTAACATCTCGTAAGATGTTAGACGAATCAGAAAGTATTAAATTTTATTTAATCAGTCTTAATAGTTTAATAAAAAATATAAATAATACTATATAGTATCGCAGATCCAAGATATTTCTCATCAACCCCTGATAAGGAAAGGGATTGAAATTGAATATAATTCCAGATTTCTATTCTTAATTTATCAGAATTTAGATTTCTGCGGTGAACCATTAAAACTGAACATTGCTACCCTCACAATAGGTAGCAGTAACTACAATTCCCGCCCATTTGTAAAAGTAGCCAATATCTTTTAATATCGTTGCAAACCCCAACCACCGTTAACAACGAATGCGATTCAATATTGTTCGAATCACGAACGACTTGCTGTCCATCGTTTCAATAATAAACACTCATAACATCAAAAAAGACTAAAGAATGATATCCATCAAAACCACAAAGATTGATGAATCTATACCTCTTTCAACAAGGCGCAAGATACACCCTCATTTTCTTTCTTTCTCCCGTCTGCCCGAGGCATGAGATGAAAAATAGACCATCCTCATCCCGAAGGGATTCATTTAATAATCGAAGAAAGATCTACGTTCAATCGGTTTGAAGACTATTCCTTGAAGTCCGACTTTCTGACGAAATGAAATGTCGCATCATACGTTAACTACGTTCAGCTGAAAAACTATGACTTATTAGTTCTTGGAACCGAGGAAGATTTTGTGGGTTCTTCATTACAAAATAAACTAAGGGTGAACTTGCGATCGGTTATTTTGCTTATAAA
>CALNVZ010003432.1:20867813-20880753 GCA_940671915.1 Paracentrotus lividus | reverse complement strand
CAGTTATATGTTCACATACTTGTTTTTTATCAAAATTAATTGAATTTTGTAAAAAGGATTTAACCAAGCATTGTTTCATTAAACTTTTAAGCTCGTTTTACTCTCGTTTTTAATTACAGATGTGACATGCATCTCAACATGATGAATGCTGATGGCGATAGACGGGACGGTACTTATGGAATTCTGACCCACTAACATCACTGCCATCAAGATTAAGGAGCAATATTTCATCAATGTCCATCTAATTGTCATCATCACCTACATTTTTTGTAGCGCTGTCCAAATTAGCCAAATTTAACATTTTATTGGCACCTCATAAATAAACTCTAATAACTTTGAACATATATATATAATTTAAACGAAACTTGGATAGGAGATGCACTATGGGGCCCTTCAGGTCGTAGTTGGTCAAAGGTCACATGGAGAGGTCAAAGGTCATTTGAGGTCAATATTGAATTTTACCTGCACGATTAATGTATAAGTTTCAAACTATTACCTGCCAGTAAATCCCGTCACACCTTTGCTCACCAACTTGGATAGGGTACCTATATTTGGAATACTCCTTCACAAATTGGATGAGAGGATTCATAAGGTCAATGCGGAGGTCAGCAGGTAATTTTCAGGTTCGACTGTGATTTATACCACGAAATTTTATAATTATTTAGTCTATAAGGATCAACAGGGTTTTTCTCTTTGTTGTTCTCTAATTATTGTGAATGTGTCAAGGCATTTTAAGGCTTGTCGAACTTGTCTTTAATAAACACGGTTTGCTTAATATTTGCCAAATATGTTTTCTATGCTACACGGTTGACAATAATGAATCTAAATCCAATACAATCTTCTTGTTCAATGATAGATATAGCTGAATTGTGTATCTTAACTCTGGAACAGTGCCGTTCACTCATTGGTGTTGCGTTTTGAATACATGAGAGTAGTACCAATCTAATATTTTTTCTATAAACTGAATTCATATCAAACTCACACAATGGCTAATTTGTTCCTATCAAAAAATCATTCTGTGGGTGTTGGTAGGTGAATACAAGTATTTAATAACAGATTATATTTTCAATATTATGGAGGATCCAGAACACAAATGAGTAGCTTTAATTAGGCAATCTACTAAATGGTCTTTGTACCTGTTTGGAAGTTTTTGGATTTAGTTACTGATTGATAGTGTGTAATGCAGGGTATCGATTCTCTTCTACGATTTGATTTGGGGGGTCTTAGCGATTTGATTCTACGATTGATACTAACAGACATCGTATGCTCTTTTTGTGGGTTACCGGCTTTACGATTGAATATCAATCGTTAAGTCACTATTGTTTTAAGATATAGATCGTACGATTGGCATGAATCATCGGGGGTGTCCGGGACACTTTTTGACCCAGTATAATAGGGCTTTTACTATATGTTGAAATTTGTCAAGAGCTTTTATGTTAACGGGTTTAGGGATACGGATCAGGAAACGGATACTGGTCGAACTAGAGAAAATCCAACTCTGTTACTATACTGTCCGAGTCAAAAAAGAGTCACATGTCATTGTTTGTTTCACTAGATTTTCTAGTGTTAGTATCCTCTGTTATGCACGAACCATCTTTTTCCAACAAGCCACAAAAAATACTTCCAAAAGATTTCTTGTCATTAGCTAGTATAACTATAAGTGTAATTATTTCAATATATAATTTTCGCTATATGTGAAATACCAATAAGAAATTCTATTAGGGATACACCAATTGAAAAATAATTTGCTACAAATTCGGTGTTTACACTTATACCCGTTTTAGAATAGAAAATTCGAGCTCATTGAGTCGTTAAACGGCGGGAATCTAGAAATACGAGATAGGTTTGGTTCATTATCTGGTCCATTCTTCACAATAAAGTATAAAGAAAGTTGTCGTTAGCTCTTTAATTACTCGAGTTGAGCCGCGGTCAACACCCATATTTCATTTACATTTATTAATAACACTCTATTCACATTTATGATATATATACTCTATTTTTTAAGAATTAACCATAGTACCTTGAAATCATGCGAACCTTTTACTAATTATTTTATTTCTGAAGTGGAGTCCACATGAATTTACTTTATAATATACTAAGGTGTTTCCTATTGAGAATTATTTCCGTGTATTTAACCTCTTTATGGGACGTGAATGTAACGGGATGTGCAGGGTGTGGCGAACAGTCCGGAAGGTTTGGCTTCAGGGGCGGAATCCAGAAGTTCATTATATCAGCCATAAGGGTAAGGTTTAGTCGGTCACTAGGATCAGCCATCCAGTTTCTTTTGCCTCCCCCCCCCTGGATTCGCTCTCGACTTGGTTTCTCTATACTGGTGAATGGCAAGCGTCCTCGCGTGTCACGGGTAGGCGTGACAAGCTTTGCACTTCAATAATTACTCCGATCTTTATTGCGTCTGGACAAAATCTTGAGGTGATTTGTCAATGAAATCACTAATCAACAAGTCTTTCACTCCTTCCAGCTCCGTTTCCTTGCGGTTAAGTATACCCAATGGGGCAAGGATTTTGGGCGTGTTTCAAATGGGGCTGCAATTACTTTTGTATCTAAATGTTTTGCATGAGAAACATATTCCAGAAAGGGGTCGGGGTCGTGAGTAATGTAAATAAAAGTCATAATATACAACTTCGGAAACAATTATCAGACACTTTTTTTCTAAGCTCCCATACGGTTTAGTTCATGATTATTTCTCATGCAAGCGGTATTTTCAAGATAGATAAAACGAAGTCAATTTCAACTGTACGAAAGTTCTCCATAGCTCAACAAATAGCGAAATGACTATTTTCGATAATGTCAATCTTTTTGTCTTGAAGAGGGCAAGCGCCCCTTTACATATGAATGAATGGGCTACGCCACTAAATGTCGCCTCCTGCCGGAAAGGAACACAGATTACAGGGTGTGTGCCAAATCACGCACATAGCAAAGCGGTCAAAAGACACTTCGTTTGTTCGTTTCTTTCTTTTGATGACGAATGAGTGAAAGGGTACGCCTTTTTGTGGATTGTTTCTCCTTAGTCATAAACATGGGAAATAGGTTATGGATGGATAATTTTCTGATTGTTCATGAATTATGAATGATGACAAGGCAATAAATGCTTTGCACTTCCCCCTCATGGAAAATCGGTGAGAACAAAGAGTTTTGTTCATAATTATGTTATTTTGTGTTAAGTCAGTAAGTTGACATTCTCATAATTTGATAAATATGTTTAATAAGCCACTACTTATTACATCCTGTGGGGTATGTCCTTCTACTACCTCCCATGCCTACCTATACCTACTCCTACTACTACTACTACTACTCCTACTACGTTTTGAATACTACTACTACTACTACTACTACTACTACTACTACTACTACTACTACTACTACTAACTTACTACTACTACTTCTCCTCCTCCTCCTCCTCCTACTACTACTACTACTACTACCACCACCACCACCACTACTACTACTTTTAATAATAATAATAATAATAATAATAATTTCTACTTTCTTTGTGTCGATTGGTTCTCTTTATACATAAACATGACAAGAAGAAGAAAAAGTAAAAATAATATAAATCTAACGGGTGTGAAAAATAGCAGCAGTAGTAGTAGTAGTAGTAGAAGTAGTAGTAGTAGTAGTAGTAGTAGTAGTAGTAGTAGTAGTAGTAGTAGTAGTAGTAGTAGTAGTAGTAGCAGTATTAGTACAATACAGCTATTTTTGGTATTTTTTGTATTGCTATTAAAAATTAACAAAAATTGCCCCTCTTATTTTAGGAGTCTTGAAAAATTTCTCCAATGGCAGGTAGCCAAGGAGCTCAGAGAGATAAGTATAGTCAACTTTTGCTGTGGCTGTTTCGATAATCAGTTCAACCTACTGGGACACTGAATGACCTTTTCTTTCTACCTGTCTTTTATAAACCATTTTTCCAACAATGACACAAGCTTTCTTGGGAGCTGGCGGAACTTTAAATATTATTCATTTGCCTAAAGATGATTTTTTTTTTTTGGGGGGGGGGGAGAAAATCTCCTCACTGTCATGACTGTTGCTTAGGTTTAGAGGTTCTCCATGCATGTATCTCCATGCATGCAGGGGTTAAAGGCTAGAAAATATACATTCCTTATTGTGTATCGAGATTGTTGGTATACCTTTAAATTTGATTATAAAATTGATTCCATTTTAAAGTGGCAGAACTCTGAAAGATTCTCCGCCCAAAGGAGATTGAGAAAAAAAGAGTTATTTACAATGTGTCCCCCCCCCCGGAACGATTCTCCCTGATTCTCAACTTCTTAAATCGCCTCCAACGACCTCTTTATACAATAGAGACATACAGACATCAACGGAATTTCATCTTCAAAGCTTATCTTCAGTGTCTGTGTGAACATGTCTACGTCTACTGTGAAAAGAGGGATGCCTCTCTTAACACGTCATCATCGTCATCAAACTCCGTCTTATGGTTTCCTCCCTTACCTAACACGAGGCGCCGAGCCGCCTACCCATAGCTTCCGCGATAGGGTGATGGTAATACCCCCTCCTTGATTGAAACAATCCTGCCTGGGTGTGAGAATTAGCACGACTTGATGCAACTTGCTGCTTTGTGACCCCCTTACCCGATTGCAAGTTAAAGGACCCGCCGGTGGTGTTTCACCAAGTTGTTCGTAAGTTACGAACAACTTTACGACCGACTGGTGATCCGTTCTTGTGCTTAAATGATTGAGAATGTGATTAGTATATCACCCAGGAACATTCCAGTCGTTCGTAAAGTCATTCGCAACTTTAAGAACGACGTGGTGAAACACCACCCATATCATGTTGCACAGTACGCCGATACTGTCCATTTTGTCTTTTAGTGTGTTTATTTACCATATCGTTTAATTTCATTTCATTTTACAAAATGGTTCGATTCGACAAAAATAGGCCTGGCTGTTTACTAATTTATTCAAATTCACAAAAGATATTGTCCCAGTAACGTATTTAATAGACCTGTGATCAAAGAATGATCTTAAATATTTTACATTATTCTTAAAATGAATTTAGAGGCGCCTCAGTTGAGGTCGGATAATTTTTTTTTTTTATTTGTTATTGTTATTACTATTTTGTATTATTATTATTATTTTTTTATTATTATTAATTTTTATTTTTTACTTTTTTTTTTTTTTTTTTTTTATACAAATACTGATCTAAAAAGTATGTCTCAATCATGTTCATTTACATTCTATGCATACTTGGCTTTCCATCGATATATGGTCGTATTCGCATCGTAGAGGTCTTTAAGGCAACAGGTTTCGACTGAAGCTCATTGAATCCGTCATCGAGTTCCCTTGGTGCTCCATTAATCACAATCTACAGTAGATCTCGTTCTCGTCAGAAGAGAACGCGCAGGTAGACGACATGGTTTAAAGGTATCCTATCATCATTCCGCAGAATGGTTTAAAAGATGAAGAAAACGCCCTGTTTTCAAAGACATCTTAATGAATTTGGTTAAAGGACTCTAGGGTTCTCCTTCCATGGATTACAACACTAACCATATGTTGTGTAAATAAATTGAGCTGTATTGCCCATACATGTAGTTAACATGAACCTTTAGAAAGAACAGTCATTATGGTTCTAAATAGAGTGTTCTTCCGTATTATTTATATATCTGTATCCTATCATACACATTCTCATGTTTCATTTATGTTTTGTTTTATCTTCATTAAAAAACACCATGCTTATACAGTTACAAAACACACAACGTAAAATCAAAATAACGTTCAAATTACATTAAACTTTGAGTTACATCTTTAAAAATGAAAACATTTGGAAAGGGACATTTTATATAAATGTCAACTGCTTCTCAATATTTTAAGCAGAAAAACAATATAATTATTTATGAGAAGAAATATAAACATGTTTGGTAATTTTAAAGAAAGGCGACAGAAGAAATATAGTATCGGTTGAATCATAATTTATACAAAAACATTTTAAGGACTTAAGAAAATCTAATTATCTAGATAAGTCAATGAAACAGAACAAAAAATGATATTGGGAAAACTATATTAACAATAAATCTAATTCTTCTAGAAGCAGATAAGATACGATTGAGATTTATTAGTAGTATAGAATTTTAGATTTGACACGAGGGACTGTCATTATCCTTCTCCCTTCTACCATAGGCAGATTGGAAATCAATTGGAAACTATAGTACATGAAGCTAGGAAAGACCATTGTCAGTGCCTCTCAAGATAATGATCTGTACAATATGTATCGGCTTAGACATATTGATCTAGAATGTAGAGTTTGCTAACACAGCTGCAAGGTGTCATCGAACACAGCAACATAAACCGGTAGCATAAGAAGCGACAAAGTGCTTGCGGATCTCAGAGACCACAAGGATCCCTTGAACCTCTGTATCATCTCCCTGACCATAGATAAGAGCCAAGAAGCTATCAAGATATATATTTTTATACCTACTCGTAATCAATGCCATTCTGGGTATTGATTAGTAGACGACTTATTTTGTGTGTTCACTAGTACTCTCTTGAGACAGTCTTTAAACTTGAAGTGACGCAAATGGATGTGGCTCTTTTCCTGGGTGATTACAGTGGCGTTCAAGTCGAATCTGTTAAGTAGGTTTATTGGGTCTCAAGCTAAACACAGTTTTCTCAATAACGATTTGATCTTTCAGTAAGTAATCCTTCCCGACCTGAAATATGCTGAGTCATTCATCCTACTCCAGAGAACACCATTTAGTCTTCATGAACAGACAGTTGGATAATTCTCTTCGTCGCAACTGCATTGGCACAAACTTACTATATGCATATTTTTCAAAGCGTCAGTAGGGAGAATAACTTTGGATTCATTCAGACAAAAAACAGATTTGCTTGTGTTGAAAAAAAAGGGTTAGATCTTTCAAATGATAAACAAAAGTTTTTAGCAATTAGCATAGCCTGTGTTGCACGCGCAATGTTGGTAAAAGTCTAAAAAAAGATTATATGTTTTTTCGTTTTTTAATTTTTCTATTGGACCATCAAAAACTTAAATGGATAAAGACAAGATATGCTGTACAATGGTGGCCAATGCGTCACCAACAATGCCTTTCACCAGAACAAGGAGACGTCTATCATGTCTATCTAGATAGACTAATTCTTTATTGGCAAAGATTTGCAATTGTCACGTTTCGTAATTAGCAGGTCAATTAACGCGAAAGATCGGTTACCCCAAGAAGAGGAAACATTCTGTGTCTTCCAGGGACTCCAGACGTAAGCTGAGTAATACGGATATTTCCTTAATCGCGAGATAATCTACATCGAAAGGGGACTGAACTCTTGAAGATGAGGGTAAAAGATGTTCCCGTGTCTCTGGAGCGAGGGCACGACTACTGCACCCCAAACTCATCTAACGCAATGATGAAGAACGGTGGTGAATCACTGACAGAGCATTCTCTCCGGAGCGTAAGTCGGGCTGGTTGCGATGCTGGGACTTGAAAGATCGTATTAGAAGTAAATGATAAAATACCGATTGTGACTCGATGTTAGCCAAGATAACAGATCGGCGAGGGAAAAGGCCAATTTCCAAATTGTTTTGTTGGCACAAAGAACCGGTGATCGATGCTGATGAAAATGTCAAAGGAGACACCTTAAGATCTGACTGTTCTCTCGTTATGGCTCAGATACGATTAAGAGGCCCATATCTTATTGGTATGGTCACACTTTGTTGTCTCTATAGGGAGCACTAATCACATCAAACTTCTACAGAAAACAAAAGTGAGCGGTGAACTGCAATTTGGGTTATAGATTTTAGTAACGTTATGCGGTTCGATGAAAATAAGACGCAATATTTACCTAAATTACCATTGAATTAATGGGAAACAAATTCGTCCTTTTAGCTCTGGTACAGCAAAGTTTCAGACGCGTTTGAAATAGGTCAGAGCCATTGCCAATGCACCGGATGCTCTCTTTTAAGCCATTTTCTTAAGATGTATTCCATTTGACCTTCTCTGGAAGATCTTTGACCAGTGTCGTGTCGCACATAAATGTACGGAAATCTTTTAATATCCACTTCCCGTTTAAAGTAAATCAGAATTGTGATGTCGTTAGAAGACAATAAAGATATGGAAGGCAGTGTACTCAGGCGATATAAATATGACATACAAAATTCCTGTGATGTACATATTGCAATGGGTTTATTTACATAAATATCATACAATAATATTTGCTGTGATTTAATGGATGGGTTTTATAACTATGGATATTGAGTCGTATGCATCAAAAAGTAAATGCCTTTAACAGGATTTTACTTTTACCTTAGGATTGAATGGCGTATTGCAATATGGTTGAACATCCATGAACATGATGAAGGTTCTTAATAGTACCCTGCTATTTGTCGATATTCTAAATATTATGGTATTCACGCTTTTATCTTTCATATATGTATCCAATTCTTGGGGAAATATTTATGTGAGTACATGGCATATGGAGTCAAATTTGAATTGCATTTTGTTTTCATGCATTGATATCACTGAAATACCATGGTTATAGCATTCCGGGCTGTCGACAGTCGAATATCATTTTTTTTTCTGGGAAAGAGTTGGGTGTAGAATGAGGATGAGTTGAAGTATGATGAGAAAGCATGAATTATATCTTAAATTTCGACAAATCACAGGAGTAGAGCTGCTTCGTTGATATCACCATTCCTGTGCTGAAGCCAATTATGACCATCCTTGTAACTACGGCATAATGCGGTGACAACCCCCCCCCTTTTTTTTAATGTTAAGTTATTCAAATGTGTGAATTGTGAGCGAGCAGGGCAGGCAAACGAGAAGAGTGTGAGTGGGTGGTTTTATATGTGCGTGTCATCTGTCTCGCATTCAGCTGTTCATGAATCCTTTCCTTCTTGTTCGTTCCTTTCTCTACTGTTTAATGTTCTTTCCGTTCAAGACCACCACAGAGTATCATCATGTATCAATCAGTTCAAACTGCTTTAGTGGGTGTGCGTGTATGTGTGTGAGAGAGAGAGAGTTCGCGCATTCAGATAATTATGATTTTCGAAGATTGTTACTCCACCCTTTAAATGCCAGATTTAATATTGATATAACTGACCCCGATTATGACCTATTCAATCTCAATTTTTATTTTTAATTTTAATATTTGCTGCTCGTGTATGCCGAATTGGTTTAGCATACACGTAGAATTCTCCCAGGGTTCCCTGTTTCTATTATTCGAGATCATAGATTTTGGTCCAAGACCAAATACCATAAAGCTAAATCACAAGTATTTACATAACATAGTAAAAATTTATTTTGAAAGGTTGAATTTTCGAACAGCTCAGCAAGTATGCTAGAGGCGAAGAGATCCGCCAGCGGACCGCGTTCTATCCCTCGTGTCTGACTACCTGTCACAATCCATGAAAGCAGAATGAAACAGAGTTTACAAGGAGCGGAAAGCGCCACTGATCCAATCAGAGTGTTTAGGTTCAGATGTTTCCACCAATCACATCACCGGAAAATGATCGCGTGATCTAGAAGGTGGCAATGCACATCCAACCGAGTCATGTTAAGCATTTATCGGATCCGAAAGAACAGCTATAAGTCCGCATAATCAGCTGTGTGGCATCAAATTTTCAAAGTCTTCTGAACCTTTCCATTCATAAAAAGATCGTTTTTTTCTTTTTGGCGCTTTGTGGTTGATATAATACTCAGCAATTGTAATTCTAACCACCGTATGTTTCACATCAGAAAAATACAGGAAAAGTGCCACATAATGCAAATGCCTGTGTAGTGATGGCGCGAAAAACATAATTTTGTTAGAAGGCTGTGTCCCAGAGAGCGAAATATTGTTGTATTAGGTCCCGGTATTTTCCATAGTAACCAAGGCTATAACTTCACATGGTGGTGGTTGCATGAATGCTTCAATGCCTGGTTAATTGCGTCCTTAATGATGTCAGATGAATGGACTATGACATCAGCTTACAGAATGACGTCACAGAAAATGGTAGCCATCATGTTGTAAGCCCAGGCAAAATTGGCAGAAAGGGGTCCACAATTTTATATCCTTGCCCCCCTCCCCCCCCGCCATCGCCCTGGTGTGTGTGAACATCCTGATCTTCGATTAAGGCATTGCATTTATCTCATCATTTTTTCTATGTTACTGTGACCACGTTTATTTTTAATTTTGGATTAGAAGTACTAAGTATGTGAATGTTCCGTAAATGCATCTCGCACTCTCCCTCTTTCTTATCTCCCCCTTTTTCGTGGGAGGGGGGGGGTGGGAAGTCATAGAATAGCCTTGTTTGAGGCTAGGCGAAACCGATCGAGGCTATTAATACTAAAAAAGGAATTTACAAAAGTTAAATACGAATGGGATTGGAAACAAGTGAAAAGGATATGAGAAAATAAATGTTAATATGAAAATGGCTAATTTTGTAGATAATACTTCTGACACACGTGGGATACGCCTCAGTGCATTCTTATCACCCTCTGATAATTATTCATTTCGCACAGGACTTATTGGGCGGGAAAAAGATGACGAATTTCCATCTGGTCATCCTAACCTCATGATTTATCAAATCCACTTAATTAAAGCGCATGCATTCTTTGATGGTAATTCCTTCTTTCTCATCAGCAATGTAAAAAGTTTTGTTTTTATTTGTTTTAGTATACAGCTTACAATAAATGTTAGTTAATATTTATACTATTCTTAACAGGGGAAAGTACAATAGAATGCACGTTATAGGAACTGACGTATTTCCTTGAATTTCCTTCCAGAAATATATAAAGTTAATGTTAACAATTTGCTTTTGAGTTAATACACATGTTTCGTAGATAATTATTCTTTTAATATGATATGTATGCTTATTTCATAATGCAGAGAAATAATAAGACACAAGAATACAACATGATTCATGAATGGTTTATGGGATAGATTGATTTCAATTGCGCTATATTCGTGTAGTTTACTACTACTCAGCATCACAGCCTAATTACAGCCTTCGATGATATTCTATTTTTGCTTTGCTTTGATATTTTAAATGAAGGAGTGAAAATGTAATGATGATTTCATGAGATATTTTTGATTTCTGTTCGTGCTTATAACTAGCAACCGATCACGTATTTACGGGGAAGGTGATGAAAGTCATCTCCGCCTAGGCGTTGGGAGTGATATCACCAAACAATAAAGTAAAGGGGCATGTTCCACTGGCCCACGCACATGCAGGCCACGAAATCAATTCTCTCATTTGATTGCATACCCTTGTCAACACGAGAACATATAAAGTGAACAAATATAATCACAAGAACACACACTTCTCTGCAGGTGGAGGCTCACGTTCTAAAAGCACGTGAGCGCCGTGTTAAGAAGCGTGTCGGCCGCCCCCTCAATTTTCAACGAGTGGGACTGGACGTGTAGGATTTCGCATGAACACACACACGCCACGCGGCGGGTGCGGCGTGTGTGGCGCCAAAACTTGTCATCAGTAGATAGTAGAAATTGTGACGTCACGTGGTTGTATGTCTTCACCAGTGTTTAAACGGGTCTTGGGTCGGATCGTCTGGTTGAAGAAATTAGCCACGCTGGGACGGATGTATCTGTGTCTATAGACAGCGGACGAGGAGTTCCTGTCAGTGGCATCCATGTTACGGGAATGAAATCGATCATGCAGTCGAAATGTCAACCGTCTCGCGTAAGTCGTCTGTCTAATAACCACAGTAATTCATTCATAGAATGGCCGAGACATTGGCCTAACGTACAATGAAGTCTACAAATGAACCTTAAATGCACCTGGCTTAAGAGGGGGGCTGGGCACCTTAGTTAAAATCAAGGAATTTCTTGTTAAATTGTTCAAACAACGATCTAGTCCTCATTGATACACTATTGAAGTACACAGACCATGTAATGGTCATTATGTAACTAAAAGTGAGGGTAACCATAATTTATAGTGAATTTATTCATATTTTAGTCCATGTATTCTTAATATTGAAAACTAATGATCAAGATTCTTTTTGATATGATCAGCTATGTTGAATTCATCACGCATATAAATGCCTTAATTACATAGGAAACATAAACAATATCCGATTCGGTTATCTTATGTAGCCTACAAGTGTTGAGAAAATTTCTGAAAACAATTGTATTTAGTTAACTGAAATGAACATTCTCCGATAAATCATTTAATCAAAGTAATGTTTCCTGAGCAATTTATCATAAACGGCATGTGTCATGTTTGTGAGACCCCGCGCTTCCATATTGACTCGGCCAGAACGATATTTTATATAATATTAGCTCTCTAAATGTCTGATAATTATGTCGGAAGAAATATTTGAATAATAGTCCTAAACTGAGAACGAAAAATTTCTAAAATCGTATCAAAGACGCTCTTAGTTTGGAGGGCCATAACTAACTCAAGCAATCGAATTTTGAAGAAGCAGTACTTTGTGATATCTCAAAGTGCAAAGACACATTAGGGATAGCGTTCATCAAAAGTTTTATAAGTATGATCCGTTTAAGAGATGACATTATACTGTCTCTGAATAACAGGGTCGATTTAAGAAATGAAAACTACTCTTTATGATACACAAAATGAAATATTCTATTTTTAGACCAATCTATTAACCTTTATATCGCTATGAAAATTGTCCATATAGCATTTCAATGACACGATTCCAAGTAGATTTGGGAAAGCATTTGAATAGGAAAGGAAAGAAATCCAAAGCAATTTGAGGACACACCAATAAAAAATCCAATATAGATACAAATATTCTCGTGGCTTTGAAAGCGAATCAAAATTTGATTGAAATGCGTTCGGAAGTAGGGCAATATCGAGTCAAGCGATGATACATTAAAGATGATGGGCATGCTTCCATTCTCCAGATTATTGCTTTGGCTTTCACTTTTGGTGTCAAGGAAAATAATAAAAGATATAAAGTTAAATATAATAAATAATAAAAGAATAAATAAATAATAAAATA
>CALNVZ010003432.1:20854172-20864809 GCA_940671915.1 Paracentrotus lividus | reverse complement strand
AATAATAAAAATATTTATAAAGCGTTGTATATCTATCCTTAAACTACAATGTTTAAGACATCAGTTTGAAAGCATTTCTTTGATATCAATAAGTTTCATCGTGAAATGTATATCTTGATGTCGCTTAATGACCTCCGTAGAACTGGAAAGTAGACAATATTAAAGAAATGTGAGCATGGTTATGTAAGTCAAGGAAATAACATACAAAAATGTGATTGATGTGTTACTTGCTTTCTTTTTGGGGTCAAAATAGGACAGTTCTACTACTACTACTACTGCTACTACTACTACTACTACTACTACTTCTACTACTACTATTACTACTACTACTACTACTACTACTACTTCTACTACTACTACTACTACTACTACTACTACTACTACTACTACTACTACTGTTACTACAACTATTACTATTACTTCTACTACTGCAAGTACAACTGCGAACAACGAACATTCGAATTTTCCATCCTCGGCATATTTCATGTATGACTAACTTTCGAAACATTACGAACATTCGGAAACAGGAGCTGTAAGATGCCGAACAACTTACTTAGGGAAGGGAAGACACAAACCCGATGAGCAGGAGAAATAGGCAGTCTCGTCTCATTTCCTCCTAATGAACGACCGGGTTGACCTATAACGGAATAGGGATCACGAATAGGTATAGTAGTACCCTGGTTGACACATTAACGGGGACATCTTGGCACCCCTGGAGGGTGCTGGGAGGGGATTAGGATAGTACATACGAGGTCATGAACACTTCCCACCAGACGACTCTGCCGTCTTGGTGTACAGACTGCGCGTTTGAAGAAACCGCAGTGTTTTATGGGGCTGAAGGGCGGGCGAGCTGACGCACGCAAGACTATTAAAGCCGCTTTCTTGAGAGCCTTTTATCTAATAAATAGCTCCCAAAAAGAAATTACAGCTATTCGCTTTGAATCCATATCTTTGTAACAACTCATGTACAGAATCCTACAGCAACCGTTTGAAATGACATGAAATCGAAATTGACGGAATAATACGTCAGGTATGTCAGAACGCAAGTTGGTGTTTGTGTTAGTTGTACGTGATGCATTTTCTTATAACTTCGATTCCGTATTTACCTACTCTAATACTAGCACCATCCTAAAAAGACAATAAGCTCATTCGCCAAGAAATACAGCTTTATGCTTGAACATTAAACTTTGCAGACATAATGCGTAGTAATGCCTCAATGACTGCGCCGATAGTTGACGTAGTCTTTCGTCAACACAGTCATAACGCCCCTTGTGCATCATGTGTATCGGGCTTGGTACTACTGCTTGCCCCTTACCATGACAATAAAATACATGTACTTTATAATATACATGTACTTTATAATATACTTTTAAAGCCTCGTGTTTATAGTCCTAATTCAGTCAGCAGAAACAGAGCCTGCCATGTATAATAGGGATATCACATTTATGTAAAAATTGTAGAATATTAGCTTCCTGTTTCAGGTGGTATATATCAATCATGAATGCAAAACACTCCAACGCACCTCTAGTGAGTTAACACGATAAACTCGTAGTCTAGATAACATGGTGTTTGCACTTTTTGCCCTGTGTCAAAATAAAAAGAGGTAATCCAAATTAAGAAATAAACATATATAAAAGCTCAAATTAATGAGAAAAGCAAAATCCTTGAGACATTCGAAAATAAAACACATATGGATTCATTTCATCTCAGACAAAACATACATCCTCCTGAAATAAGTGATAATCAGACATGATTCTTTAGGATATCAACTATCAAATAGAGTCCTGATAACCATCTAGCACGTCCTGCCAAATTTCGGATGCAGTCTGAGAAAATGTTAAAGGTTCATGTTATGTAAGCGAATTTATGTGTTTACGAAGAGATAGATGCTTGCAATTACCCACACTGTGGTAAGAATGAAAACTCCTCTCAGGATTTGCACCGTGTGGTCCTGCAATGGTTCTAGCAGATAGTTCGTCCTGTTGCCTGCAGACCTTGGGGAAGAGCAGGAAATATTCTGCTTTCAAATCAACTGCGGATTGTTCCTCGTGCTTTAGCCACCTGTTACAACCATGAAATCTGATGATGCTCTCTAATATTAGCCTCGATATCTTTCAGCCTCTTGTTCTTATTTCTACCCTGTTCTCCCTCATTTCTTAATCTATTTCATTTTTACCTCCACTCATATGTTCTCTGGTAACACTGCCGTAATTGAAGATAATTATGTTCAATGATGCCTTGTAGATTTTTAGAGCTCCCACGTGATATCCCTTTGTCCCCATGTACTTTTGTCTCTCACCCGAGCAGTCGCATCTCTTCTCTTTTTTTTTTTTTTTTTTATAGTTTCCTTTACATGACTTTCATCATATTAATTTCTTTAAAAAGCTGTTTTCTGTCCTTTTGTGAGAGAATGCAAGTTCATGCATTGCGCTCAAATCAACGCATATCTCAAACATACACCATTATATCAAGGTGGAATAGATAGCAGACAGAGATGATGTTTTGTAATAATGATGGGTCAATGTCCTGTAGGGTCTTGAACCTTCATTTTAGCCACAATTCTTTGAAAGAGCAGCGTCTCTCAGACCAAACAAAATAATCATCTTCGGCGATGTTCTATCAAAGCTTCTTTTCAGATTGAAATTCGGACTATTTTGACACTTGGAGCCAGAAAGGCGTTAACACATTTCATTGACACAGAGGTAACACCGTTCTGGAACTTATGATGTTTGTTTGTGGCCGCATCCTGTTGAACTCCCCATGCAAGCGACGGCATCATGGATACATCGAAAGCAATATGTATCCGACGGAATAATCAATTAGGTTCCCAAACACATCAGAGGCATCAAAAGCAGAAATGGATCATGTTTGATTTGAAGTGATCATATGCTGTATGAATCGTTGGTTGCCGCCATGCTGTGCGAACCATTTTGGTCAAAGCTAATTGAGTCACTATGCGTGGGAAATCTTTGTGTGTTTTCGTATCCGTCTTTTTCTTATTTAGCCCAGTTCGTGCCCTGTTTTTATGGGTAACATACGAGGAGGACATTCTAAATGTCATAAATCTAAATATAATACAAGTTGAGACTAATTTATTTATGCAGAGTTATGAAATTATAATTGAATTAGAAATGTTGATGAAAATTGAATAATTGTTTGAAATTAATTTCTGATTTCTACCATTTTGGCTACAATGAAATATAATAGACATGGTAGAAAAAGCTAAAACACGTATAAGCTTTCAGATCTTGCATCATTTCAAGTATCTGAGAATGCATTCAATAAAATACATGATTTTGATAGACATCTGATATTGAACGTCATGCTAATTAACATCATATATAGACATACTTTTTGAGAGTGTCGCGCATCTGAGGGTCATAAGTTTTGTCACACGGCATAATCTGGAAGACGAAACAGGGCCTGTAACGCGTAGCTTCGAAAGTAGGGCGATCCACAAGTATTTGACATTAAAGTCCATTTAACTTTCTAGAAATACGGTAAGGGATTCCAGATTAAGAAGAAAACGATGATCATGATACTTTATCTTTTAATCTTAATATATTAATGAAAGGGAAGCCAACAAATCGTATAGGAAAAACGGCCCGAATGACTTGAATATCTTATATGAATTGGGCGAACATACATGACAGTACTTATCTTCTCAATAGGCCGTATGCACAAAAGTACTTGCTTTTACTAGGATGCTTCTTTACGTACTTTTAAATTCAGTTCAATTCAAACCATTACAATACTCATTTATTCTGTTTTAAAATGATAAAATGAATAATTACAACGATTGTATCATAAGGGACAATATCGAAAATATCACGATACCATCAAGAACAAAATATATGAGCAATATAGTAAATCAATTGCTTGCTTTTATGCATACGACCAATCGTCTTAAATATCTGATGTGAATGGGGCAAGTTGTAGATCGCGTGAGGACGGGCAGTCATTTATGAAGTAGAACATAAACCCCGTCCTACATGCATTTCAACATCAATATCCGAAATATGGGTGTAAAGATCCCCGGATGTACATGTATAACCTTGGAGAGCTTAGGATCTCTGTACGCTTTTAAAAATCGTTCATTCTGTATAACGTTGAGTGATTGTAGTAACATCGTTGATGCCAGAATTATTTTCATGTTGCATAGAATCTGGTTTGCCCCCAAGTTTACACTTTTGTGCAAACGGAACGCTGATAAATATATTTCATTTGATACTAGTAATAATTATTTTTCATTTTATCTTTCACTATGAATTACATTTGCACGTTGTTTCAGGTCAAGACAGGCATGACAGGTATGATCGAAGTTTTCATGGTTATGAAGAATCGCACATTTCAAAGGGTCTTCGGAAACCAAGTATTTAGAAAAATTACAAAGGCAGATATTTGTCTGCAGTTAACACGTGGTCCAATTCTAGATATTTTATATAGTTATTTCTTTAAAAAAAATAAAATAACTACACTGTCTCGTAGTAATAAGATCAGCGTAGATATCATGACTTCATTATTTCCATTAATGAACAGTGGAATATTAAGGATATGCCTACGGGGCCACACCGATAGCTCGATGATCGTGGAATACACCTGGATGATTAGATAGCAATAGAATGTTTGTGGGTAAGCGGATAGGCTTTAAGTCTATCAGAAAAGCTAAATAACGAGGACTAATCTTCGTTTTGATCTGAGCTGGTGTATACTTTTTTTTTTCTTTAATTAACATCAATTATATTGGTCTCTTACTCTCTTGTGACTCAGTCAACTCAAAAAAATAAAATCATAGTGAATTTTTAGTGTACCCATTTTTACGTGTTGAATCATTGTGAAAATTTATTGAGACTATACTAACAATTCCCAGCTTCAATAAGTAGCCCTTTCCTTGTGGACTCCTCGTATGGGGCAAATGTATACGTTAAGACTTGATGTTTATATTTATATTTTGGCCTTAACAAAGTTTTGATTTTGCCACTAAACAACGTTTTTGGCAGGGATTGAATTTTGCTTTGTGACGTCATAAAGATTCTGCTCTCCTCCCGGCATCAACATATCGGACGTCCCTGATCTAGAATGCTATCTTCCCATGAAGTAGCTTAAGCAGCCGAGGATCGCTGAGACAGTGATGATGGTTCTCGCAAGACCATGACTACAAAAACTGTCTGTGCCCAGTTATGACATTAGTGCAAGGGCTCATGGGAAGGCGCAATTAGCGTCTTTTGAATGACTCTCCTCAAACGTTGTATTATGTTGCAAGTGTCTCCATTGATACAGCATGGTTACTTTATGTATACTGTATTTTCTATACTGTAGACACGGTAGCCGATTAAGAAGAACTCGAGTTTTTAAAGACCTATGATTAAAGAAAAATATTCAACGGTTTATGTTTTGTTTTATGAAAAGTCAGCAGGTAATATGTTGGTATGTAAGCAACAAGTGGAAACCAAAGCTTACTATTTAGTTTACGAGGCGAATTCTGCAGAATGCATCTACAGAAAGTCAGAAAAAAAATGGATCTTTCTACATAAGCGTACAATGCATTCCATGAGGAATCTACACTTGATTTATGCAATGCCGAAATTTATGAAAGTGTCTAGAATTCCTTAATTAACTATAAGCATATTAATTTTGCAAAATATCTTGATTGATGTGTGAACATTATATCGTCGGCCTCATGCCAGAAGGGCCTTAACGTTTTTAGTATGGTACATAAATGGCTTTAAAAATGCTAAGGCCCTCTGGCATGAGGCGACGACTATCATGTCTATGGATGTGTGTGTGCGTGTACGGTGTGTTGCGTGCGTGAGGTGTATTTATGAGTACGTAGTGCGTGTGTGCGGTTTAAAACGGACATTACATATTCAAATCTACAATCATACGCTAAATGCGCTTTGTCCTGATCTCTCATTACCGTAATGAAAATCCATCTTCGTAATTATCATCATCATCACTATCGACTTAATCTTCATCATCAAGATTATCATCATCGCCATCGTCGTTATCCTTTTTGCCGTCTAGTGCAGACAAATCTTGTAATCCCCATCATCATTTCATTATAGGATGATCTGAACAGTAACCACTAATTGGCCGTAGTCCGGATAAGTCGTAAATCTTTTTCATCGTCATGGCAATTTTGTAGGTTCCTTAAACATCATTTACAGCATCGTCACCATCTATCATTGTCATCATAGTCATCATAAGGGCCTAATCATTTTTAATTGTCGTCATCATTATTGCATTATCCTCGTCTTGTACACATTGATGAATTCATTGTATGCCAATAATTAACACAGTCTCGCATGAACCTCTCATCGACCGTACGAGTACTACCGCACATACACTACTCGCCTCACACTCTCATCGCCGTCGCACACACACACATAATGAACGCACCCACTCCATAACCACAGTCATATGCATTTGAATGGTATGGGTTTCACCTTTTTAAAAATCAATATACTCCCTTTATTAATTGAGAGAGATTTTATATTCGTTTTTTTTAAGGGAGAGAGAGAGGGAGATCGAGATTCATTAAATGCATTTTTGTAGGTGCCATAAACATCATAATCATCATCATCATCCATCATCATGTCATCAAACAGTACAATTCAATGTCGTCATCATTATTTCATCTATCGTCTTGTCAAGTAGAATTAATTTAACAACCTCTCCGCATTGAACATTCATCACAATGATCATACTCATACGAATGTACTAACAACCCACAACACACATGTACCACACACTAAACCACAAGTCTAGCATGTGAATTGTATAGGTTTCCACCTTTTTTAAGTTCGATCAAGCACCTTCTATCAAAATTCTTTTGAAATTACTTCTCATCAGTTCTTTACACGGCCAGACACCGCATCTACCAACTCGACCAATGATACTGCATTTTTATTAACCATTTATTTCGCTACTTTTATTCCTGGTGAAATATAAATAGTCGTGTTTTATATACTCTTCTCCAGAAACCAAGATTTTGACGTATCAAAGAAGCCAGATATCAAGAAATGACGGTTGGGCAAAAAGGGAGAGAGGGAGATCACAATATGGAGGGTAAAGACAGAGAAGAAATCTAATAAGTTTCTTTTTTTATAGGAAACTGTAATGACACAAGTTGATTTCAAAGAGGGAAGAGAGGTCGAAATGAGATACTGGAAGGTTAATATGATAATAAAATGGGGAGGAAATAAATGACACAAAATTGCGTTCAACTATACCGTTTCTAGTCTGGTCCTATTGCATAATACACGATACAAAAAACTGCCAATACATATTTTTCAAGTAGTTTAACATCTTGCATTTTATTTTAGACTTGTAAAAGTGATTTGTATTCTTTTGCAATATATCCCGATTGATGAATTGCATTTGGATATACATAAAATGGGAATTATATCATGCCAAAATCAGAAACTCAACCTGATGGTGTAATAGTAATAAAAAACATTTGTCTTTGCTGAGGATAATGTTAACAATATATTTTCCTGATAGTAAAACATATTATATTGTCGATTCAAGTACAACTGCTAAACTTGTTGTGAACTTTTGAAGTATAAGGTGATTTTTTTTTCTTATATGAAGAATTTTATCACTGCTCATGCTCATATACCAAATTGCTCACATTAAAATGGTGCGGTGTTTGTTGATGTTACCACAATTCAGCAATTACATTTCCCAATAATACAAAACAATATAAACGGGCAGCTTCGACGAGTGTGAGATCTTTAACACGAGCCAGCTCAATACTTTTTCCTCGAAACTATAGTTATTGTACGAATATATTTTGACTGAGTTTTGTACATTGTCTCTTTGCTATTGAAGAGGATACACAAAATATTGTGATAAATACAAATCCTTGTGTTTATGCCAGTCAGTATTTGCATCAAATTATTGGACAATGTGCAAAGTTACCCATACTATGTGTCATTGGATAAAATCTTCAATTCCTAAAATGTGTTCAAGGTTGTCTGATACTAATAGCATTTGAAGACAAATAATTAATAATCATACAACAAACATCGATTAAATCGAGTGATATCATTTTCAAGTTAACGACCTAATTTTTTTCTTCAAAAATAATTTCCAGGATATTGGCAGTGAAAATACAAAAAAATACAGTTTAAAACTTCATTTTAGATATATGACTTGTATATCTGGGCGCGTTTCTTGAAACTGTCATAACCTAGTCGTGGACACCCATTGAAACTACATACACGTGTCCATTATGGTATTTTCCAAAAAACATATACGGCTTCAAGCATAACGGGTCCATATACCTTATTGGTATACAATAATTATTGATGTTCAGAAAAACATCAAGATAACCGCATTGGAAAAAGTTAAACCAATTTTCATATTGATTGATATTCCTTAAATTATGTACAGGGAGATATACAGTAATACCACAATCTTCATATACATTCATCTTTGTCATAATATTATCAAGTGCAGAAGATCCCATGATTCCTTAATCTGTATTGAAACTAATTAATGTGGACGACAAAGAAAACGGATGTACGGGATCAATATCTAGTCAAGACTACATTTAAATACTGGCCTCATCAAAACTTAAAAAATCATGTAATTTTATATATTTAAGTGAATAGAACAAACAGTTACTCCCACCAAAAAAAAAAAAATGAATAGATAATGCTAAAACCCGTTAACTGACTTGGAACGTGGGTCGTCATTATAATAACTTTTTTGTATTTGTTTGCATCTTTACATAGATTAGTACTTTCATTTTCATTTAACGGCCTTACCATATATATTCATTTACTGTTTACCATTGTGTAACAAATAACCATATCTTTATCATCAGATAATTATGGCATGTTACTTTCAGATACATTCCAAGAGTCTGATTTAAGAAGTTGTCTTAATGTACCTAGGGGACTCTAGCTTGCTACTTATGTATATACAGCTCGTTAAGTCATAAAATATAGGATCCATGCTGGCTAGCGGGCAAACATTTATCTCTCTGAGTTCGCAAACTGCATCCACAGCCATCCTGCGAATAAAGCGCCGACTGGACCATGTATTAACGCGCCCTTATTGTCCCCACTCCTTCCTTACCCTTCAACTTTCAATCACAACTCTTATTGAGAATGTTTAATATTCACGGGGAAACTCGGTAATACGAGGCTGGATTTGTTTTAGGATTCTAAGAAAAATGAAAATTAATATTCTGACGACAAACTGAAATAAAATAAATAGATATGAAACTTCATTTAATACGACAACTAATTAACTAACTGAATTTTTATGGTGAAAATTTCCTATAAGCGGTTAAAATAATTACCATCTTACTTAGATATGACAACTATTTACAGAAGTAAATAGTAAAGCAGTCCGATGCGTAATATAGACGAATGAAATTTTGACGGGTCTTTCCCAAAAATTGACACATGTACCGATTAATGTGTGCCTTTACGTGCAATTCGCCCGTAACTTCTATAAAAGGACGACATTAAATTACCACTATTTTGTCTCTATGCGAGTAACAAAATTATATACTCCTAATCATATATGTAGTTACTCAAAACTTTTTGTGGTTAAACCGATATGAGATTGGGCCTATACCAATGGCTTTACATGAAGAAGACTTTGTTTTGTAAACTTTTAAATAATACATGATACACAAATAGATCTGAGGATTAAACCGGTAAGATTGAAGTCAATCATTTTCTTCGAACTATCGAGTGTATGCTTAATCAAAACGCGTTGAAAGAAAAAGAGCCATCGAATGACAATTTGCTTATAACTACAATGCTGTTGCCACTTGCTATGATTGATAGATTGAAAAATGAATTAAAGTTGTAATAGTTAGAAATAACACCCTCCGCAATACAATCATATGTTATAGCTTTACTTAATTAATTGTTAATTGAATGTAAATTGTATCGCCATGAACGATTAAGGAGTTTTTGGAACAACAATCTCAGTCTTTTTGCTTTATCCATGTTATTAATGTAATGCATAAATTGTATGAAACCTGTTTTTGTAGATTTACTCACTGCAAGGATGGAGCTGATTGTTGTATTTTTTGGTAACACTCGAGTATTCGGCAGTTGTTCTGAATCCCTACACAAGCCAAGACACTGTTAAATACAAATATGAATCCATGATTTCAATAATGGTGAGGTTAACGTACGCAGACAAGTTAAAAATATTAATACTTTTTACTGTCACATAGTTACCATAAACAATCAGTAACTAATTTCGATTGACAGAAAAAATATGGCAGAGAAAGCAGCTAATATACGATGATGATAAATTTCCAGTTGGCTAATAGTGTGTTCAACAACGATGATCGTCAACCTGGGTCCATTGGGATAAGACCAGGGCAAGGGTTAAAGCCCGCAACCTTTGTTTAAACCAGCTGCCTCCATCACTAGTTCTCGCATATCTGCGACCGAATTAACGTCATTATTTTTGGCACTGAAATTTCATGTAACAATACGTACAGATAGCTGAACTCTAAATAATGCATCGAAGCAAGGGTGTGATTCCTATAGAGAAGGTGCACGTCTCACAGAGATTGATCTCCTCTGGATTTGACGCGTTTATAATGCCACAGTCTGTGTGTACATCGCGCTTCCAACGAATCGAGTCCACAACTGAAA
>CALNVZ010003432.1:20817774-20851096 GCA_940671915.1 Paracentrotus lividus | reverse complement strand
CGGTAATCTTCATCGTCATGCATTGTTAGGTGTCCTAAACATCATTATCAGCATCGTCACCATCATCATTGTCATATAGTCATCATTATAGGGCCAATCATTTTTAATTGTCGTCATCATTATTGCATTATCCTCGGCCTTGGTCACATTGATTGAATTCCATTGTAATGCCCAACTAATTAACACACCTCTCGCATGGAACCTTCATCGTACGCGTACGAATGTACTCACAGCACATACACACTCGCCCACACTTCTCATCGCGTTCCACACACACACAAATGTACGCACACACTCAACATAACCACAGTCTATTGCATTTGAATGGTATGGTTCACCTTTTAAAAATCCAAATCATTACTATCTTTAATTGAGAGAGATTTTTTATATTCGTTTTTTTTTAAGGGAGAGAGAGAGAGATCGAATCATTAAATGCATTTTGTAGGTGTCCATAAACATCATAATCATCATCATCACCATCATCATGTTCATCATAATCAGTACAATCAATGTCGTCATCATTATTTCATTATCGTCTTGTCAAGTAGAATTAATTAACACACCTCTCGCATTGAACATTCATCACAATGATCATACGCATACGAATGTACTAACACACACACACATGTACGCACACACTCAATAACCACAGTCTATGCATGTGAATTGTATAGTTTCACCTTTTTTAATCGATTCAAAGCACCTTCTATCAAAATTCTTTTGAAAGTTACTTCTCATCAGTTCTTTACACGGTCCAGACACGCATCTACCAACTCGATCCAATGATACTTGCACATTTTTTTTATTAACCATTTATTTCGTACTTTTATTCCTGTGTGAATATATAAATAGTCGTGTTTTATATACTCTTCTCCAGAAACAAGATTTGACGATCAAAGAAGCCAAGTATACAAAAATAGACGGGTTTGAAAAAGGGAGAGAGGGAGATCACAATATGGAGGGTAAAGACAGAAGAAGAAATCTAATAAGTTTTTTTTTTTATAGGAAACTGTAAATGACACAAGTTGATTTCAAAAGAGGAGAAGAGAGGTCGAAATGAGGTACGTGGAATGGGTTATATGATAATAAAATAGGGGAGGAAATAAATGCACAAAAATGCGTTACAACTATACCGTTTCTAGTCTTGGTCCCTTATTGCATAATACACGATACAAAAAAAACTGCAATACATATTATTTCAAGTATAGTTTAACATTCTGCATTTTATTTTAGACTTGTTAAAAGTGATTGTGTATATCTTTTGCAATAATCCCGATTGATGACATTGCATTGATAATCCATAAAAGGGAAATATAGTCCTGCCAAAATGCAGAAATACTCAACTGATGGTAGTAATTCAGTAATAAAAACATTTGTCTTTGCGATGATAATGTTAACAATATATATTCCTGATAGTAAGAACATAGTTATATTGTCAGTATGAAGTACAACGCAAAATGTTGTTGAACTTTTGAGTATAAGGTGATTTTTTTTCTATTATGAAGAATTTATTCACGCTTCATGCTCATAACCATATTTGTCTCATCATTTAAAATGGCGTGTTTTGTGTGATGTTAGCCACAATTCAAGCAATACATTTCCAATAATACAAAAAAATTATACGGCAGCTTATCGACGATGTGAGATCTTTTAACACAGGCAGCTCATATACTTTTCCTCGAAACATATAGTTAATTGTACAGAATATATTTTGACTGAGTTTTGTACATTGTCTCTTTGCTATTTGAAGAGGATAACAAAATATTGTGTATAAATACAAATCCTTGGTGTTATTGCCCAGTCAGTATTTGCATCAAATTATTGGACATGTGCAAAGTTACCCAATTACTATGTGGTCATTGGATAAAGTTACTTCAATTCCCTAAAATGTGTTCAGGGTTGTCTGATACTAATAGCATTTGAAGACAAATAATTTAATAATCATACAACAATACATCGATTAAATGCGAGTGATATCATTTCAATTATAGACCCCAATTTTTTTTCTTCAAAAATATATTTCCAGGAATATTGGCAGTGATAAAAAAATACAAATACAGTTTAAAACTTCATTTATAGATATATGACTTGTATATCTGGGCCCGTTTCTTGAAACTGTCATAAGCCTAGGTTCGTGGACATCCCATTGAAACTACAACACTGTCCATTATTATGGTGTTTTCCAAAAACATACACGCTTCAAGAAACGGGTCCCATTATACCTTTATTGGTATACAATAATTATTGATGTTTCAGGAAAACATCAAGATAACCCCATTGGGAAAAGTTAAACCATATTTTCATATTGATTGATATTCCTCCTTAAATTATGTACAGGGAGATATAAAGTATATTACCACATCTTCATATACATCCTTTTTGTCATAATATTATTCAAGTGCAGAAGATCCCATGATTTCCTTAATTCTAGTGGATTGAAAACTTAATTAATGTGGACGACAAAGAAAACGGATGTACGGGATCAATATCTAGTCAAGACTAACATTTAAATACTGGCCTCATCAACTTAAAAAAATCATGTAATTTTATATATTTAAGTGATAAAATAGAACAACAGTTACTCCCACCAAAAAAAAAAAAAAATGAATAGATAATGCTAACCCGTTAACTGACTTGGACGTGGGTCGTCATTTATAATACTTTTTGTATTTGTGTTTGCATCTTTACTATATGAATTAGTACTTTCATTTTCATTTAACGGCCTTACCATATAATTTCATTTACTGTTTACTCATTGTGTAACAAATAACCATATTTTATCATTAGATAATTATGGCATGTTACTTTACAGATACAATTTTCCACAGAGTCAGCAATTAAATCAATTAGGAGTTGCTTAATGTGATAGCCTAGGGATCCTAGGGCTTGCTACATTAAGGTTATAACAGCTCTTAAGTCTAAAATATGATGGGATTCTCGGCCTAGCGGGGTCAACTTTATCCTCTGAGTTTCCGCAACTAGCATCCCAGCCCGGATACGCCCGTGGCCGTGTAATAGCGCGCCCCTTGAGTTGACCCCCACCATTCACTCCTTACCCTTCACTTTCAATCACAAACTCTTATAGAAGATGTGTTAATATTCACGGGGACTCGTAATTACGAGGCTGATTGTTTTTAGGATATCTAAAAAATGAAAATTATATTTTCTGACAACTGAAATAAAAATAAATATAATTGGAAACTTTCAATTTAATACGACAAACTATATAATGATGATTTTATGGAATTTTCCTTAAGCTGGTTAAAATAATATACCATCTTAACTTTAGATATGACACTATTTACAGAGTAAATGTAAGCAGTGCGATGCAGTAAATAGACAAGTGAAGATTTTTGGACGGGTCTTTCCCAAAATTGACACATTAACCAATATATTGTGTGCCTTTACGTGATTCGCCACGTAACATTCTAAAAAAGGACGACAATTTAAATACACAGTTTAGTCTTATGTTAACAAATTAATATAACTACCATATTAATAATTTTACTCAAACTTTTTGTTACCGATATTGATTGCCTATACGCAAGGGCTTTAATAGAAGGGACTTTTGTTTGAACTTTTAAATAATAAGCATGAACACAAAATAATCATGAAGGATTAAACCCGTAATATTGATCAATCATCTATCAGGTAGTGCTTTATCAAATCCACCTTGAACTGAGAAAAAAGGTCCATGAATACAATTTGCTTATGATCTACAATGCTGTTTGCCCTTTGCTATGATTGATAGATTGAAATGAATTAAAGTTGTATAGTTAGAATAACACCACTCAGCAATAACAAATCAATATGTTAACATTTCATCTTAATTATATTGTTATTGGAATCGTAATTGTATCGCCATGAACGATTTAAGGAGTTTTTGAACACAATCTCAGGTCCTTTTATGCTTTATCCATGTTATTATTAAAATGCATAATGTGTAATGAAACCTGTTTTTTGTAGGATTTACCTGCAAGGACTTGTGAGCTGATTGTTGTATTTTTTGGTTTACACTCGAGTATTTCAGGCAGGTTGTCTGAATCCTACACATACCAACATGTTATAAAATATCGAACCCATATTTCAATAATGGTGAGGTAACGTAAACCAGACAAGTTAAATATTGATACTTTTTCTCTAGTTAACCACAAACACACATAAATTTTGTTGACAGAAAAATATGGCAGGAAGCAGCTAATTGATGAGGATATTCCATTGGCTAATAGGTGTCACGTGATCGTTCATACTTGATGCCATTGGGTAACAGGCAAGGGTGTTAAACAACGTGACCTTTTTTTTTAAACCAGCTGCCATCAGTCACTAGTTGCTCGCTTCTGCGGAATTACGTCTTATTTTTTGCACTGAAGATTTCATGTAACAATATATACAGATACTCGAATCTCAATAATGCAGAAGCAAGTGGTGTGACTTATAGAGAATGGCAGTTCACTAGATGATTGATCTCCTCTGTTTAGACGCGTTTATACAGTCGTGGAAGTCGCTTCAACAGAATTCGAGTCCACAACTGACTCATACTTGCAGGAAGATGCCATTTGAACGTCTGGAAACGCGTCTAGTGTGGCGACGTGTGCTCCACAATCAGAGAAAACATTTTCATCAGTTGAAGCGAATCGTGGCACTGGTGCAACTCAAGCATAATAAATAAATATTCATAGAAAACACTTCTTTGAAGTCGTTTTGGTACAATATTAAATAAGAATAATATAAATTACAAATCTTCATATAAAAATACTGTTAATAGTCAGCAATAACATGGAACTGTACATCCTTTCTTTGCACATAGTCTGCTGATTTTCCCCTTGTCTATTATTGAGTTCTTTTGCAAAGTGCTCTCCTCATGGTTTCCACAAACACACGGAGTCAGTCTAAAAGCAATCATCACCTCCGACCCTGATCTAAATTTCTTCTCCTCCGCCCTCAATTGAGCCATCTTGAATAGCTTTATGGAGTTCTTTTAAAACGACGTCGCCTAAGATGTCGAAGGCTTCTTCGTTGAGCCGGATGTCAACATCGCTGGCATACAAAAATTGTGATGACCTAGTGTCCAGTTTTGGCCTTGTCGCTTTTTCGAGTCACCATTGCCTTTGAAGGCTAAAACCCATGACGGGTTATGAACAGATACGAATCCATCATATCCCGAAAATGCCGAGACGGATTGTTGGAATACCAGCTTGTTCCTCCTTCTTTTAATCTCCTTTGTAAACTCTGCAGAAAATACAAAAAGGAGGAAAAGAAGAAAACATTAACGACATTGCCTTGATTTTTATTTGATCAACACAAGTTATGAAAGTATTATCCTTGTTCGCATTCAAAGTTATGGTTCAAATATTGGAATGGAATTCGTATACCAGCTAGTAATATCTTTAGAAAATTTATGGCTCTCCGTGTTGTTAGCTTTCGATAATCATTTAGGAAGATGCTTGTAAAAAGATGTCTTTCACGTTATTGCTGTAATTATTTTCAACATGCTTTCCGGTCTTTTATTGCTGGATCATTTAGGTGTAACGTCAATCGTACGCTCTCACCAAAACACATACACAGGAGTGCACAAAAAAAAGAAGAATAATTTGAGGTCCAGAGAATGCTTCGTACAATGATGGGAATCGAATTATTTGCACCGAAGGAGGCAGAATCACAATAAACCTCAACTTTGTTTTGCGAGAGTTTTGTGGGTTCCATTATTCAAAAGTCCATGCATGTATCTTGGGGTTGCATTATCAATTAGTCAAGACATGAACGTCCACTTTCGAAATAATTGAGAAAATCATACATGATTGTGTTTATTATATCTTTATCTGGTTGTAATAATGTTGCCATAGTGGATTAAAATGGCGGTTAATCATGGGTTGTCCTAATTCTCTGTGAAGGAATTCTAGAGGCATCTTCCTTAGCAACCATGATAATAGAGAGGAGTGTTACAATGTGGAGGCTAAGAGGAACCCTTGCCCCCTACCTGAGTGTTGATAAATGTGCAGTTGCAACAATCATTTATAGGGTTGTGTATTGTCCCAATGGAGGATGTATGACTGCACCGTTACTGTACCTACGTGTCAAAATAGCCTCAGGGTTCGATGGGCCTATAGTCACTCTGACTCGTACTTCTACAAAACATCACCCTTGTGCAGTTTATCAAGCTTTTGATGACAATGCCCCACCGCGAACCCCCAACCCAACCGATTCGGGGCAAAAAACATGGGGATCTCTCGTTTGACCCCTATTCATAAGACTTCCGGCGAGGCCTGTTTAGTTGTTCATTGTCTACGCCTCTCGATGAAGCATTGAAAAAGGTGTTTTCCAACTCTGCCGTTTTTTATTTTTATGTACTTGGGACTGCGTATGTAAATTGGCGGTATAGATTTTGTCGGAGAGGGAGAGTAGCATAGATCTCTCTCTTAGGCGTACATGTCACGAAGGGCTGAGCTGAGAGGGTTTTGACCTTGGTTTTGTCCCGTTTCTGACTCAAAAGGTATTAGATTTTCTCCCCGCAGGGGAAAACTGAGGATGTCGTTTTTTTCGGCTGCCTTCGAACAGTATTAGTTAGCCATCAAGTCATAGAAAGTTTCGTTTTTACTTGGCAATACTGCTATAGCAGATGTAAGTCAATGTAAAACTCTAACACTTTATCACATTCGATTGCAGTAAGGACATGAAAAGGGCCATTTTATTTCAGGAACATTATGCATCTAAAATTGTCCTACGGCTGAAAAGAAAGTTGTCTGAGAATGTAAGTTGATCCTTTTTAATAAGGAAAACTATCATTCCAATTTAAAAGAACTGTACATTGTCGTCACTCATTGCTATTTCGAAACTACGTGTCGATTGGATTGGCACACTTGCCATTGTTCAATTTAACAAATAAACATTTAATATATTTGATCATGATCAAAAACACTTTATGGACCTATTTATACCTATTACTCCACAGAAACCATTCTATCCAACCAATTATTTGTCTCTCTCAATGTCGGGTACAGCTTTAATTGAACAAATTGACTCGGCTCATTTTTGCACTTGAACTGCTACACATTACATAGTACTGTTTGTGTACGAGGTCCTTATTTCTCTCTTCGTTTTTCTTTCATATTTTCCGCCATTGAGTACTGCTTTGATCAGGGTCACCCGGAGACACTCTAGATGAAGTGTCTAGAGAGTTCACGGTGCCAGTGAACGAACGCAAGTTGAAGTTCGCACAACTTCAATGTGTAATTGCGTTGGGCTTGCGGGTGATCAACATACAACATGTCCCGATTAAAAGGGAACACGAACAGGTATTATGACATCTAGACTCTTTATGTATCTATTTTTTTTATTTTGCATTTTCTGGGCTAATTGTATGTTATCCTCTAATTTTTTTCCCCATGTTCGGAGTGGTAACTTTTTAGATGCATGCGGAATATTCTTCTTTCAAATTTTAATTTTAAAGATAAGTGGCTAAAATTAGTCGAACGGTTTCTTTGAAGTTTCTGTGTTTCTCTCACTTACATTTTCTCGGAAGAATTATGTCTTTACTATCACATAAGTTCTGAATTGTAACTTTGGTCTGCACAGACATGATACAAAGTCCTACAAAACTTTTCATCTCATTAAATCTCGTTACTAAACATTGTAAAAACACGCCTTTCTCAGAAATGTTAAAAGTACTCAGTCGAACGTAATAATCTATGCATATTCCGCGATATCCTCAGCAAAACCTTTGTTTGTTGCATTGTTTTTGAAGGTGAACGGTGAAGGTAGAGAGGGGTAGAGTAGGGCGAAGGCCAATGCAAACCACAACGAAGTCCTTATCATACCATAAAAGACAAACAACTTTAAACTAAAGCAAATGGTCTGGGATAATGATGACAATAAGTATTGGTGATGACGGGCTAAGTTCATGGGCACACCGATCGCCATATTATAATAATATTGATATAAAGACTAATAAGTCTTCTGATCTTTGGGGAGTTTTAAAAGCAATTAGTGATGGGTACTAGTGAATGGTCAACTGTTGGACACAATAAAATGGTATTTTGTCTCGAGGGCATTAATATAAAAAAATCTTAATGATTACATTTCCTAGTTTTAGTGGTTTTGGTAATATCATATCAGCAAGAGTTTTTGTCTGTTCGTGTGGATAGTCCCCAACAACAAATTTACGGGCTCTTGATGGAATTTTACATTTTTATTGCACTAAATATGAATGGTTTTGAATTTATTGTCACGACAAAGATAAGTGGAATATGAAATAGCCATGAACCTTATTATAACGTGGGATTTCCGGTTCTTTGTGCCAGTTTTCACCGATTCTCGCCAAATTAGCTTTAGTGGTACATTTCATCGCATCACATTTAACAAGATAGAAGGATGATTTATGGGTGATGTAATGTGCTCATCATATACTATGTCATGGTTATTTTAATTAAATGTTATGGGGAGTGGTGACAGGGTTTTTTTTCTTCATGATATCATTTCCATATTCCTCCTTTAAACTAAATTGGCAGTGTTTACCGAAGACCTACATCTTGGCATTATGTACCATAGCACTGCCGAACTGTTTTGTGAGCGGGGAACACAAGTACCTTTCTATTTGTTCTGTACACACATTCAAACAGCTACAGTTTACTCTATACAGAGATGGCTATAGGGCTATAGGGCAATAGGGAAATTCGACAGACCATGCTAAAAGAAAAGGGCCATGTTTAAAGCTCTTTTGTTGTGAAACATGACTCTATCGTCTCACAATTTCACCCTGCTCTAACATGCCTCTCTAGCATATGAACTTTTTATTAGTTTTGAGGGAGGTTTTACATGTACTAAGCTTCCATTATCTGTGCATACCCATAGAAGTTTTTAAACGTTTATAGAACACTGTACGTGAAACGGAATAAATGCACAAGGAGCAGCAAGGAAGATTTCTAATGACCATAAGTAGGTTCCTCAAGTTATTTACAATTCTCATGGGTACCCGGTGAAATAAACTTTTTAACCTTTCCGATCGCCAGCGCTAAAAACATGTGTGAAAAAACATACTTTCTAGAGATTAAATAATAAATTATTCTAAAAGAAACAGCTTTGAGGTATGCTCAATAATTTTCAGCAAGGTTCGGTAGATGACTATTTTATCTTTTTGCAAAACCAAAATACCATATAGGCCTATGAGCTAATCTATGTTATAATTTAACCCATGCATTTTGAAGGAAAAAAAGTAAGAAATTGAAGTCAGACTTACCTTTGATATTAATTCTCCTTTTCCATTGACGCATAAATAATTTTTTGATTTATTTCCTTGTATTAATACCCTGCTGTCGAAGTCTGTCGTTGTAATTAGTAATTGTGCTGCAAATTAAAAAGATAGAATAAAAAAGGAAATAAAATCGTGGTTAGTCTTTTTTTTAACAACAAAAATACATTATCAAGATGTGAAATTAATTATGGCACATTTCTACTATTTCTACTGACGATTAAAATAATCCAGTTATGCTAATGGAAAACAAATTAGTTTTGGGTTTGAGTGGATCAACCTGACGACAGGAAAAAACATCAACAAATCCCTACAAACTATACCTAAAAATATCATGAAATATCATTCACCACGTATTTGAAATAAATCGTCCATAATGTAAAAAAATAAATAAATATCGTGACGTTTAACCAACATAAAATCTTCTCCCTAAAACCCTTCCAGTTCTTCGTCTTCTTCTTTCTCTTTTCTCTCTTTTTGTCTCTCAGGTCACCACTGTGATTTTGTTCTTTTTCTTCCCCTTCTCTTTTAACTTTCCATCATAATGTTTCTTCCATTCATCATACATACCCTTTCAAGAGTTTGACAACAAGTACAAACCACATCAGGCACCACCGTCCCCCACATGTCCCCCATTCCCTTAGGTGTCAGCTTCCAAAGTTAACAAATCCCTCCTTAAAAATGACCGTGTACATTTATTTTTCATTCCTTGAGAGACGAAAATTCTGCACCATACACCCAACAACCCGTACCAACACTCTACAACACATGCCCACATTGGATCGAATCCCTCGGTGACTCACGACGTACTTTTAGGCGGCTACACCATCAAAACTAGTTTCCTCTTTCTATTCCCGTTCTCTCACTCTTTCTCTACAGCTCCTCTATTTCTCATTCTTCCGTTCTTTTTTTCATTTCCTCAGGAGCTTCATCTAGCTCATGTCATACAATCTCCTAATTAATTTAATCAACACTACTTGGCGGCATCCTAAGTTTAAAGTTCAATAATTCATTCCCTCTACGGCGCGTCAAGACTGCTCTAACGCCCGTAACATCGACGAGTTAATGCGCACACAACTTTACAGAAAGGATTTCTCTCACTTTTCCCCTCTAACTTCTTCCCCTTTCTCCGAAGAAAATGGGGATTTGGTTCTATTCCTTCTCGAACAGGAGACCAGGGTACTTAGAGCCAATATACTCGGGATCTTTAGCCGTTGAACTAATTCTCCACCGATAGCTTGGGGATGGAATTTCACTGGCTTTTGTCACAATATGGTGACTTAGTTGCAAAGCACCAGGGCTTGATGGAGAATAATTCTCGTTGCCCGCGGGTCATTTACTCAGGCCAGTCACTTTTGCAGTTCAAAGGCGAAATGAGAACAAATTCCATACAGACTTCTTTTCTTTTTTAACGCCATATATTTCTTGGCAAGCGACAAAGCGTAGTTGCGGTGCTCTTTCAAGAACGTACAGGTTCAAAGCAGTTCGCAATACATCAATTAAGGTGTTCATCAACTGAAAGCCCAAGCCAAGATTTTGAAACTGATTAACAATAGCAAAATAACTTTTGAAAATCGACTACATTTAGATTTCATATTTATCTACCATGTCCATTCTCTTAATTGTGCTGCTATGCTTTTGACCAATTTTCAAGGAATTTTTAATTTCAATATTACACAACCATTGACAACGTAGCTGCTTTTCCCCTTTTGATTTGATTTAGGCCACACTTCTCTGATCCCTCGTTTAGTCGCTCTGTCTTTTTAACATATCTGAAATCTACTTTCACAGTTGCATTGTAGACGACCTGATTTCGTTCACCAAGTTCTTCGGTGATCGATTTGGAGTATACAACACAGGACTTAGAGTCCCGTGTTACAGTCTTACACAAATAATACGGGGAACACATTCATGTGTGTGATTGATTTCATGCACAATATGATTGAACAAACATCGTTTAGTGGTTGTATTGATAGGACGTATCCCTCGACAGGTTCCCAACGGGTTCTCAACGGGTCTCAATTCATCCCGGTGGTGTGGGAAGGACGTCGGCAGCGGAAGACAGGGGTGCTGTTTTCCGCACCTCGTCATACAAAAGATACCGCTCAGCTCCAATGGTTTGAACAAAATTCGTAGAAAATTACATGTTTTTTTTTTTGGTTTTTTTTTTTCTTTTTGTATATCGAGGCATTAACTTACGGAACAAGAACAGGAAAGGGTTGTTAATCTGAAATTAAAATGAAAAATAAATGTAAATCGGTACCCTTCTTTATAATAAGTCACCTTAATATTTAATCAACTCATATTCATTTGGAAATAGGAGGAAATAATCTTTATCATAATCAAATATGCCTGAATATCACTGTAGAAAACATTGATATAGAAATAATGATGAACATAGTACATGACTTCCTTCCCTCAAAAATACCTACGAATTTACTATTTCGTGAAAATGTGAACGCCTTGTGTCGAGGCTAGAGGCATGTGAATTTAGCGGTTGTTGTTTACATTACGTAATCTGCTGTGACCTGAAACAAGGACACTCATCAACGTTGATTTACCCGCTCAGCAGATACCTACGACAGTCGCGTGGCACTGGGAAAGACATTAACCCCACATTATCACCCCCGGGAGACAAGGCACGTGAGCGGTGTCCCGTTAGATGTGGGAGGGAAACCCACCCAATAGTCTTTGTTTTAAAGACCCTAAAGGGTATAACTACACCGCAGACATGCTGAATTAAAAAGTGAATATGCACAAGGTTGTACGTTGACCACATATTCAGCTAAGAAACCTTACCAGAATGATTGGAAAATAATCATTTATCATTGTTGATTCCAGGACGTTTCTTGAATCATCGCAGGTAATATTCCATACCGATATATTATTGGACTTGTCGCTTGAAATTGGCTACGAACCGCAGTGATCTCAGATCGTAATTCACTTACTGCTCGTGTAGATCATACCGCATTCTTGAGATATTTATATATGAAGCAATAAAATGCTTTTTTGTTGGCCATCCTACGTGTTTGGGGATATAATCGCAACAATTTAATCACGTGGTACAAAGCATTAGACCACTTGGGGGCAATAAGATACGATCAGGTGATTTGCTATGCAATGAGTTGCCGCCACATGCGGAATATAGTTTCAACAATGTTTCAAAATGGTTGAACTAAGCCAGTAAACAGCACGCAATTTTTTTGTGGCTTCCAGGCTAAGCTTGTAACTTCCACTCGATGTAAAGATAAACTAGTTTTTAAAAATACTTCTTTATCAAATTTCCTTATCACAGGTTCATGGGAAAACTCTCTCACAGTGACGAACACCTTTGCGAGCCGCATGAAATATGATTTATGCAAACCTGAATGAACGACAAACAGAAAAAAAAAGGACCTTAATGCGGCGGTCACAACTCGTCGTAGGCTACGGGGCACGTGCCATCAACGTAGCCTGCGTTGCATGTGCAATGCATGCACAGGTCGTTGGTCAATTTCTGCGATTCCTGCGTTTCTGTAGTCAGGGTATTGGAAAAACTTCCTGCTCGTCGTACATGCAACGTGCCTCCGAGGTACCTGCGCTGCACGATTTTTCTACGAAATCCATTGTAGGGATTTGCACATCGAAGGTACGGCGAGTTGTGACCGCGGCATTACCTGCAAGATTATTTGAACCATCACGAAGGTAAGAGGAGTTTATAGACAATGATAAAGCTTGTTCTAATATTCGTTACATCTAACATCTAGAAGGTGTCGTACATTAACATTAATATATTAAAGTTGCATTACAAAATAAAAGCAGTACTTATGCGGATTTGAATATTGTTTTAATCTTAACTTATCATTTGGGAAATTAAGTGGATACTACATTAGAACACAGACTTATTAACAAAGCCCCGTTTTTAGCTTCTACACGCTCCATTGGATAGTTTCAAGAATTTAAAAGGAATCGGATATAAAGTATGTATTGGTAGTATTTGTATAGGGACCTATAGAAAATAGCTTCATCGTTTACTTCAAATTATAACATATACCTATTATTCAATAATTCATGAGAAAAACGAAACAATATCTCCAATAATGCTAACATAAAAAAGGATACAATGTACGTCTTTAATAATGGAAACCCTAAATTAATAAACATAACTTCCACATCACGTATCACGTAGGTTAAACACAAGTAAAGTAGCCAACACGAACGTTATTAGAAAACACCCAACTGAAACACACAATCAAGTGCGATCTGTAGCCATAATCCTATTATTCTCATTTCCTTATAGCTTCAACTTTGTTTCCTCTCATCACCCGTACCCCTTCCTGCAATGGAGGGACTAGCATGGAGGAGCTAGTAGTCGGGATCTGTTTCGAGATCTATACTGCCAACATAGGATTGCATGCATGGGGATTCCGGGAGTAGGTGACTTCCCTGTGTAAACTGAGGTAATTCGACCAAATTATTATCTTAAAATGAACGAATTCTTAAGATATGAGAGTATTAATCTGTAAAATTATGAATTGAATTTAGTAAATGATTACACAGATCTTCCACATAACTTTTTAGCTTGCATATCATTAAAAAAAAAAAAAATTTTTTTTTTTAATGGAACATAAAAATGTTCGTATTGCACGATTAAATTTGCTAAAAATAGATATATAAGAGGTTTGAATATTGCTGGACCAGACCTGATATAATCAGGAAATGTTATTTTCATATAACGTACACATTTTTGGTCAAAAGTACATCGCACATTTTAACATGATTCAGTCAAAACGTTCAGGAAAATCAAATTCACACGCACCCGGATTCAGTTTATTTACAGGGATTTGCATTTACACTTGCTCTTCTTTAATGTTCGAAACAAAGTGACAAAGGACAGAGAGGGAAAAGTACAAACACTTTGAAGTACTTGAAGATCATTAGCATTCAAACAAGTCTTTTCAACCTAGCACGTTGAAGAGCAAAACAAATCAGAACCCGAGGCTTCCGGGCCTCTTCTCCACACGTTCAAATCTCCATCAATTCATATAAAGACGTCTTACAGAGACTGTCGAATTGTTCTCCTTGTCTTGTTGCTAGAAATTGAAAGATTTTTGTTTGTGTGTGTCATCTGAATGATGCATTTATTGTTCCAGCCTCACATTAGCAACGACGATAAAGGCAATAATTAAAAAATCATTTCCTATGTCGACTTTGAATTTAAATTCATAGATTTCCCGATCTTTCGTCACATATTCGACATACCTAGGTCTATGCTTTTATAACTTCAGCTATTCCAGACATGGCCCGATCGCTTTAATTCAATTACAGGAATTACAAACTTAAGACCTTTCGATGAAGATTGAATGAAGATTGATTTCGTGGGGTAAGATCATCGCCCGACACCATTGTGTGTGGGTCATTATAACGTATGTACGCGCATTTATCAAACCTACGGGTTTGACATGACGAAAGTTTTCTTTACAAGAATGGTTCGGACTTACAAAGGGTACAACAGACCTTCCGAGAGTCTTGCTAAATGACTCGCAAAACACGGTCTTTACCACACAAAGGACGACAAATTTATCCAGATTTGGCCACACCGAACCAACAAAGGATGTACATTAGCATTAGTGGGTCGGGCATTTTTGAGTGTGTGGTCTGTAGAGTTGGTTCTTGTACAGTTTAGAAGACATCAGTCTGGTCTATGGTTATACAAAAGCTTCTAAAGATGGTGTTCACCGCCTAATAAAGGGGACACTGACTTCACAGAAAAACAAATTTTGTTTCTTGCATTGTGTGCAATAGACAAAGTACGGCTCTTCGAGAAATCCCTCGAGGAAAGACCCCAAACCGTGCATTATTCAATCTCTCCGAAGAACGAAGCTGCGAAATGCTTTGAAATACGAGCAAAGAAACTGGCATGACTTCTGATTCTTCGGTGTGAGTTCTGAAAGTAATAAAGAGGCTTTAATTTCCCTGAATACATCGGTTGTGTCGCAACGACTCTTTCAGAGTTTATCCATGAATGGGAATCTGTTACTAAAACATACCCAGATCCTTTAGAGTTTCACTTAAGACGCTTTAGTATGCTTATAGTTTTGATGAATAGATAGGACTTTAGTCTACGAATTCGGGGCAAGGTACACTGAATTTACGCATTGTCACTGAAAGTTGGTGAAAACGGGATTTGTGTTTGAATGGAAATTACACACGACGTGAAACATGATGAAAGCAAATCGTTACAACTTCATTATCACTCTTTTCAGCATGAAACTGACGACTGGATAACAAGTAGGGTTTAGCAGATTTACATTATAATTAACACATTTTGCCATCTTTTGTGTATATAAAGCTCATCAGTACTATTACGTGTGTCCGTGGCTACCACATCACCTCAAGAAAATGGCACTCTCAAAAACAATTTCTCTAATAATAGAAAGATTAACATTACTGTAACTGTAAGAACGAATGACGAAAGTAAAAACAAAAATGGACAAAGGCAAATTAATAATGATAAAGTATCTTTTTAACCATACTTTTTTTTTCCATCAAGTTTTTGGCACCCTTTCTTTATTCGCTCTATTGAAATTCTCTAAGAAGTATCATATACTCTAACATGCCTAACATGTAGAAAGAAATGTGTAGATAATTATTACGACATGGAATGTAAAATCAATCCCCAACTATCGAATCTAGACGCGTGTAGACATATCAAACGAGAAATACTTGCAGTTAGAATCGTACAAATGTAAACTGAAAGCAAAGGGAGCAACAAAATTTTGTCGTCTGTATGTTGAAGGCTGCCATGCCATGATAATGAATAACATCACTCCTTTCCACGTTTATTTGCACTTCTCTTGGGGCCCTCTCCAAATCAGAAATAAACAAACATCATACAGTGGGGGAAAACACTTGCAAGCTCCGTAGATTAATATGTTGAAATGTGTGACGGCTAAACCAAGATCAAACTGATCGAAGTTTAGATTGATGAAGGCCCGGATTAAAAACTGAAATAATCTTTGAGATGAGTAGAAAATGAAAAATAAGAATTGAAATATGTAAATAAAGTAATACGAGCGAAGTATAAAATTAAAGAAATAGTTTAGAAATGAACATCACTTGGATGGCAGGATTTATATGGAAACTAATTTCAATCAGTACTAAGAATATTCCAGGTACTGGGTTTGCCCTATTTAACCCCTATTTTGATTACACTGAACTTCGTATCAATATATTGTTCCAAGAACGAAGGTGATCACGATTATGTTTTTTCGTCTCGTCTCGCTTTGATAAATTTATTTACAAATCTCTATGGGTGCGGTATGCAGCCAATTTTCATTAACAATAACTTGGATTTTGTGAAACTATTCCAGAAATGCGTTTGAAATTGTAATTTGATGAAGGAAAAATGAATGCATGTCTGATATCACAGTATTCATAATGACCAACGTTGAAGCTATGCTGGCATACTCTATTATGCTGCAAACGAATGCAAAAAATAGTAAACGGATGTGAAATTTAGTTACTGTTAAAGCATTTTTTTAAAAAGTTGTTTCCAAAACTAAGACGAAATTTCAAACATTTGTTATTCAGTATGAGAAACTATTGATGGGTGCTGTGTGTTGATGCACTGAAGAATCCAAACTTTATAGACATGAAGTATAGGGTCTCGGAAATGACAAAAGATTGCTACTTGCGAGATTTCATTTTGCTTAGGCCTATATACATATTACTTTGCACTCTAGGTGGTTGTTACGAAAGTGCTGATCACATAGAAATGCACTTGTCAGATCTAAAGTTGCTTCTTCCTTTTGCAAAGAACTTTATAAGTATATACAACACACATAAAATTAGACATTTTTGGTGGGCTGTCTGTTTTCTATTTCATTATTTTACTCCTGATTTTGAGCTCTTTCAATGCCGATAAATACTTCTTTTACGTATATTAAATGAACACCGGATCCCGTTTGTACCCCATCTATTCATAATTCCATGTAATCTGAAGAGATTTGTTACTTTGCTGTTGCAGTCTTTTCATCTATCTTGTTTTGTCAATAATGCAGACAGTTTTTCTGGTCGTGTGGTGCGCTCGGGCACCAACACAAAACAGGCATACGGATCATTTTGGGTAGAAATGGTTTTCTTTTGTTGGCGGCTTGCAAAACCGCCTCGGTTTTATTGTCCGCTTCTCCTTTTATCTCCATTGCCAATGGTTAATATAATTTCTTTTGATAGCAACCTCAATTCGACCCATGTGCCTCATTTTACCACAGTTTGTCACCGAAGAATCACCTTCCAGCGCTCCAAACCCCATCCCACAGGCGCTATATGATGGGATTCTATTATTCCATTTTCCATCTCTGAATATGATTTCACAAGCATAGACTCTCCCGAGCAATCGTTTAAGGCTTATATAAATCGACCTGCTTGCTATATCGATGTAATTTTCCTGCACTTCGTTCAGTTGCTGTTGGATTTGGTTGGGCTAACCGCGAAGGAATTGATGGAGAAATTTTCAATAAAGCCCGCGAAAAGCGAGTAATTTTAACCCCCAGGGTTGTATACTACGAGGTCTTAGATATTATAACAATAGTATAGTCCAGCACAGAAGGTATACCATGCATTCCATGTCGACACAAACTTGATACATTATTCGAATAGCTTGCACATGCTTATGCTTTAACTAATCTACAATGTAGGTTATTTATAACATAGTTCAATGAGATCAATTCATTAAAAACTAATTAATAATAATAAATAAAACAATATTAATAATTAATAATATGATATTATTTAGTCCAATGTACACCATGTAAGGGCCTACACATGTACTGCAGTATATATATACGTAAAACAGATGATAAAGGCAACTTATACGAAACAAAGCTTTGATGATATATAAATCAATCACTGTAATATAATTTTCAATATTTTGCTGGTAAATCTGCGGAATCTAATTTTAGATTACAATATGCTTTACCACAGAGACTACAAGAAATTCATAAACATGTTGGTAAAATCTTAACCTCTCCCTCACCTCCCCTCATATCAATATTATTTTCTTTTCACATAAACTTCTTGCCCTTTTGCAACCGTTTAACCCTTACTGCACCAGACATGATTGATGCAAAGCCCAACATACGAATCGTTACTAACATTACTTCGTCCCGTGTGCAAGGAGCTGTAGAAGAAGTGTTTGACGGTATGAGAATACTGCCATCCAATGACAAAAGGAGGCAACTATGAAAAACTGACGATTTTGATTTTTGGGTGTTTTCATATTTTAATTAGTGCCAACTTCCTTCCCGCCAAATTTCATATATAAAAGTTTAAACAGCTTCAAAATATTTAAGGTAAGACATTTCGAGATTCCATTGATATCAATGTAAATGACGGATACATTTTGCTCTTTTACAGAAAATGCCATTTTCAGAGTTGCTTCCTTTTGTAATGGGACGGCATAATACATGGGTTATGTTAAAGAATCGCATCAATCTCCATCAAGACATATATCTCATTTAGCCAATGCGCTCCGGAAATTACGATTGAGAAAAAGTAGAGCCGAACTTAACTGTTTAAAGGGGTTGCCCCCAAACGAAGGCGGCTAAGAAGATGGGTATTGGAAAGATTTTGATCTACTTTAAAGATAAGAATCGTTCCTAATCTTGATTAGATCTATGTTTATCTACAAGTATAATGGGATTCGTGTGTATGTACGAATTTGCTTTAATGGCGCTGCGAGGAGAGCTAACACTCACACACAGCACATTGAAATTAAAGAGGGTACACCTTTAAAAATTAACATCGATTGATACATTAATAAAAAAAACCGACAATACCCAAGGTACAATAGTCAAATACTTGCATTTCAGTGAATTCAGACAAGCCAGGAGAAGCATATCATCTGTGATTTATGTCATACCTCGTGAAATAAAAATAAAGTCATTTCATGCCTTATTGAAATACCTATAATATGAAATGACTATAATATCACGCGATTTGCTAATATACACATAGTACAATCGGTAGTACAACATACATGACATAGTTTGTGCATTTATTTCTGCACTGTTGGAACTTTGGTTGTTAAGATCATGGAGATCGAAACATTAAATACCCAAATGCATAAAATCATTGAAATTCCATTTCAAGCTGAAACTATGAGCGGCAAAATCTCGACAAAAAGCCTGCTTCTCCATTTCCTGTCACATTCGGCCAATTAAATAAATACATGTTACTATTAAAAAAGGAAATCCTGCTCTATTATTTGGCCCACATTTTCACACTAGTCTGTGCCTTTAACAATCTGATGAGAAGCCACGATTTTAACGCTAAACCATTTTGTGACGCCATTACAGCTTGTTTTTGACAGAAAACAGGAAAAATGAGTGATTACCGCCCAATTCGACAGGTGCTCTTTGCAATACTGGATAAATAGCCATAGATAGATAGATATTCTTCCTTTCAAAAGCGACATGCCTATCCCTGCCCTCGCTATTCGCGAAGGTGCACCAAATTCTTACATTATGTAGCATTTTGTTGTACTGTTGCACTTTTGAAGAGGCAAAAACCGGGGAAACATGAAGTCATAATGGCAAGTTTTGTCGCGTGTTTTTATTCACGTCACGGAAAAAATTAATAATAACCCAAAGTATTATTGAGAATTTTGGATTGACGTGAAGTTTGAATATTAGCCATTTTTAAAACACGACAGGTCAGATTTGTTCCATAAAACTGTTTAAAGATTGGGTAATTACATCTACCGCCTGGGAATATTTGAAAATATAACGACTTTCAAGTCGAAAACTGAAACAAAAACAACAAACGTAATGGCATTTTGATGTATATTAGGGCCTATGTACCATCATGTCTATAGCTGTTATGTACACGTGCAACTTCCGCAAACTTCTCGTGTAGCTCAAAATGAATGTCCAAAGAATCTTGATTTTTGTTCCATTATAGTTAAGAAATAATAATTGTACGATTGAGATTTTGAGTAATGTGTCTTTATCCCCATGTTAAAAATTTGGTATATTTTGCTTACGTAAATTCATTCATGACTATGTATTAAGTTTTCTTTTTGATAAAGAATAACCAGGGTATGATACAATATCTCTGAGATAGGCCTACCATTTGAATGTACTACTGTAAACTATTTAGGTCTACAGTTGCTATATCACAAACACTGAAAATGTATACTAAAATCAACAAGAACACCTTTCCATAAAAGTGTTCAAGAATGCCAGAAGGATTTGATCAATTTTAACTTCAGTTTCAGAAAAAATTGACATTGAAAAGGTGTAACGTTGAGGTTAATTCATTTCCGTATTCATTTTAAAACGGTGAGTCAAATGCTGGTACCTAATTCTTCATTTTAAGTTATATCCAGACAAATTGAAATTGCCATCTTACAATTAAATTATAAAATAATGTATGCATCGGAAATACAAAATCACCACCACACACGAATCGTGATCATGGTTGATCAAAATTTTCAGACTTTTTATAGTTGTGTATGAGTTTGAGCAACGCATTTCATACTTATTTATATTCACATTGTTGATGAGCCAGACAGTCGGTTACTGACGTGGCTTTTGATTTACCACATTTAAAATTGACACACGTGGAAATAAAAAATAATAATAATTTGAGAAAAGTTTTACGTGAACTTATTTTCCATCGAGTATTATAAACTCCTGAAATGTCATAATCTTACAAAATTAAGAATGGCCTACAATGAGGGTATGTAGGGGGAAACAAATCATTGGAGTATTTAAAATAGTTTTAGATTTATTACAGCTCATGTGTAGCCTATTATACCGTAGAAGCGCCTTGACTTAGTGATTGAAACATACAAATAATTGAGAGTATGAATGCTGTTTTCAAAAGTGATTAAACACACAACTAATTGAGAATATAAACAATCAGGGGGTTCTTAACAACACTCTTGGTAACTAGGAGTCACACCCCTTTGCGCAGACGACGACTAAAATAATCAGACCCCCTCGAGACGAGTCCGCTCTATCGAGGCAGAATTGGGTCATATCTTTCCTCGTTGTACATCCTTACTTGCAGAAGTAACATCGAATCCACCCACTGTGTTCGCCTAACATGCAACAATCAAAACACTAACCTTCAAAGAGATAGTCTAGACTGTTACCATATATCATCATTAACATATCATAGGCTTGATGGAGTCTTCACTTCACGTTTCTTGGCAAAAGTCTCGCTTTTCCGCTCCTCGTATATTTGGGTGACGATATTTAGAGATGTCACTTGCTGCTATCAATGTCTCTCTTCTCACACTAACTCCCTGTATCTCTATTTATCCCCCTCACTCTGTCTTTCTCTCTCTCTCTCTCCATCTCACACTAAATCCTGATATTTATATCTATCTATCGATCCCTCTCCATCTCCTCTTCCTATGCATGTATCCAATGTGTTTCCTGCGACCAAACTAGAAGAGACCACACTTTGTGAAGGAGGGCTAATTTGGGATAGACGGTTTGGGCGGGTTATCAAACCATAGACAGTCTGAGAATACGTCCGAGTACAACATCGAAAAAGTGTGTCGAATTTCATTTTCACCATGGCAACTAAATGATACCCCCAAAATTGTATTCACCGATTTGCTTACGGATACTATAATTTCCACCACGAAATATTTCGATTCTTTGATTACCTGTTTCCCTATTCCTAAAATGCATTATTTTCTTAATTTTACATCATGATGGCAAAATACAATGATGTGATTTTTTTACAGCATGTACAATTGTTAACAAATAAACGGTTTTACTGATGTTTAATAACATTTCAAGTTTATAGATAGCTTTGGATAGTTAAACAATACTACCGACCTATCCAAATTGAAAATAATTGTGATAACCCCGTTCAAAGGAAGCTAATAATAGCTTTGTACTAAGCTAACGTTACATTCACCCTAAGAATGTGCAGAATGTTGATAAAAACATATATAATGAATTCATGAACATGGTTGTGGAACACAATCATGATAATGAAGAGGGGAAAACACTACCTCCCAAGGGCATTCATTACATAGCTTTTAAGCCGAGAAAGTTGCTACAGTTCATGCTGACCTGGTGCGCTATAGGGTTCAAATCCAGACCAAGGGATCGCAATGCAACAACTATATGTCGCCTTATCCGTGAATGTTGCCAAAACATGACATGAAAACAAGCATGAAGAAATGCGAGAAATTAGTAAGGAAAACTCCTGCAAGGGATCTGACAGTAGGGGGTATAGTAGGCCTACAACATAGATTAGATTTCTGTAAATACGACCAAATATTCGTCAAAATAATCATGGTCGAAGTCACTTTGAGCGAACTTTGGATACATTGTGCATATTTCAGAGGTGATAGTACAGAAATAATCTGAACTTAATCCACATCTCTACACTTGTGATATATTTTTTGTCTATGATGTCAGAATCAGGCCATTCATTGTAGAAAGTGATGTCAAAATCCAAATGTGCTTACCCTTAATCTCAATCCATATATATATATTAATTGTCGTTTTATCTTGCTGCCATAATAGTATAGGCCCTAAATAATGATTAATAATATTAACATTGTCAATGTTTTTTAATTTTACTGTTGACATATCTATTGATACAGGCCTAGTTATTTCAGAACATCTTTACTACCAATCATGTCAGAATATGTTTTAGAATCCTTCTATTTAAAAGGTTTATCGACATTTTGAGACGCGTTGGCTCGGAGTCCACACATGCACTGAGCTAGCCAGCAACGTCTTGGAGCAGACCGAGCCTCAACCAGGAACGACAACACGGAAGAGGACTAATTAAGTCTTCATTAGCGAGGGATTCCCCTGACGATACCATATACACGCGATTTCTGAGGTCGAAGACGAGGGCGTAACAACCCTCATAGTGGAAAAGAAGGGGGTACAGCATCCAAAAAAGTCTGGGCTTGCTCTTTGGCCGTGGCCAGGATGTATATTGATAAGCATCCATTATCAGTTTCATCAGTAGATTCTTATGAGAGATGACACTCGAAGCAAGACCTTTTCTATGTCAAAAGACAAACGGGCACAACAAACTGAAGACATAACAGTTTTGGCATTGATGACGATATATGACTTCGATTTATGATGATGATATGTAGGTTTGTCGACCGCTTGTGATATATAGGACCTATAGGAGGGCGTGGACATATGGGAATAAAGTGTAGGGAGAGTTCCTGACCTTAATGGTACACTGACCTTCCGTTTCATCTGATGAGAACTTTGCATCTATTTCAAGGGTTGATGATATCATTCATCAAGTCACCTGCCCCTTTTCTGGTCCGTGCAGAAATGTAGAACAGTAGTTCGTACATGAATTATCATAAAGGTCAACACCCTCCATAAAACAACGCTTCGGTGACGAGGATTACGCAAGGCAGAATCGTGTTCCGCTGGTAGGATCTCGGCCACAGGTACTTTCCTGTTTTAACATTAATGCTACCTGAATCTTAGTTAGGTCGTGTTAAGACTTCCCCTTCACCACAAGCTTCAGTAATTGCTTGGGCTTCCCTTCTCGTCTCGTTTAAGATCTTTATCGTCTTACCGTAATTAGAAAAACCACATTTGAGAGACATGATCTGAAACTGGATTGCTCTCAGAGCGCAATACATCGACTGCGCTTACAACTGCAACCATTTAAAATCTAATTAGATAAATGTGTCATGGGTTGTGTCTAAAAGAAGAAGAAAAAATGATGCAGAATTGGGACATGTTTGGCAGTCATCGGGAAAGCCCATACCACCCAAACTCCGTAGGACAAGTCCATCTGTTATGCTTTCTGGAGCGTTTCGCGTCCAGATTTTCATACCAAATAAATTACTTTCACCACTTAAAATTGAGACTGACGACAGAACGCTGAAGCGGGCTGGCTGGGCTGCCCCGTGATCTCCCAGCAATATGAAAGAAAATACCGTCCACAAATTATCGACCTCCAGCTAGCGAGAACGAACTCGTTGACAGATCGGCGACGACACTTTCACCTCGAGCCTATATAACGCTGACGAAATTTGGCGCACGACGACGATATCGTCACCTCGATACGACCTTTATCTTATTTCGGCAGCATTTCATGATAAATCACGAGGTAACCTTTGACTCTTACCACAGAATTCCAAGGACATGTCGTCTTGAAGATGAAGTATCTGTCATCTTCTTATAACTAAAAAAATGAAAAACTAAAAAAATAATAATAATAACAAGAAAAAAAATCATTACATAGTGTACTGTCGCCTAAATGCACTTAAATCATAATGTACTATTACATATACTTGGTCTTTCTTCGATAAAAATTAAAAACAATGCATTATCTATTACCGTTGTTGTCACTATCACTTTTTCACTATGATATTAAGTTATTATCTCTGCATGGGTTACTTAAAAAACAAAACAAATAATAATAATAAAAAAATCTCCGCTGTTGAATATCATAGATAGTTATCTTGTATATAATAAGACGTTTAATATCTCAAATTGCACTGTATGTAAAAATGAACATCACGTAATGATGAGTATTGGGGACTGTGATCAATTTGAAACTTGAGGCATGATGGCAACACTTGACAATTCTCAAGGATCCGAATCGTAAACACTCTAACTCGTGAGCTCGCACCGTGAATGTTTTCGAACAAAGCTCCTTAGAGATGGTGGAAAGGTCTGTGACACATACCACCCCGGGCCCTCATCAATATCAATTGTCTTCAGAAGGGAGCGTTGGTCAGACAATCCTGAGTCACGGCGAAGGTCAATTGCTTGCTGCCTACTCAATCCCAAGACGTACGAACAAGACAAAATCATCTGTAACACCAAATGGTGAACTCTTGTCGCCGAGTGGTTTCAACACTTGGACTGAAATACGAAGATCCGGGATTCAAACTTGGTAAATCAACTATAAGTAGGGTTTTGACAACCTTTCTTTAGACTTTCTCAGGAGGCCATATGCTACCAAATGGAAATAATTACTAGTAGTGAGATATTGCACACGTGTATGTAGCAATTGAGTGGTTTGAGGTCTTAGTCTAAGAGGTCAAAGAAGCAAAGCATTTCAACAACATGACGTCTTTCTACCATAAGTATAAATGGATACACGGCAGGATGCAGTGTGGCTTGAACTGTAATTAATCAAAAAACATAAATATATGCAACAAGGCTTTGCACATTTTTAAAAGTAATAAATCTTACATGAATGTTTAATGCCGGAAATAGAAGACGTAACCAGACCAATGATAATCGTATTATCACAATATCATTGTCATTTATCTTGAGCGCTACCCTTGCTAAAAATATTACTGAACAAATAAGTAATGAAAAAATAAATAAACTATTAGTTATTAGAATGAGTACCGTAAGAAAAAGCAGCGGGCTTTAGATTCAGACTAAAGACAATCTTTGCACTAATTATTGAAGTAATGTAATACGGAGGTGAATCATAATGACGGTGTCCCTGGAAACAGGTACTTTACGAGAAGCTGTGACGACAACTTACTTGTGATAGTATGTATTTTTTTTCTTGTATAGCCTGGTCCACTGTGTGGGCCAATTTGCGCTAAAACTAATCCCACCAAGACATACACAAATTAAATGGAGGATGCAACAAATGATCTTCTGAGGACACTGACAGTGTAACACCGACATACAGCACTCACAAGTGTGCATCACTCTATACGCGTAAACCTAAAGACACGACATTTCGACTTTATCACACTCCCGTCACTCTTATGATTAACTAGTTGATTTGGATTTTTTTTCAATTCGAAATATTGCAAAAAAAATCTTGTTCACCATTCTAACATGCTTAACGTCCAACAGGTAGCCCAAATATATTACTGTAACTGTATTTCTTTTAACTCGCTTAACTGACAAATGTTTTTTCAGTCACGAACTACAACTGCCCACCCCCACAAAAAAAAACAACAACAAACAAACAAACAAAACAAACACATACAATAAGAAATATGAATAAAGGATATAAAGAATGAATATCTGAAAATAATTATTTAAGAATTTTTCTGCCAAAAACCAGTGGGATCCGGTCTTTCTGCCACCTTGCAGTCTACCCTCCGCCCACCGTGTATCCTCAGTAACGCGAGCTGAGCTCGGTTGTAGAAGCGTACCGGGGTCTTATTGTTGGCTTCAGACAGCTGGAAGTTGAGATTGTCTGTGGTGTCGAAATTGTTTAAAAGGCTGGCTATGGCCTCGATTTTCTTAGGATGGTTAGATTAACAAAAAGGACAATAATATCAAATGGTGAGTAATTTATAGTTATTCTATCAATTTTGTAATTAAGGCATTTCGGCTCTATAAGTGGGGTTGCAAGTAACACCCTCCAGCACCTAGCAGGCGACAATGTGATCTTACGATAATTAAGTCATTTTCATATAATGGTGTTTAATGAAAAATGATCTGATATGTGATAGCACGTGGTTGCATGTAGGAAAAAATGCGCGACGTACTTTTATCTTGAAATACGTGCTTCTGATTGGTTGAAAGTTGAGGATATAACATCGGTGCGTTGGTATAAATCGAAATCAGTTTTAAAGGTCACATGTAAATACATAAGTTGTGATGTGGATGTAACATACGAATACGTGATTTTAATTTGACTGTAAAGTTTGGTTGACATTGAATGAACTATTTATAAGATACAGACATTATGTATAACCAAAATTAATTGCGGATTATTGTGGAATGCAAATTTATTAGGTATTGTGTAAGTAATTGTGTTTGCGTTCTAATGGTGGTGCAGATTAAGGGTGAATATGTTCAGTAGATTTAATTTTCGGGGAAATGAGCACGTTTAACCACATACGGCCTGTCTTACCCTCTTACCCTGTTACATGCACACGTGCATATCAGAGTGGACGGTCTCCCATTGCTTATCGAAATAGATAATTTCAACAAAACTGACGAGGAATCCGACATATTTTTATAAATTTCCCCAAGGTACGCAGGGAGAAATTTGTCATGTCTGATTTCAATTGATTTTAAAGAAAGGCCAGACAGGAATTAACCGGCCATCTAGGTACCCACTGCCGGTACCATTCCGCCCGCGTGCATTGTTCAACTGACGTAGATTGTTGAACGTCTCGGAAAATGGCGTCACCATGGTGACATGCCTGGAGGCTTTTCTGGATACATGGTCGGGAAGCACATTGAGTTCTTGTTCCTCTATTTTCATTATGTAAGGATTGATCTGCTTGTCATAAAGCCTTGCCCTCAAAAGCAGGATCTCTGTTCCTCATCAGCTGGCCATGTTAAGGCTATAAAATTGCGAGCATTATAGATACCGTTCAGCATAGGGAGTTTCTAGAATCATGATGCGACGAGAAATTTGGATAAATAATTATGACAATAATGTGGGGCATTCTTCAGACTGACGCTCTTACAGATCTCCTAGCTTCTGGGTCCAGTGACAGGCTGAATTGAGAAACGCCAGACGAGGTATTTAAAGTCCCAATTCGCCTGTCAACTGGAACCGGCAGAAGCTTATAGGAGAGATTGAGCAGTCAAGAACTGAAGAAGTCATCATTATCAAAGGCTTCCATTCTCTTAAATCTAGAACTCGCTAATGTTCCCCGTCAACATGATTCTCAACGCCCTAGTAAGGGCTCAAGTTTGCAATAAGAGATGCACCGTTAAAGGCCATCAAAGAAGGTTTCACAGCTCTTAGCGCCGTTAATCAGGCATCCAACTACATTGGACAAACACTCGTCCTCTTAAGAAGGTGTAGAAGTAAACACTTCATTTGCTTGCCATTGACAGTTGAGTTGCGCATCAGAGGGAAAGTGGAGTAATATTACTGTGGGTGCAAATTTTTTTATACTGCGCTCTGGTTTACATTTATACTTTCTTTCGCCTCTGCACAGTGGTTTGGTTCGTTTGCTTGCAGAGTCTACATGTAGGTGATGTATTTGCGATCTTAAAGGGCATATCCACGATATGCAATCAATGAGTTTAACTCTAGTAATCCTGACAGTGTGCCTATTCAACTTGAACAAAAGGCTTCGCGGATATCTTCCAGCTTCATGCGAATGTACTTTCCAATATGTGCCTTGCTCTGATACCCCTTACAGACTACTATCAATACAAAATGTCTCTTGACATATCGTTTTGTCCTTCATCATATTGAACAGCGTAAATGATAAATGTGTTTGTTGTACATTCACCATGGACTATTCCAGCATTACATACAGATAAAAACATGTCTTGGAAAAAGCTCTGTAATACTATTATGTGTGCATTCAGAGGCTAAATGCATAACCTCGTATTATTTGACGGGGGTCGAATTAAATCATGATTATGTTTAATTTCCTTCATGGTTTTGCTGCTCCATACTTTATAAGCTTATTGAGTGTTTACTGCATGACAAGGCCATATTATCGGTGGCGAGTCTGTTTCCCCCGACTTATACATTTTTTTTCAACTCACAGATTAAACTGAATGTATTCACATAGAATGTATATCATTCAGATCTGATTTCTATAGTTCCATACGCCTCATGGTCCAAACATTGTACATAATTGGTCTAACTATTGTATATCTTTTATTGTTTCCAGTTAGTCTGTATGGATTTCACAGCATGTTGTAAATGTATACGGGACAAACCAATTTGGTCTACAGTGATGTTTGGCCATCGACAAAATCTTTGTGAATTAATATTCAACTTGTTCATGTTGTGAGCATTTGCATATGGTTCTTCTACACACGTGTGCGCTGCCCACGTTCTGTCACTCACATGGTCCCGCGAATGCAGCTTTGGGACCGATCCCTAAGAGCGGATTCACGCACATTTGCACTGCTAATCGGTCCCCAATCCAATCGATTCCCCAAGCGCCTTTCTCAGATGACATCTTCCCGTGCCTAATGGCGTCCATGGGACACATGAGCACACCCCATCACCGTTGGGTTAAAACAACGTGGTGGACTGGTGTAGTACAACTGGTGGTCGCCTTCACTATTTAGCACGATTGAGCCTTGCTTCAAGAAGGCTCCATATTCCACTTGCTGCGTAAGCCTATTCACTATATCCTGTTTTCCAGTGTTCCACCAAACGTTACGCGAAGTTTTCCTATTGAATGATATCACATAGACTCAAATCAAAGGAGACGCGGATCGTATAAGCGGTAAGACCTCCTGACTCACACCCAAACGAAGTTTTGGCGGTATGGTCTCCGAGTGGTTGATGCAAGACTAAAGTGCAGATTAGATGGGTATCCCATGTTGTGTATGAGAAGGTTCTTGGTCTCCATGTCATCCCAAGGAGTAATGCATAATACTGCAAATCACATCCTACAGCTGATGATGATGGGGTAACAAGCAGGTTATAGCCCAAGCCCTCGAGAATTGGTTCCAACTAAACCTTCACCAAAAGAAGAAGACAACGTGACGTGGCAGGACCGCCTTCGTCACAACGAGGTTAGTATCTTCATAACGATCCATATACATTATAGATATTGCATATGTAGGCAAAGGATTATTTCGTTCATTTCATCCAGTTGTGAATTCAGGTTAAAATAGCGAGATATAATAATTATACTTGTAGGATCGCGAAAACCCTTTTTAGTATTTTATCATATCAAGGACATTTCTCGCCCTTCCTCGCCGAATAATTTTACATGAAAAGCAATTCGGTCCCATTGTGGCCAGAAATAAAAGCTTGTTTGTAATCTTTAAAAAGAATGATAACTAATTCGCCTTTTCTTACATAGTTATTTATTATATATATTGTGAGGAGATTCCTTTTTTTGTTAACGTACAACGTGTTAGGCTTTATGAATAATAACACTTATTAATAATGTATTCTACAACGCCAAAGCCTTTGGTAATTAACCTACAAAAGGCTACGTTGCGTAACACATTACTTTCCTAAACATGTCTAACGTTGATCATAAATGTCATTCGTGGCAATTAAGTAAGCAACACGGAATAAATAAGGCCAATATTTGTTCTGTAACCCCTCATTATGTTTGCAAAGGGTGTGTTAAATGTCATAACAATCATTATTGAGCGGCAATAAACATACAGTGTTCAAGTGGGTACATTAAATAACCTACTCAAGAATGGTTGCTGAATTTTTATTTTCACTACTGACTGGAGGGTGTAGGCAAAATCGTTGATTTATTACCGTATAACAGAAGCGAAAAATCTAGTCCAATATGGAATGTAACTTAGACTGAATATTCTTGCAGCCAAGAATTTGGTACTCTAGGTTACCTGTATGCTGAGGCACAGCAGCAGAGCAAGGAACTAGTAACAATCTGTTGGAAAGCAGAGAGGGATGGAAAATAGTGCAGCTGGATTAGAACGAGGGAATCGGAATAACGGCGATGAGTATGTTATATCCGGGGGCCTCCCCTTCGGGTATTACTTCGTGTAAATGGTAATAGAGAGCTCCCATTCCTCAATGCACGTGCGCAAACCTGCTTTGATTAAACCGATGATAACGGTTGAAAGAGATGGTATTTTAAGACGTGAACACCTTTGTCGAGGGCAGTGGGAGGGGTAGACGGGGAAGTGGGGCGTCTGCTGGAGAAATCAGAGGGCGTAGGGTAAACGGTAAGGGGTGTTGGAGTCTCGGTTAGTGAAACTGGACGAAGCAGCATTGGAAATACATGTTACAACGCTGATCAAGTTATAACTGTTGATTTTTGTCCTGAAGAATGAATGACAGGTAAAAGTAAGGAAGGGGTTTAACTACACCCCCCCCAAAAGAGAGAAAAGTACCAGCTTACATGGTTGTCGTGGACTGCCGTACTTGCATTGCTACACACTGAAGCGCATGGAGCGCAAATTTATAGTGAGTGATGTTAGTTTGAAATGCGGCAAGTTGTTTACGCGACTGTATAAGATCAGTAGAAATCGAAGTAGTAGTATTCCTAGCACCAAGTGCCTGATGATCAAGGGTACCAACGACCAATCGTACCGCAAGGTTGAATCTCGTCTGAGCAAGCATGGACAAACCACGGCTAGAAGAGCCCAAATATTTGTACACGAGCCGCCGCTTGCGAATGTCATATCATACAAATTATCAAGTGTCCTGTCTGAATATAAATCATTGATAGGTGTATAGTGGTGGTCGAGGTGTCTTCCCACGCGGATGTAGGTCCCTTCCCCTTGGTCACGGTCGTGAACGAGGGGGGTATCGTCCGGTTACTATCCGAGGGCGGGCTGGTGGAAATCCGCCAAGCGTCGCGACGACTCTCCGAGAGGAAGAGATGTCCCAGAAGCGAATAAAATAAAGAGTTATATATCCACGTTGGTGAGGTGTAATGAAACCATTCTGATTTAAAATGTCCACAGGTGATTCGTTAACAAAGCACAATATCCTTCCATTCGATTAGACACATACACGGATACATGCTTGAAGAGGAGGACGATGATGATACTAAATGCAGCGCGTGTCGTTACGACGATGACGAGTGAGTGATGGGAGCCGAGTGGCGTTTGTTCGGGAGCTTACTTCTTACCGTCTCGCTTGGCAGTGTGGCGATCGAATGAACGCATGTGGTTGAGGTTTCTCCCTCTCTCCCTCTCTTTCTCTCACTCTCCCAGAGCGCTTCCAACATGTGCCCGCTTTAGACTATGCCGGATGATTGGGTGGAAGTGATTGGAGAGCTATAGACATTAAAATGAGACTGCTGTGTTACGGTAGGTTGCTTTGCAAGCTTGGTGAGAGAGAAGGAGAGAATACAAAAAATAGAGGGGAAAAAAGAGAGAGAGGGAGAAAAAAACATATAGCACCGCCCATATGAAAAACGGGGAGGGTACGAAAGAGGTAGTCAACCGTCGACGGCAGATCACTCGTCAACATAAGAGACTTATTCAAGCATGAGCGTAACAGTGACAGAATGAAATTAGCTCATCACTCATTCAAAACACGTCAAGTCAAGAGCGGGTCCTCTCTTGGATCGGGCCGATTCCAATTAGCGCATTTGTGTCTTGCACATTTGATCCGCATTTAACCACTTCTCTCATCCACTTGAAATGTATTATCATCGCGCGGCGGGAGAAACAGGGGCACTCAAGCCCCCCTTCCCCAATTTCTCGACACCCCTTCCCTATCATGTCGCAAGTTGTATCAAGCTCTTTGCGACGCGCGGTCTCTGTCGCGGAAAATCATTACAAGTGTTCGATCACAATGGGGTTTTTGCAGCTCGAAGAGGCGCTTAATGTAGTTATTGTCCTCGATGAATTGATAACTGGATGGTTGATCGAAGGGGGTTACGGAGAGGTAGTCATGTGAGCGCCTAACACGCCCAGTCCTATTAACAGACAACGTCAATAATTATCATGATTATGATTAACGGTAGTCTAACAACCAATCTTAAGATTGAAAGTTGTGCTTATGAATATCTGTCCGTATTAAAATGTTAAATTATGGGCTGATAACATCAATCATATTCCTATTCTACGGTATATTTCTGTTAAATTTTTTTTTATTAATTTTCATCTTTCATATTTTTATTTTTTTAGTTTGGAAATATTTATAGGGGAGACAATTATCCTATGCCTTGTTCGCATTTCAAAATGAAATCAATTTGCCTAGGTTTCTATTATTTTGGACGGAGTATGTAAACTCTGGGCTCTCGAAGGGAAAAGTTATCTCTAGTGCCATTGTATAATGTTTCTGTCTGGTAGTGTACTTATATGTAAAATATAATACAGAAGTAAGCCCAGTACTCCTTTATCGATCTATTTGACGTAGTCAAGCCCGGATAAATTTTTTTTTGTAACTATCCAACGGTAATTAGAGGATTATCGAACAATGATCTAGAGATTAATGACTGTAAGACTATCTCAGTAAATGTCATATACATAGTGAAATACTGATCAATAAATCGATGCATAATAGGGCAAGAAATATCGCTTTCTTCCGCGAAAGTTAGAAACAGTTCCTCCATCAGAATGTCATATTCTTAATTATGTTATCTACCTATACATTTCAATTATCGAATTAAATGCATTATGTTTCATACTTCTATAACAAAAAGTCGTTAGGTATCAATCGAAAGTACGTAGCAGTGGCGGATCCAGGCGGGGCGCAGGGGACGCCCCCCCC
>CALNVZ010003432.1:20782158-20812968 GCA_940671915.1 Paracentrotus lividus | reverse complement strand
CGTAGGGTGTGGATGTCTCAGGTTAGTGTGAATGCGACGAAAGCCGCAATATGGGAAATTACAATGTTTTCAAACAACGCTGATCCAAGTAATACATGTTGATTTTGTCTGAAAGAATGATACAGCGGTAAAGTAAGGACGAAAGGGGTTTAACCTACACCCCCCCAAAAAGAGAGAGAAACGTACAGCCTTACATGGTTGTCGTGGACTGGCCGTACTTGCATTGCTACACCACTGAAGCGCATGGAGCGCAAATTTAAGTGAGTGATGTTAGTTGAACATGCGGCAAAGTTGTTTCACGCGACTTAGTATAAAGATCAGTAGATAATCCGAGAGTAGTCAGTATTCCTAGCACCCAAAGTGACCTGATGATCAAGGGTTACCCACGACAATCGTAACACGCAAGGTGAATCTCGTCTGAGCCAACATGGACCAAAACCACGGCTAGAAAGCCCAAATATTTGTTACAACCGAGCCGCACGTTGGCGAATGTTCATATCAATACAAATTATCAGTGTCTGTCTAATATAAATCATTGATAGCAGTGTAAGGTGGTGGTCGAGGGTGTGGCTCCCACAGCGGATGTATGTCCCTTCCCTTGCGGCTCACGGTCGTGCGAACGAGGGGGTATCGTCGGTTTCTAATCCGGAGGCGGCTGGTGGATAAATCCGCAATGCGTCGCGACAGACTTCGGAGGAAGAGATGTCCCAGAACTAATAAATAAAGAGTTATATATCCACCGTTGGGAGGTGATATGAACCCATTCTGATTAAAAATGTCCACAGGTGATTCGTTAACAAAGCAAGTATCCTTCATCGATAGGACACCATACACGGATACAAACTAGCTTGAAGAGGAGCGACGATGATGATACACTCAATGCAGGCACGTGTCGTTTACGAGCACGATGACGAGTGGGTGAGGAGCCCGAGTGGCCGTTTGTTCGCGCAGCTTTACTTCTTACCGTCTCGGCTTGGCAGTGTGGCATCGGAATGAACGCATTGTGGTTGAGGTCTCCCTCTCTCCCTCTCTTTCTCTCACTCTCCCAAGAGCGCTTCCAACATGTGCCCGCTTTAGACTAAGCCGGAGAACTTGGGTGGGAATGATGGAGAGCTATTAGACATTAAAAAATGAGGACTAGCTGTGTTTACGGTAGGACTTGCTTTGCAGACTATGGTGAGAAGAGAAGGAGAGAATACAAAAAAGAGGGGAAAAAAAGAGAGAGAGGGAGAAAAAAACATATAGCCCGCCCATTCATGAAAAACGGGAGGGTACGAAAGAGGTCGTAACCGTCGCGGCAACGATCACTCGTCAACATTAAGAGACTTTATTCAAGCAGAGCGTAAACAGTGACAGAATGGGAAATTACGCTCATAACTCATTCAAAACACTCAAGCTCAGAGCGGGGTCTCTCTTGGATCGGCCGATTCAATTAGCCATTTGTGTCTTGCACATTTGATCCGCATTAACCACTTCTTCACCACTATAGAAATGCTTTACATTCGCGCGGGGGAAGAAAACAGGGGCACTCCAAGCCCCCTTTACCCCAATTTCTCGACACCACTTCCCTATCATGTCGCAAGTTGTATACAGCTCTTTGCGCGCCGCAGGAGTTCTGGTCAGCGGAAATCATTACAAGTGTTCGATCACAACATGTGGGTTTTCGCCAGCCGAAGAGGCGCTATGTCGTATTGTCCTCGATACCTTGATAACTGGATTTGGTTGATCGAAGGAGGAGTTACGGAGAGGTAGATCATGTTGAGCCGCCTAACACGCCCCAGCTCCGCATTACAAGACACGTACAATAACTTCTCATCGATTATGATTAACTGCTAGTCCAAACCAATCTTAAATAGAAAGTTGATCGCTTATGAATATCTGTCCGATTAAAATGTTCAAATTATGCGGCTTGACTAACATCCAATCATATTCCTATCTACCGCGTATATTTCTGTTAAATTTTTTTTATTAATTTCATCTTTTCATCATTTTTATATTTTTAAAGTTTGGAAATATTATATAGGGGAGACAATTATCCTATGCCTATGTTCGCATTTTCAAATGAATCAATATTGACCTAGTTTCAATATTATTTTGGACGGAGTATCGCTAAACCTCTGGGCTCACGAAGGAGAAAAGTTATCTCAGCTGCCATTGATATAATGTTTTCTGGATCCGGTAGTGGTAACTTATATTGTAAAATTAAATACGAAGTAGCCCAGTATCCTCTATATCGATCTATTTGCACGAGTCAAAGCCCGGAGTAAAAAATTTTTTTTGTAACTATCCGAACGGTACCATTAGAGGATATCAACAATGATCTCTAGAGATTAAACTGACTGTAAGACTATCTCAGTAAAATAGTCATACTATCATAGTTGAAACTGATCAATAAACGATGCATTACATAGGCGCAAGAAATATACGCTTTCTTCGCGAAGTTAGAAACAGTTCCTTCCATCAGCAATGCTCATACTTCTAATTTGTTGATCTAACACTATAACATTTCAATTATACGAATTAAATGCATTATGTTTTCATACTTCTATAACAAAAAGTCGGTAGGTATCTAATCCGAAAGATACACGATAGCAGTGGCGGATCCAGGCGGGGCGCAAGGTGGACGCCCCCCCCTAATATTTGAAAAACCGCTACATTGACTTGTACATAGTTAAAATCGGAAATTTCGGCGCCCCTCCCCCCCCCATCCTGGAAATCTCTGGATCCAGCGCCACTGCGTAGGATGTACCAAGGAGTTAACCAGACTCCTTTCTTGACATACAGTGTCAACCTGCTAAATAAATCATGCACCAGTTTGACTTAAACGTACGTTTATGCGTGCAGGAAAGTTAAGCAAGCAACCGAACTGATCCCACTAGCTGTCTAAGCTCTCACTCGAAAAGCTGGTCTTATTAATACCATCCTTTGACGACTAACTATCAATAGATACAGGTATATTTCTAATTTTAAATAGACTTTAATAAGGAAGACCTTATGTTTGTGAGGAGAGATTTCACTTCTTTGAACATAATGATATACGGATGAATGCACTGACTATAGCGAATGAGGGCTATCATTCAAAATGAGACTTACACGCTCAGAAGTTGCATCTGGGTCCGGAAACGGGCCAGATTGAGATAATTGAGAGACTATATTAGGTGTGCTACCTTATCAGCCGCAGGCTGCTGGTACGTATCTGGCTTTAAGATGAGAGAGTGAGTATTTTATACAGAAATGGGGGATTGTTTTTTTCCCCTCCTTTAGACTCTAGACCTCTCGTCCAAATACCGGGAGCCGCCATCCATAGCTGTGCATTTCATCACCTTTCGGAAATACTCGCAAACTTGTGAGAGACACGCTCTTTCTCCCTCGGCTTTTCGACTCAAAACTCAGTGACTCCTCTGCCTCCCACATGACGCACTCCTCCCTCCCACCAAACCAGCAACCCACCGGTTACTTGGGCATCATGGGGTAGAAAGGGTAATTCGAGCGAAGGGAAGGGGCACAAGGAGGGGATGTAGCAATTCGTCTTGAGCCACACCAACCCCCATAAAAAAAACAAAAACCACCACTCCCGCTCTGCCATCCCCATAAACATTTGACTCACTTTTCTTGTTCAAGTTTTTTGATTTTCCCATATTTCCAATAGGTATAATTGTGTGAATGTCCTTATGGTGCATTATGTTTGTTCTTACAGATTTCTTTTTAAAATAAATCTAATTCAGAGACCCTTCAGAAAGAGTTTATTTCCAAGTCATAATCTTACTGCCCCCCTATGATTTTGCTATTTGGCCATTTTTGAGAAAGACGTGTTAAATTGTCAAATCCTATTGAAATAGACCAAATAATATAGGTCTGTTCTGGTCAACTTTAAAACCTATCTCCGATCAATTTGACACTTTCTTACAATCAACATTCGTCGATGCTGCCGCGATATACAAATCTATACACCGTTTAAATTAAATTGACTGAATAGCTCGCTCCATTGGGATATACGTTTTAAATTGAATACAACACTTAACGAATTCATATTGCAAAGAGTTTTAAAATTGACCAGGAAAACTATATAGTTATGTTGCTTTTACACAGTTAGCCTATAGTAAACGAGCACGAATAAGTATCGTCACATATATCCTTTTTAGGCAACCATCACCTTACATACTATTTAAATCAAATATTATTCCACCTAAATGTATTGTCTCTTTATGCTGACTGAAAAAGATACAAGGAATCTAAGAGCATCCATTAATTATTGTAAGAATCTATATTATTTCAGTTTTTTAGAAAAAATAAAAACAGTATCGCTATGCAGCGACAAAGATTGCATGCCGACGTACAATGTATTTACGTGTATTAATTGCTAACACACAGATCTTCCGATACGTTTAAACAACTGTCTGTCAATTAATAAGAACTTGCAACTCATTCTTACCCTGATATATCGTTGTGTTCTGTTTAGTTTATTTTTACAATAAAATGAAATCTCGAAAAATATTTTTTCAGTCATTAAGCAAATGTATTAACGCAACAATATAAATTCATTGTAACCATGGCTACACTGCCAAATAAATGGCTAACTCGTGTCTAAATGTCTCGAAAGAACATGTGACCCATACAATGACATTACTTATTCATTTTAACCACGTTACTTGCATTTAAATGAAAATATGGCATGATTCAGCTATTATTTTGCAGGAAAATCAAGTTGAAGCTGTTCACAAACGCCAGTAAAACGTTCGTGTTCGGGTAACAATTCTGCAGATTTGAATTTGGATACATTCGCATAGATTAAGCTATCTTTCTTTCAAATACAGAAGATCACAGACAGTTGCGCAGACGATAGCAAAGATTGACAAACAATATTCAATACTTTTTGTTCCTGTTATCGAACCGCAAAAATTCATTGACTCTAAATCAACTTTACGTTTCAAAAGATGACTTTAATCGGAAACGTTATCATACATTGAATAAGAAGAATTGCATAGCGGGCATACCACGCAGTATCTCCCTAAATATGCCAATTATTTGATCTTAAATACTTGTGATAGGGTGAGGTTCTTGGGTGTCAGAAAAAGGGCATTTCTAAAATAAAGTTTGGTTGGAGAGGTAGAGGAATCAAAAAGTCAGAAAATGGAATGAAATCGAGGTAGTCTGCAATCATCGCATCGCCATCTTGGTTTCGCTTCATTGCACCCGGAACAGGATTTCGAGTTTCTCCGCCCAAGTTCAATTTCAGGTGACAGTTTTACGTCACAGCAATGTACTTAAAATAGATCTGTTTTGACATAGATTAAAGTAATTCATAATTCCCATCTATTTGTACATGTCCCCTCTCTATACGCAATTGGCTTTTTTTTTTTTTTTTTTTTTTTGTCTCGAACTCCCTGCCTAATCTCATTTTTTTTTTTGCCTTCATTATTTATAACTTTTTATATTCATTTTTTAAATCCTTTTAAATATCATAATTACCCTTTTATTCCTCAATAATTTTACTGATAATTACCCCCCCCCCTCCTCTCCTCTTCTCTTTTCTCTCTATCTCTCTCTCTCCTACCTCACCCAATCTTACTCCCAGTTTCCTTCTACACCATCTCTTTCTATATCATCTATATATCTATCTCACCCCTCTATATCCATGTTATTGAGATCTGTGACAAAGTCTCAACACTGTCTTCTGCCGATTCAATGGGCATATGATATTATTCTTCAATAAACAGTGACATGTTTTCATTGCAAAGCTACAGTTTATTGTCCACGGGGTGATTCCTCGAGCGGTGCCGTAAGAAGGACGACCCATTTTCAATAGAAATATAAACGAACATTTACTCGCCCAACACCTTTAGAGCAAAAGGAAAAATTTACGCAAAAATACCTTGATTTTTCTGCTCTTGATTGCGTTTCATGATGATATAAAAATTCATATCAAGATTCCTTTTGTCACGGGCAGCGATAAGACTGATAAAGCTGTCCTCTGTTTAATAAACGGTGTGTTTACCCTAATCAATATTTGTCCTACATTTTTTTTTCCAGAGGGCCAAAGTGCGAATTTTCCAAATTTTACCGGTGTTTCAATCGCAAATTCTTCTCTACATCACTTTTGGTGTTGATTATTGGGTGGAGATGGATTCTAAATACATTCGAAATTCTTCAATTCAGAAAAAAAGAAAGAATGAAATATATTTTCTAAGCGTTCAAGAGGTCAATAAAGCTATCCGAAGATCTAATCTATTACAAGTGCTTCAAAATCAAAACCTATCGCCCACGTCCTTAGACATGTTAGAGTCTTGAGTTAATTGACACTTGTGTCAGTTATCCAAGGATCCCCTTTTTATTTGGGTCTTCCAGACAATTTGCATTCTTAAAGAGGTGAACGAAACAATAACGAGTGACACGATTAGATTCATACAAATAGAGCTTGACATTAAAGGGTTTCCATATAAATCAATTATAAATTTTTCGCCCAAACAACCATCTAAACTGTACAATTACCCCCATATTTCAAACGATATAATCTGTTAAGACATTTAACAGGGTACCCCTCCTTATATTATCATTAATGTACTTGACATTAGCATTAACCTTTTAAATGCATACTTGAACAAACATTTGGCAAACAAAGATTTTATTGTCTCTATAATGATAGAACATGATTATTAGATAAAATGTCTGCCCAAATTGCCGCGTTATCCTGATTGGCGAAAGTTACCGGTACACTTTCACATGGCTTGTTGAATTAGACAGTGATACATAATTGTCATTTTTCCTCATTTTTATGATGAACGATTCTCACGAATTAATTCATTATATTCTATTTGCCACTTAATTCCATTTATTTTCTAATTATGAAAACTTTATTGCAAGATTGACAAATGCTGTTTCATATACGCTTCAAATCATGCTTTTTATTCCTATATTAAATGTTTACTCTCTTGAAAATATAAATAATATAATGATTATGTTGCAGTGGCCTCCCCGTATATTCTCTCTAATAAAACAAGACAAAAAGGTGTCATTATGCAATACAAATTTAAAAAACAATTAATTCTGCTTGGATCGAAAGCTCAGTTCTGTCTTTAATACAAATTTAGTTAAATGGACTAAGGCGAGTTAAGATTGGTTACAAAAGCCATGGGAAGCTCACTTTATTTTTAAAATCGTGGTTTCTTTATTTTTACGTTTGGAGTCGGGTTCAACAGAGAACTTTGAGCAAACATGGCAATTCAGTCGGAATCTACTGGATCTGGACTGTTGCTCTTGTTTATGCGCAGGAACGAATCAAAACAAACATCTTGGTAGGCTCTGTGAAAGTCATAGACGCCAGTACAGAACAAACTGAACTTTGCAGGCAGCAGGCCGGATTTTTTTTTTAAACAGATAAAGATGGTGGTGCATGGTGGTGGTGGCGGGGCGAGGGTTGTGTCCAGGGCAGCATGGGTTTCTCTTGAGACATATTATTTCGTTCATGCAAAGCCTGGCATGAATGAGAGACAAAGGATTAAAGACCATCCGAATTCAGGAAGATACCTATTAATCAAGAAGAGATATAATGATAATTGTAATGTCCATCTACCTCTTTCATCCCTTCACCTCACGTGCTATAATATTATGACGACATGGTATTATCTAATATTTTGTTAATATAATGTTGGTTAGTAACCTCGATAAAAATGTCTTGTCTCTTCTTCTGTAATTAAAAGGAATGTGATCCATATTCCATAGAGTAGTTGTCGCTCGGTCAGACATACCTGTCGTAAGCTTTAGGGTTGTCAATATCAACCTTTGTTCAACACATGTGCGGGAAATTTGAATACATTATAAACTATGTGGAGTTTATAGACCGATTCATTATAAATGCATACTTTTCAAACAAAATCTGTCCTTGACAAACTAAAAGCTTCACCAGAGGTTTTCCAGGTATATCAACAGTTACTATACTTGCAAACTGGACTCTTGGTCTATTTCGGTGTGCAACCAAAAAGGTCTACAACAAAATGGTGGCTTGTGTGGTGAAATGGTTAATGTTGAACTTAAGAGCTAGAGGGTTCAACCACCACTTCCAACACTATTTAGTCCATTTTAGAGGAACGAAATTCAGCAGGTACGTAATAATATGATCGTCCATCATATTTATTTATTTAGCTTTTAATGTACATATATCGATATTGTATAGCTTCCATGCATTCAAACGAAGCTCTTTAAATCTGTTATAAAGGGGCGCCATTTTAGCTTCTCTCCAATCCCATGCATACAGTGGCAGTGGCAGAGTCCGTCCTTGACATTGCACTGGCTTGTATATGAGTGCTGTGAATTATTGCAACATTTTGGCAATAAGTTATTTGAATGATTCAATCTTGGCTTGTATGCTTCTTACAGTGTTGCGAGGCGTTGGATGGAATTGGATACACAGTTGGCTAATATAGAGAGAAATTTCATAAGCTTGAATGTTACGATACTTTCTTTACTTTATTTCAAAGTTTATCTGATCTAAAGAATTAAAAATAAATAGTTGAATTCTAAGCTCCCAACTATTTTTATATGGCAGCGCAACGGACCTTTGATTTGAAAATACAATGATCCGATATTCAAATGATTTACATATGCGTTCAATGAGCACTATGAGTGGTTTCCAAACTGGGCGGAGGGGGGGGGCATGCCTGTTAATGTTGTACCCCTCCCCTTGATTCACCACTGTATGGTAACCCCCAAATGACTCGATTAACATCAAAATAAACGAATATTCAATGAAGTGATCGAAAATCTTCAGATCAAAGTCACGGTTCGTTTATATAAATCTTTGAAATCCCTTTCCGTGTGAAGTACCCAATCAAAGGAGACACTAACGTACTCATGGTACTTAAGTACATCCTTGTCTGTGCCCTGTAACATTAAAGACTTACGATCAATCTAACGATCCATTGTAGCTCGTAGAACACAGTTTTCTATAGACTTACGATTGATATCAATCGTAAAATTGATCGTTTCTTTTATGTTACAGGGCACTGGTTAAATAAGTACCGCACTGCCCATGAATTTGAAAGTAAAGCTTGTCGGTTCTCCCTTGAACCCTAATGAATAGAAGCACTTGGAGATGACTTCGCGACATGAGTGTAAGCCGTGTTTTGCAGCTAATGAGGATTAAGCGGTGAATAGGAGGAGGGGATCGAAGATGTTCGTTAAGGGGTACCTAATGACCGTTTGATGGGCGAAGAATGGATCCCAATTAGGGGTGATTGTACTCTGTAAATAGGAGTTACATGGTGACATGGTGGTTTTGGAGTGGGTGGGCTAAAGTGATTCATGTCTTCATCGATCGGCAAGGACATGGTATGTCATTCTATCCGCACTTGACTCTGCATTTAAGCACTGAGTTTAAGACCGTATAAAGCTCTTGCACTTTACAGATTGTTCAGTTTTGTTACAACAAGAAACCAAATACCGCCGTTGCGCTTCTGGAAATTGTGGTGGTAGTTAATCTCATGCTGTTGAAGAGTCAAACGCTTCGAACACTAAAATTGTCAAGATTTCTAAGAAAATGATATATATAGCTGATATACCTTAAACCATGCAAAAGAATCAATAATCTTGCTCTTTTGCTGCTATTTTTCCCAATCAAAAGCCATTGTAGAGAAATGCTTCAAGAATTATTATTTGTAAGGCTATGGATGGAACTAAATTTGCACACAAAATTAATGTACAGATCAGCATACATTTATTTTATTGAGATAATTCGGGATTCAAATCTTAAGAAACATAATCAATATCATAGAAATCGTTATAGGGAGTGGCTGATCAGGGGCCAAACTGGCGTGCGCCACTTTTAACCACTCGTAATTGTAGGCCTCATATTACAATGAAAATGTCAGCAGCAACCCCCCCCCCCCCCATTTTACAACTTTTCATCCCTGTTAACTCTTGGATCCACCGTTGAGTATTCAAGATATACATAAGTATTATATCGAATTAAAGTAATCGTACCATGGGTAAGCGATTGAAATATTAATAGAGATTGTTCTATCTGGATTATTGTATTGAATTGTTTAATAAGATATGCTCCACCCTTCATGATTCATCGCTGAACAACAATCAATCATCAATAATTTCAAACATGACAAGAAGTCTTCTTCAAGTAATGTCTGTAAAGTCGCTCGAACCTATTAGGGATACAGCGTTAATTAATAAACAAATACGCCCGAATCATATATTTGTTCTCCAAAAACAAAAGAATGAAATTAGGGAAATCATCTTTGTAGACGTTTGCAATTAATCTTCATTTTTGCTCAATTAGGCAAGATTTCAATCAGTTATCTCCGCAAACAAAGAACCTTTGAGTAAGCATAATGAAATTCAAATCATTAATGACACTTACTCCCCTTGAGTTGCGTGTCGACGCCGAGAGCTGATAAACTCTATCATGCATCCTTCCGTTCTGCTAAGATTCACAAAGCCAAAGGTTTGCACTTTAATATCTTGGAGGAAGAATTCTTGAATGCCCAAGACCCTTATCATGGTAGCTAGAATGGTATACCTGATTGGTTTATGTCCTCAGGAATAGCATCCTTTTGATCGCATATAACACTTTATGGTCATAGTTTAGAAATAGATGTGACAATATATGCAAGAATACACAATTGTAATTATTGGGGGTAAGCCATTTTCATTTGAAACAAAATGTATATGAGAGTATTATCCTTTTTTTTTTCTTTTAATTATGGTGAACACATGCGCTATATAAAAACGAAACTGAAGTAATGACGATACAACATGATGGAAATGACTTATGTGAAAGCATACGGTTTACCATAATAGAAAATATTATTATCAACTACCATCCATGACTTATATGAAGAGTTTCATTCCAAAAGGGATTAAATACACTTTTGATGAAAATTGAATAATTAATTAAATCAAGACATTTTCAGGTATGAAACTGTAATTAACCTAAATTTCAAAGAGCAATTCAAGCAAATGGACATTTTGATATCAATTTTCACAGGCGCTGTATGTAAAACCAGTCCTGGAAAACAAACGTTTATTTCTCGAAGTTAACTTAGCAATGCTTAGTGGACTTAGCACCTTTTGGTTGCAAGCTCTTCATAAATTAGGAAACGACTTGGATAAAGAGAAATTTTGGAACTCACATGGAGAAAGTGTGATCCTCATTGTGCGCCATGTTCCATGTAGCCCTACAAGAAGGCAAGGGTTACAGGGAGCCAGATTAACCTTCCATACAGCTACTGCAGCAATCAGTAAAATTCTCAAACGGCAACACAATCGGAGAAGACAGCGAATAGTTACGCGAGCTTCGAAAAACGAATTTCGGAGAGACAAATTTCCAGGGTCTACAGAACTTCTCAATGAGATATCCAATGAATTAAGATGACAAACTTGTCGCTACTTCAGAGTAGTTTTTTAATTCCCTCTAGTGCACAACCACCTCGGGTTAACTCGTGCAAGTTGCCAAGACACAATTCTGCTAAACCTGTCATGAATATCATAAAACTGCTACTGAGGTAAAAACGTAAAGACAGATAGAACTGGCACGGTAATAATACTGAGTCACAAATTCTTGCACCATTCCTGCATGTCATCTGGAATGGGTCTGAAACCACGCATTGTTGCAGCTCGTCTCTATGCGCTGAATGCAATCCGTTACATTATTTCACCAAACTTTGCAGGTATTATGGTTTACACTTGTTTGATAATCGATTCACTGGTTCCACAATCAGCTGGAAGAGGAGGTCTAAACTCTGTCACTTCTAGATACTGAAGTGTTTCATCTGTAACTTATCCATGCAGAATCTAGAGAATTCTTTGTGGCATCAAAATTTCAGTCCTTAGAACACTCTGCTTTCAAGGTCAAGTGTATAGTTCAGTGGAGAAGAATACTCAAAGTTAATCCATAAATATCAATGAAATCGATAAGTTACCAGAGGTTAGTTTAGGGTTGTTTTTACTCTGATGTAGAATGTACCAAGCGAATATCAAGTGTGAAGTATTAACTCCGCGGAAACAGAAATTCAACTTCAGATTGGGAACTTGCCACACCATCGGTTCGCAGGCAGGAAAAAGGCAAACGGCTGTTTTCCTGATGTAAAATACAGGGTCTTCAATTGACATGTCCCAGTGAAAAATTGCATTAAATCTCTAGATGATGGAAAGAGAGGGAGAGAGCCAGAGCAAAGCTGTGCAGCGGATAAAGCCAATATTAGTCTCTTCCTTGCAAGTGACTTTTGTTCCAATGAGAACCCCTCAAAGTGTTGCCCTGATCAAGTCTCACGAAAATATTCCCCAAGTCCCGAACAAGGAAGGCATAATGCCCAAGACGAGAAGAGAGAGAGAGGAGGGGGGGGGGGTCAGGGGGTTGGGACCAATCTTTTCATAGGCAAATTCATATTCATAGGGGACATGGGAAAGAGAGGAGAGAAAAAAAGATGTAATGGTTTGAAATTATTAATGCGTGTCGAAGGCGACTCTAGAAGGTAATGCATCCATTGACGGACTGTGTTTTGAGAAGAAGGGGTGGAGCCACACAAACGGTAAGGTCAGTACCGAGTTCTTATTGGTTGATTCTCCATCGGTACACCTCACGAATAAACTCAACAAAAGTTAAAGAATAGAACCGCCGCCAGAAAGGACCTCCTCCCTCCCTCCCTCCTCCCGCTTGGGCAATTCTCTCTCGAGTTATTAAAATCATAACAACTTTATGATACACATTTTAAGCGTAATGGTTCGTCATTAGGGCCGCTATGGGCATTGCACCGCTTAACGCGTAGACTCACACTGCGAAAAGATTAGCGGAGGAATGCGGCGAGTTTCTTAAAAATTATATGCCCGACGGATCTGTGGAGCAAATCATTTTCGTGTAATATCAAATAATTACTCCACTGGAGAGCTTATAAAAATCACAAGTACTCGGTCAATTGGGAGTGTAGGGGAAAAATCGTTGCACATGCTGCCAGGCTGTTTTAATGACCATATACTTACCCACACTGTTTTAAGCATGGATTTAGAATTTTGTAATCTATACGGAGGGGAACATAATTTGAGAGGTAAATTTACTAAGCACGCAGTCTGGTTTGTTAATTTAGAAAGAACATTATGGAATATTAACCTGCGTTTGACCCAAGATTCATTAAGCTGCATGTGCAGTGCATAATGGCCAAGCAAATAAAAAATAATAGCCATGTTGCAGCACAACAAAGACTTATTAGGTAGTTCATATGTTTATTGAAATGTTACACCGCATCAACACATTAATCATAATGACAGGTAATAATGTATATTAGTCATTAAAATTGCACATTTATTGAACTTAAATTGAATAATTTGATCGTAAACACTTAAATATTTACAGAAATTATTACTTTGATTTGATTTATAACATGCCAAACCAAATTCATCTAATGTAGATTTATTTTAATAACTAGATCAACACACACACACACACACACACACACACACACACGCACACACCTATTCTGTAAGAATCTCAGATATAGTTAGGCTAATAGTACATACAAAATACAGCGACGATACTCTGTAAAAAAAAAAATAGTTAAAGTAGATTAAGTATCAATTTACTATCAAAATTGAACTTTTCTGATATGTTTGAAATCTGAACGACGGGATGCAGTTGTACAAAAAAAAAACAAAAAAACAAAAATAGAAATAACAAAAAATCGACCTACACATTAGTGAAAACAGGATAATTTGCTTTAAAAAAAAATAGAATAAAAATATTACAAATATTTTACCTCATGGAAGAGCATGTATAACGCAAAACAATTATGTTCTAATTTTCGGTATATGTCTGTTTGTCGTCGCGATGAATACAACAATAATCGATGACTTTACTTCAAATCTATTCCCGTTTCCTTTGGGTACGCTCCAAGATGGGGTGGTGATTTGGGGATCTAATTTTTGTCTTCAACTGATAATTCTGAAATGACCGTACGAAAGTGGAGGGGCGGGGGCTTGTTAATTTTGTTTGAATACACCCTATATTGATCGTTTTATATAAACTGTATACACAAATTATCTTAAATAGACTTGAACATCCTTTCGAAGAAAAGAACAAGCAACCTGTAAAATATACCTTACTCATTGCAGTAATGAAAAGGGGAAAACTTTTTAGATACGCTCCGCCACGGGAGGGGGCATACAAATAATAGGTTTACAGGTCATTATCTAATATATGTGTTGATAGTCCCATACAAATTTAATACCTCTTTATAATAACAGTGCAGGTAACCTGTAAAAAAAAATACCTCTTCACGCCAATATCTGGGAGGGGAAGCCGTTGTTCAGACACCCTAATTATTCACGGCGGTATGGGCGATAGGGGGCGACATTCACAGCAGGGGGCTCATATTACAGTGTATGGAATGAGACGGTAGTGACCTTGACGTCCGTCTTCGTCAAGGGTTGTTGCGCCAGTCACACCCAGCTAACCGACTATAAATCGATGTATGATCGACAAACCGTTGTCCATCTATGGTAGGGAGTTAGGGTTGGGTCGAATGTGTGTCTGTGGGGTCAGTCTGATCGGGGTTATTGCACAGGGCTTGACAGCCATCTTCATCCTCGTCAATCAAGCCACTGATTCGACCCCAAACTGATGCATAATCGACCAACTTTGTCCATCCAAAGTAAAGTAAGTAAGGTTGGGTCGGAGGGGTGTCTCTGCAGCTGGTCTGATCGATACGATCAGTGGACTGAGGTTGGACACTTTCTTCATGATCTCCATCTTCGTCAACCGACTACAGAACTGTTGATCGCCCAATCAAATCACCGATTGACACAAACTGACCGATGCCAAATAGACAAACCCTTTTCCATTCGGTGCAATAAAGTTGGGGTTGGGTCATATGTGCCTCCGGAGACGGTAATATGTGATTGGACAGTGGATGGACAATTATCTTCATTTTGCTCAACTATCTACAAACAGCCATTGATTCGACTCAAAACCGACAATGGTCGATGCGTTATCTACAAACCTTTGTTCATTTAGGGCAATGCATTTTTATGTGTTTTCCCCTATGTAATTGATGCAGGTACATTTAAATTTTGAATGAGGTCTCTAATTGTCAATTAGCTGAAATAGTTACGACATTGCTATGTCCACCCTTGAACAACCCGTGAAACCGATGCTGATCCAGGATCGAAAATAGGTGTGAGACACGGAGGACATCCGACATGTCCGAAAATGTGCGATATCCCCCTTAGAAAAATAGTAATGATTAAAATAGATAAATAAATCAAAATCAAAATCAAACAAATAACTAATAAATAAATGAATTAAAAAAAATTAAATGAAAAAAAAAATTAAATATTAAAAAAAAAAAAAAAAATCAATAAATATGTATAAAATACGAGGCACGGACTCTGTCATGCTTGTGCCCCACCTGGTCTTGGACCTGAAGTATTACATAATTATGTATGTAAGAACTTAGTATTACCACTGTTCCGACTACAATATTACTTCACAGGTTTGCATGACGGAACTATTTCTCGAAGGGAATCGCTCGGTACCCGATGAAGAGCGAAACATGGAGAAGAATTATACTCTACCATAGCCGATGGATAAAACTCAAATCATGATTTGAATATCACTTACCTTCCGAGGTAAGAAACAAATACACCACAATGAAGCATATGTACATGATGTACCAAAACAATACAAATCATGTTTGATTCATTATTTCATCAAATAAGCACGAGTGTTGGTGATGTAGATATAATGGAGTTCAATAATGAAGTTCAAAGTACAAGGTCTCCAAGCGGAATGACCAGTGATATCCGCTAAGTCATATTAATGTCCCTGGGATATTCCTTTAATATTTCAGGGGCCTGTTTCAAAAAGAGTTAAGTTTGACTTAAAGTGGCACTTATATACGCATGGGTTTCGGAACCGGGGGGGGGCTTGGGGGGGGCGCAGCCCCCCCCTCCAAAAAAATATATTGAGGGGGGGGGGGCTCAGATATCATTGAGCCCCCAATATTTTTTATGCCATATACAGATATCGGCCATCGCCTTATGATATAATCTTATTTGATAGATAATATTTAACCCAAGATTTTTATCATTTTTTAATTATTATTATTATTATTATTATTATTTTTATTTTTTGATGGGAGTGGGCTCAGACATTCACCCTCCCATAATCTCAATGAGGCTGGGATATCATTGAGCTCCCCACCATTCTTTTTTTTTTTTTTTAATTAAACGCTCATATTTCAGGTCTGTATTGACCAAATTTTGGGCTCGCGCTGCGCGCTCGTACATCTTAAAGGGATACAGTAACTTTCAAAAACAAGAGCAATTAGATCAAGATGAATAAAATTATATTGCTCTAATAGTTAAACAAACTACTGAAAATTTCAGATCAAATGGAAGTCATTTACTACCACAAACAGTGTAACAGCCAAACGCGAGTGAATTTTCAACCCTTTGCAGCAAACCTCCAGCCCGCTAGGGTCGGGGGGGGAACACGACAGGAAGTGGGTGGTCTTGAAAAGCACATGGCAATTTGTTTTCCACCACGAGATGGTTTACTAAATTTGAGTATGAAATCATTGATATCTCGAAAGTAAAGCAAGCATTAACTTGTAATTTTGAAGAGATACCAGACTGACCTATAAGTTTATAATTATGTTGACAAAATGAGCTAAATCAAGAAATTGTGATTTGAATATCATTCAATGTTACTGCATCCCTTTAAAGATTTTTTTAAAATAGGAACAAGGGATCCCTTACAAAAAGTGCTTACGATTTCAGCTCTCGCTCTGCGTTCGGATTACTTTATCTTATCTGTCGGATGAAATATGTTTATCCTGTTTTTGAGCTCATATCGCTCAAAATGTAAAGCTTTGTGGTCAATGTAGGGCCTATAAAAACAATTTCAGCCCACTCTTCGCCGCTTACATTAGGCCTATTTGTTTACTGAGATAACTGTCCTTTTTATGAACATAGCACAAACAAACAAAAAATACAGCTTAAAAAGCACTATTTTCAGGTTGATACTTCAAATATTTTCGGCTCGCGCTTCGCGCTCGCATTGTTTGATTAAATAAGTACCTTTTATATGAGCAAAGCAACAAAAAAAAATACAGCTTAAAAGCACTATTTTCAGGTTGATATATCAAATATTATCAGCTCGCGCTGCGCGCTCGCATTGTTCAATGAAATGAAACAATGAAACATTGTTAAATTTAATAGGTATTTTTTTTATGAGCATAAGACAAACTTAATTGTTTGTGAAAAAGCTCCTGCAATTATTACACCAATTCCTTCGTAAGTTGTGAATAGCTTTACAAACGACTTGAAATGTGAAGAGCCAAATAAGCTGCCCAAATTTGTTCCTGAGGTTTGACTGTATTTTTCCAAAATCTCAATTAATTGTTGCTTAAAATATCCTGTGCCATTCAAAATCGTTATTAATAAGGATAATGATCTGGATCTATATCTGCATTTTTCAACTGGCGACCGGCCCTTTGTTGATTGGTAGTCTTTTCACCACATCCGTCACTAGAATGCCCAAATGCCTTTTAATGTCCAGATTGATCAAAACATAAATTGCTATTGCAAATTCTCTCAAAATTCATGATCAACATACAAGGGGCTTAAACTTCGATGAACTTTATACACACATTTCCATTATATTGATATAGCTTGTTATCTGATATTCAACCTGTATATTGTGTTTAAATTATGGGAAGCAACTGATAATGCTTAAATAGAAAATGATTATTGATGAATGTATACGAAATATTTGATGATAGCTATATTAGTATTGTAAAGAATTTTTATCAATATTTAAAGAATTTCATATATTGAAATGACAGTGTCGCCTCATTTTTGCTCATTTACTTGATTATTGGCCGTACAATTAACTATCATCTTTCGGTATTTACAATGTAATATCACTTGAGTAAATATTAAGATAATAATAATAGACAAACAATGTGTAACCTAGAATCGGGATCACTTAAAAAGCAAAGTAATGCTTCATATTTTTGCGGTCACAGCTCTTTATTCCGAAGGTTTCTTGGCCCGAAAGTTTTTTTTTTTTTTATTTTTTTTATTTATAGACCGAATGTTCTATTCTTTAAAAATGAAATAGAGATCATTATTTTTTTAATATAAAAATAAAACACCATTTATTGTTCAATAACGGGAATACATAATAATTCATTAAGTAAAATTTTGTTCGTTTATCCGAAAATAAAGACACCTAATCATTTCATTCTGGATCAGCATTTCCACATTAACGAATCCTATTTTCATTTTCGGATTAACGAACCCTACTTCACTTTCGAATTTACAAACTTTATTTCATTTCGGATAATCGAACCAACGGACTATTACATCAAATATTCAGACTAACAAACCTTCGGACTATTGCAGATCAAATATTCGGATAAACGAAGCTCATTTCTTTTTTGAATAATTGCTTACAGAAGACTAGGAAACTTGAATGTTCTGATTAACGAACCCTGTTTGTTTTTCGGACTAAAGAACCTGTGAAACAACGAGCAGTCCCCATTTTGACAATGATAAATTAACGAATAATTTCAGCAGATCTCCTGTATGAAAATCTTTACCCTACCTCAACAATGTTAACACATTCCAATGCAAATAGCATACACCCCTTTCACTATAACAGGCAAGGTTTGGGATCTATTTTGGGGGAGTCCACCATCCTCCCAAGTTCGCGTCAGAAACGATTTCAGGAATCTATTTCACAAACAGAAGACCGGACATTCGACAAGATCAGAGTCGGAAACTTGTGTCTAGGTTAATGGTTCTGATAAAGGCAAGTTTAATTACAAGCCCTTAAATGTCCTGAAAATCAGTCGTAAATTGAGACTGTCGGTCAAGATCATGTATGCCAGTTGCATGCACGGATCGCGCTTTATTTATTGTGTGTGATATTAAGAGTTTAATACACTAATAATAATGGCCTCGTTGGGTAAGAGTAATAAAAGGGCATCACTTAGGTTATGTTTGTTATTATATAACTATTTTGTTGAAGAAACTACTGCTGCTGCTGCTGCTATTACCTCTACTTCTACTGAGGCTGGATTATTATTTCAACCTCCACAATCATGAAAATAGATAATTAAAATGATAAATGATTCTGCACTGTTAACCCCCCCCAAAAAAATAAATAAATAAATAAATAAATAAATTAAAAAAAAAAATAATAATAATAATAATAATAAAATAAAATAAATAAATAAATAAATGTAAAAAAATAAATAAATAAAAATACCTCCAAAATATAATAATAAATTTCAGAAAGTTATAAGAGATAAAAATAACTAAATAACAATAATAATAATTAAAAAAAAAAATAAGATAAAATAAATGTCCATTCCAAAAGGCCGCAGCCCTTAAAATGTGTTTCGGCCCTAATCGCTAGTAGCATGGATATACTGATTAAAAGGCATGACCCCAGAAAAGTTAATTTTTTTGTAGCTGCGTTTCAACTTTAATTACTTTGTTTACATTTTTTGTAACACTCACTTATCACTGATCTATTTCAAAGACACAGTAATTTGTGTCAGCCTTTATCCACTTGAAAAATAGTGAAAAAATCTGGCGCTTTTTTTATCGATACATATAGATTTGATTTCGCATTTTACTTGAGAGTATAATTGAAGGTCTTTACATTTAATTCATACTGACTAATGGCCTGATACAGGGCCGACAGAGTATTTTATTTTAATTGTGTGTGTGCGTGTGTGTGTGTGTTGTGTGGGGGGGGGGTTGAACATTGAAAAAAAAAAACTTTTACTGAAAAAAGGAGAAGCCCCACCCCCCCCCGCCCCCTTCCCCGCCCACCGGGGCCCTTATGACGAAACGTGTTTTTTCATTTATTTTTTTTAAATATTTGATTATTCCGAGCAAAGACATCATATCGATGTTATGTTAAAACAATACCAACCTCTATCACATATGTTGCTGTAATTCGTCAATGGTGTCAACCCTGTTGAACACCCTAAGAAAACCTTCCGTGCAATCAACTCCTCGTGTGTCTTAAAAACCAGACTGTAAGCCAATCAGATAGTCGGAAGTGATGCCTGTTTGACACATTTCCCGATTTGAAAACAAGTCTATTCGGGTCGTCAATTATTTCCGATTTTAAAATCGAAACCAGTCTACCTTGCTTGCCTTACTTACCTGGCGCGGGATTTTTGCTTACAGATCGTTTATGAATTTACAGGCCTTTCATCGATCTGTTGTTCCGAGAGACAAAAGTCATTATCATTAATCAATGAAGATTCATAATTGTTCCGCAATTGTTCGAGTTCGAATATCGTGCTTGCCTGAAACGTTATTTCTCCATTCACCGTAAAAAAAAAAAAAAAAATCTTTTGATGACGACTCAAACGAGTTTGATATTATTGTTAGGAATCCGATAAATTTGATCCATCATAATTAAGCAAAATATATATATATTTTTTTCATATTCATTTAGGCCTTGTTTATTAAACAAAATCAAGAAAGCATACAAATAATTTAACAATATAATCTATGACAAAATAACTTCCAAAATAACTTTTAAATATAATCACCCCCCCCCTGATAATAATGAGCAAAATAAATGCATTAAGGGTGACGCTGCAAATTCAAATGATAACAGCTAATTATTATTGTAATTTTTAAAAAAATGGTCGCCGACTTCGGCATTGAAAGAAAAAGAGCGACATTCTTGTCAAAGCAATAAAATCAAAATAGTTTTAATAAATTGTTTATGAAATATGTTTTTGAATCATGCAATACAGGCAGTTATTGTTGTGATGTCGGCTGATGTTGACCTAAAAACAGCTGATACGAACGTAGTTCCGGGGACGTCTTCCAACAGTTTTGAGACAAATCAAACTTCAAATCTCTCACCCCAAAAAAGGCGGTTTGTAGAATTCAGGAAATCTCCTACCTTACCTCCAGATTCCAAAGCTCAAACAAGATCAATGCTCCACGAAAGGTCATTCACATTGCTGCAAATTTATTTGTATTTATTGTTTTCAAGTTCAACGTCTTGAAATATTGATGTGTTACTATTGAAATTGAGAGTAATAATTGATGAAATATAGGTGATGCCATATTGATTATATGTGTAGCATTTATCATGCTGCTTTCGGACTATATATATATTATTTATGGCAATCAAAATAAGTTGATCTGTTGGAATGGTCACATGCTACCCCTCTCCTTAACGAACTTCACTGGCTCCCTGTACATGAACGTATACAATACCGAATTCTAGTTCAAACCTTTCAAACCATTTCATCCACACTTCCTCAATACATTTCTTCACTCCTTCAACCACAACGTACATCATATTTGCTCAGATCTGCCTCGGCTCCCACATTTGTTGTTCCCAGGTCCCATAAGCAGGCTGGCTTCAATTCCTTTCAATCACTCGCTCCTCGTCTCTGGAATAGGCTCCCTTCATCTTTAAGAAATAGCAAGACACTTACCTCCTTCAAATCTAATTTAAAAACATATCTGTATCCTTCATACCCCTGATCATTTATTTTGAATTTCCCTGAGGGAGCATTGCAGCGCTTTGTGTCCCATGGAAAAGGCGCTATATAAGTTTAATTATTATTAATGAATTTTATTCCACCAAAGATTCTTCTTCTTCTTCTCGAGTCCTTTCTCTCAATTTTTGTTTATTTGTGAATTAGAATGTGATTCAAACTCTGCCCATTAGATACTGAACGCAGGCGATCCCATTAGGCGAAAGGGTAGTAAGATCAGCTGGGGAACAGGGGGAAGGTAGAAGAGGGCATTGTAGGAGGTGACTCATGGTCTCCTCCTCTCCGCATTCGCAAACTGGCTGTCCTTCAGTGTTGATGCCCCATTTGACCATTTGACCAAAGATTAAGAGTCGGTTTTGAATTGACAGTAACGAAATATGATTTTTGACGATCAAATTGAACTTCATGATTTTGTATAATTCTGCTCACAATTTTGGTAAAAAGAACATAAGAGAATATATTGCGTTTATGAGGAATACGAGGTCAAAATAAAGTTCATAATGTAGCATCATCATTACGAAATGATAACAATGCATGTTTCTTTCACGAATACAGATCAATGGCAATGGGAAAGTTCTTCGATGGTGTTTGGTTGCTATATCGATCTCGGAAATGTAGAAACCTTGAGCACGTTCCGGTGTCAGCTACAGCTGATTCTCAAGTAGTTTAGATGTCAAGAACGTCACACCGTCTTACAGGTACTTTAGATTTAGATTTTAAGAGCAAGGAAAAAAAAAATTAATTTATACATGTATATATTTGATAAAATTATACAGTGCGTCCCAGATAAAAGTAAACCCAACATTGAGAGCCTCGTATGAAAATAGTATTACTTAAAGTGTCATTACTTTTTTAAAAATATCATATCAAAGAGTAACTCATATTCTATCTAGTGATACCAAAATCATCATTGTTCTGTCAAGGATGACTGAACACTCGAGTTCTAAAAAAATTCGGTCAAAAACAAATTGTTCCAAGTTTTATCAGAAGTAATCCTGGCTTTCTGATCATTCATTCTTTGTGTGAGGTCAGCCTTCGTAAGTACATTCGTGAGGGACAATGGATTTCTTGGTCTATTGAAATGCAAGTTATTCTTTATCATGAAATGTTTTTACCGTGCATGATTATTTATTATTCTACATTCCCTTTTTTGTTTGATCTGGTTTTTTTTGTTATTTTAATTTGTATGTCTGATGATATTTAAGAAATGTTTTTTTTATCATTTCAGTGTCTTCCCTTAATATCAACTTAATATTCGAGGCGGTGATCCTCTGAATAAATTAATGACGGTTAATGTACTATTCCTCGCTAAAATGACATATTGATACAATGGGTTTAACCGCCTAAACCTATTAACAATCATGTAAACTCACAACATTATCGTTCATAACGCAGTATATCCCCACTGTGGTTTCGGAAGTGATATCATATTTCATTTAAACCTCTTGTTAAACTGACGAAGAAAACATGATTATCACGCAAGCTATTTAAGGAGGAAACATGTAGGATGTCATAATATAACGTGGAAAAAAATTACATTAGAAATAAGCGAGAGATACAGAGAGAGAGAGAGAGAGAGAGAGGAGAGAGAGAGAGAGAGAGAGAGAGAAGAGAGAGAAAAAGAGAGAGAGAGAGAGAGAAAGAAAGGGAGAGAGATAGAGAGAGAGAGAGAGAGAGAAGAAAGAGAGAGAGAAAGAGAGAGAGAGGAGAGAGAGAAGCGGTACGCTGGCAAAATTACTACTGCTTAGATGGGTAGCATGATGACGGATCTAAAGAAAGTTGTGAAAAAAATATTCGTTTCTCAGTGGGCGTGTCGATTACCATTTCAGAGGCGGATTTTGAGACAGGGCCGCACATATTACAATTTATTTTCGATGGGCATGATAGGGTGCAATGTGCACTACATTATATCAATTATCTTTATTTAAAAGAAAATCTTTTACCAAATGTGAATCTAAATCTGAAATCTGTTTTGAGCATGTACATTATGGTTGTGTTAACCCCCCCCCCAAACACACACACACACGCACCACACACACACACACACACGCATACACACACACACACACAACACCACACCACACACACACACACACACACACACACACACACATAAAGTAGGGTGAGGCGCATTCATCCCCGCTTGTATCTGCCTATATATATATTTCGCAAATAGATATGATAAAAAAATAATAATCGCACGCAATCGGTGTTAATATTTAAGAATCATATTCTTTAAACATATATATGACTAACCAACACGGCTCGTGAGTTTCCTTGTTTTCCTGTTTTCTTGTTGATGCAAGGTCAATTCCATTCTCTCTTCGTGAATGTTTGTCTTATATGGAAACCTGGTACTTTCATTTGTGCGTCAACTTATTCCTTCTTCTGTAAATTTAACCTTGAAACAAGTACAACTAATCCCCTTTACTTCAAAAATACCACACGAAAGACAATGGTCTGGTGCTTATACAGGCGAACCAGGCCGACCTGAACATATCGACGAAACGATATAGGTCGCCTACTGAGAAAACTTATAACACGGATATGATATTATTGCATTGGGGTTTTTCTAATGACTGTTGATAGGATATTAAAAACACACATGTCTGGTGGTTTGTGTCTATATTTTGATAATGATACTTCAGGATCGTTATAGTAGATAGTGGGCGGAAAGCTATTTTTTTATTGCGGAGTGCGACAATGAATGGACCTATATTTAGTCAAAGAAAACGATGCCATTATTTGTATTCTATCATTCTACTTGAAAGAGTAATCTTAAACTTCAGATATAATCTTATACTGGACATTAAACTACTTTGACTGAATTTCTTTGATGAGGAGATAGGAAATCTGATAGCCTATTCATGAAGCACGGATCCAAACCCCTCCCCACCCTCCCCTCCACCTTCTGCGAAGAGGGGCTAGACAAGAAAGGGACCTCAACAAGGTGACAGAAGTTTAAACAATGAATTATTCAAAAACAAACAAACAAACAAACAGCAACAATAAAGACAAATGAAAGAACAAACAAAAAAATGAAGTCGTTGGACCGCCCAATATATCAGCCTGCCGGATATATCACTGAGGAGGGGGGGGGGGTCAAATGGGTCAAATGAGTGTTCCCCTAAAAAAAAGAAGTGTCTGCATTAGCATAATATTGCATCTTAAATCCTGTTTCTTCGTATACTGATATAATTTATGATCTCTTTTGTGCTGCTTAGTAAAAATATATTATTATAGTTTCTACGCGATATAAATGCTCTTTTATTATTATTATTACTAATGTTATTATTATATTATTATTATTAGTAGTATTATTGTTGTTGTTACTACGACTATACCTATCATCATAATTTTCAGAATACGCGTAGGGGATTTTCCCCTTCCCACATCAGCAACAAAAGGTGTTCTACATCCTTTTGTTAAAAAAACCGTACACCTCATTTTACCACAAGTCGTAGGTGTTAGATAGGTTTACAACCACATTTGCCTTATAGTTTGTCAGTCGGACTGGTCGTTGGAAAAGGTCTCCTATCCTTTCATTAATGAAACACCCTTAAATATGGGCTTGGTAGGTCCATGATAATGTAAACCTGTACATATTTCTTGACAGGTTCAATATTGAATTATGTATTATTAGGTTAATTATTATATATACATATTTACTGTTGCATTTTATTTTCCCTTTTTTTCTTCTTCTTTGTTTAAACAAATTGATTGCATTGTTTGATTTGATCTAATATTAATAGCATTCAAAAGAGAAGTAGGGGAGACCGGGATGGAAGTTACACGGTCAGTTGTTTACAGTTCTCATGTGTGCAAAGATGGAACAAGAGAGGATGTGCTAACTGGCATCTATATACAGCCTACACATAGCTGTGATGAACTGCCGGTCGCTGAGGTTTCTCCGTTGTTTTTATTAAAAGTAAATCAAAAAAACCATTTTTTACGTTCAAAAGTAAAATTTTGACATAAATTGAAATTTGTAATAGCTCTTACAACTGAAGGCACATGATGATAGTCTGGTATTGTTAAATTAGTACATGTATGTCACTAATATACCCCCTAGCCATGCCCTGTAATTCTGCCTAATGACTGTGCTACCGTTGATTTTCTGTGTGTAAAATCACCCATGGGGTAGGTGTTACAACAACCTACCCATGTTGATGTAACAACTTACCCCAATTACCATTACATAATGTAAAATTACATTTTGTCTCAATTTACAGGGTGTTAATATTTTATTTTTCTATTATTACTTTTGTATATTCTAGAGCTCTACTTGATCTACTGTTAACGATGTCAAGAAAACTGGAAAGTGAAATTAAAGTATGTATAAGAGATTTACACATTGTCAACTTACCCCGTGATGTTTATTATTGTAACAATTGACCCCGTATGGTGTAACAACCTACCCCGTATTATGGGGTAGGTTGTTACAAAAAAATGTCTTCACTAATTAAGCTGTAGTTAATTAGTGTTTACATGTTTTCAAGTTTTATATGCTTCAGGTTTTAGCCAACATAATAGGCTAACTACAGACCCAATATGGAGTGCGTGAGTTCTTTCATTAGAATTATCTGGCCCAAAATGTATATTTTTGTAACGTCCATACCCGGTCTCCCCTAATATCACAATTATATAAATTTAATACCATTCGTATGTTTGACCTCTTGGAAGAAAATTGAGCTCTATTCCCCCCCCCACACACACACACACACACAAATTATTATTATATTATTTTTTTTAGTATTAAAAAAAAACATTTTGAATGATTCCTTTTTTTTTACACGCATACACCCGCCCCCCCCCCCCCAATTGAGTGCCAATAATTATTTCGAAAGACGTGACATAAACAATGACATTAAACAAAAATGGTTGTATTAAAAAATTCTGTATATCAAAGTTTGCCTCCTCCCTAATAAAATCCTCGATCCGTCAATGTAGTTGTCTGTTATATTTAAAAATGTACACAATTTTATGTAATTTTCTTCGATATTGTTTGAAAAAAAATAAAAAAATAAGTGGCTGTTATATTCTATAAATTGTATCAAAGTTTGATTGCTTCACTCATTACGAAATATTAAGAAATTGAAAAGTTATTGACATATACTGACGGTAACACAACGTATGCCTATGATTTTAAAAGTCCAATTCTAGTTTTCATTGCAACAATTACTCAAGAATAGAATATTGGAATAAGATCTGTTAGGTTATCAACGTTCATGGTTACTGTCTGAAATATTTCTTAACGAAACATTTTAAATTAATCTAAACAATAGTCTATTGTTATTCGTCATTTTCGTCTTTTAAAAAAAGCTGACACTGGTTTCGGAATCGTTTGTACTGACTATTTTTAAAAGGAATAGTATTACCCAAACACAACGGGTGGTCTTATAACATATTCTACTAATGTTCACGCATGCGACAAATTAGCCACAGAAATATAAGCGCTAGACCATACTGCCGATATCACTTGATCACCATTCATATTTTCCGATCGAGTAACCATATAATCGATACACCAGATTGTTCAATTTATCACGGCCAATGACTCATATACTAAGGTCACGTGATTATTAATAGTAAGTATTATTACCCCCAAAAGTGAGTCATTATTTTGTGTCACACTCGTATTGTCCGGTATAAAAATATTGAAAATCTCCCCTGGAATTTCCCAGAAAATATGATCATCTGGGATAAATATTTTCTGAATAAACAGGACTCTATTGAACGAAGTGACGAACTTTTTATTTTTGAAATAAAAGTTCGGGTTTCTGGTCTATTATCATCAACTCTATTTTTATAGTGATGAATTGTTTATATATCAAATAAGGAATATTATTTTATTTCAGATCAAAATATTAGCTATTCTTTTCATTATTAGTAATTCGATATCCTGTCTTATCAGACAGGAGCCCTACTCGACCCCCCCCCCCTCCACGCGCCAACGATTTATTTCTATTTCTACTAACCCCCTAACAAAACGTTTCGCAAATCGACTTTGGGCAATGATAACTTTTCAGGTATACTCTAGTTATTCCTGATATTCATACTATTGGAAAGACAATTTATTCCCCTTTTTATTGATATCCTACTTGTAATGATTGTGTCATGCTTAAATGCACAAAATATCAGAATATGGAGAAAAGTAAAAAGCCAAATGTTGCAAAATGCATTTTTATTGATCAAATTGAATTCCAAATCCCGACTTTAGGCACTGTTAACTTTTGGGGTATTTTCTAATTTTTATTGAATTTTATACCATTTTCAAGCTTATTTATTCCCTTTTTCGATGATACCCTAGGTGTAACAATATTGTCGTTCTTGTATGCACAGATCCCCTGAATCTTAGGACGAGTCAGAAGTCAAATGTTGCAAATTGAATGCCTATTGTGAGTGTTATCGTCCGTTGCGAGTTACTGAATTTGAGCAATAACAATGCATTTGGCAACTTTTCACTTTTTACTTTACTTTGCTACAGATATAATTTAATGAGATTTATAAATGTGCATCTTCAAACATGATGTTACCATTGCAAATAGGAGGGTATCAATTAAAAAGAAGGATAAATGAGAACTCTTTTAATGCTATATAAAAAATGATAGTGATAAAAACCCACATAAAATGTATTAAGGTTCAAGGTGTTGTTACAGAACATTCAAACTGAACATTATCCTTTGCTTTGCCTTGCATTAAGGGGTATTCAGGGGTTCTGTGGACCTGGGCAGTGAAATCACCATTGACAAATTACTAGCCGTATTCAATAAAAAGGGAGGATTAAGCAACTAGAACTTGACAATTGGTCACAAAATTTAAATAAAAATTCATAGAATTACCGGCCCAAAAGGCATCAATTATTTTTTTTTTTTTGTACTTGATTGGTTCTATAAGTGAGTTGCAGAACATTCAATGTGCATCAATAAAGTGCATTTTCACAACATGATACTTCTACCTTCTCTTATATGTCTGATCATATCTGTGCCATTGAAGCCAGTGACACAAGTCATTACACAAATAGAACCTATTCACAATAAAAAAGGTGAATAAATGCTAATATTCTTTCCAATGTACGAATATCAAGGAATAACCTAAAGCCGCGCCACCTCTAAAAGTAATCATTGGCCCAAAGTCGATTTGCAGAAACTTTTGGGATGGGGTTTATTTAGTTTGAGCCTACATAAAAATAGCTCGATATTATTTTCTCTAATCTCTGTTCTAATTATTCTGGCTTATCGCATGCAAATCAATTTTTCATCGCGATTCGCTTTTTTTACTATCTGAACAATATTGTCTCCAAATTTGCAATGCTATTGTTGAGTACAGCTTCGTTTATGTTCCATTAATATTTATATACCCTGAAATTCCTCTAACCTTAGGCATAATGTGAAATATTATGAGCTCATTGTCGCGTACATATCTTCCTATCTTAATAGCTAAACAAAGGCGCGCTCTTGAAATAGAAAGTGTCTACTGAGGAGCATGACAATGGTTTAATTCCTCTCTCCATACGTATGAGAAACTGATCAGTAGAACTATAATAGTCGATAAAGAATATATATATATTTGCCCTCCTCCACTCGAGTTATCCCGCCCGATCATTTAACATACTAGAGATCCAAACAAGAGCGAAAGTATATTGTAACAACAATTATACAATTGTATGCCCCTTTGAAATTACTGATTAACTCAAAAGCCACATAAAGTACGTATTGTTCATATGACTATATGTGTATGCTAGAAAGACGTGTGATGGCTATGATAACGAGTAGTTCTAGTGTCCCTGCGTCAATACTCCCGTTTACAAAACATTATTTTTAGGTTATTTAATGATATCCAATTTTTCCCACGCGAGATTCACGTAAATAACATTCACACATGGTAGGCTTCATGCAATTCTTCCAGCTTCCCATTCTATAAATACTTATTTCAATCTTCAAACATTAATTTAAACCTGAGCAATTGTATTGTTTTGTTTAAATATTGTAACTCTGAGTTACTCCAAGGAGACAAATAACGCTGTGAAAGAATTTTGAGGTCATTCTTTCAGAAATAACAATCATCATTCGGAGCTCTTTTCAAATTGTTTTGAAATAAAGAATTAAAGCCCATCGATCAGTTTAATTTTTTCTCATCCGAAGCAACGTTAGTTACTCTTTTGTTTTGCTAAAACCATTTGTGCAAATATCATGAAGCGATAATTTCACAGTTTGTTGTTGCGAAGTTGCAGTCCTTATGTTCATTACCATATGAGGATGTGCTATTGATCACTCTCTTGATTTAGACCAACCACAATATACCAAACTAAAAATCCAAGATAACTAAAGAAAGTACACACTCCGATTCTGAGCTCAAAATTAAAATTGTGTATGGGTTTCATGCCAACCGAACTGTTTTTAGATTAATTATAACTCCAAAAATTCTACACAAGGAAGGAAGCACTATAAGGGCGCATGTTTCAATTTCTCTGCGGACTTTCCTCCTTTATGAACTTTCTGATATCCTCGAAGGTTTTGCCGTCAGGTGAATACCACCTATTCATGATCTTTTACTTGTAAAGATTCTGTAGTAGTTGGAACTGAAATAAAACGCCCCGAGCATACCATTTAGGTCCAGTGTGACATGATAGCACATTGCCAAAGCCTATGTGATAGCAAAGTGGCAAATATTGGCTTAGGCCCTGACGTCGTTCGGGTGTAGACGACTCGCAAATGTTGACAAAGGAAATCATATCAAAATATTTCCGAAATCATATTCCTAAAATGAATATTATCTCAAATAATTTTGATTGCCCAAACCCTTATCCTATGGGGGGAAAAAAAAATAAAATCACAAAAGTCACCAAAGAAATAAAGAAAAAGGAAAAAGTACAGATTTCAAGGATGTATTAAATGGGTGATCTCCACCTGATCCATCATGTAAAGCATGTCATCAAACTTTTCTGTGTGCACGTATATTCTGTTTCAAAAAGGACTATCACATGTCAATGTAATCTGATTTCCAAGTACGTGCGCAGCGCAGGTTTTTACGATTGGCTAGCCAACCCGCCAGTACCGTCCGCTGGCGGGACTGACTCGCGCCCGCTTCGGTCTGGCGAAAGTGGAGTCAAAATTTGATGCAGAATCTCCCGATGCGCGCGGTCTCTAAAAGTACCGCGGCCGAGGAAACCTACCAGGCTTTCAATCATCGGGTCAGGTAGAGTAGTCGATTTCGGCCTCATTGAATAGGGATGTTCACAGTGTTATCTCCGCGTGTATGA
>CALNVZ010003432.1:20755408-20782058 GCA_940671915.1 Paracentrotus lividus | reverse complement strand
GGGGGGGCTGAGAAGAAAAATAATCTTATTGTTTTGTGTAAGTTAATATAGTTTTCCCGGTCCATGTTTCATTGTTTGGTCAGTCAATTTCATGTTAGAGGACATCATTTTCGTAAAATACGCTGAGCATAGAAATATTTATCATCAAAATCTATTCGTCATCAAAATTAACGTTTATGGTGACCGATTTCTATTTGTGCATTCTAGTTCACATATAAGCATATATTTTCGGCAATGTTTATTCAAATTCGTTGTTGCCCCTCATCCGTATATTCAAATTCGTTTATAGACAAACAAGTTCATGATAGAAACATTTCAAATTAAACATTAAAGTACCACTTGAAATTTATATTGCTCATGCAGTATTTTTATTGAATTGTCAGAACATATCACTAATTAAAAAAGTATAATAAATCATGCCTTGCTGTGAAAAAAAAGAGTAAAATGAAAGCTAATAAAAAAAAAAATGCGATATAACGATGTGAAAAATATAAGATTGCAATGAAGACACTTAAACTAAGGAATCATGATAATGGAATTGTATGTTCACAAATGCAATAACACTAATAATGTGATGATTTATTTTTTATCAAATACTTGGAGTAAAAAGAGTTGTTTAAATTAAAAAACGAAGACATGAATCACAATAATGATAAAATCACATTACTGATAAATGGTCAAGATTACCTACTCCTTATCTTAAATATGTGTACATGTATAAGGATTTGGATGCGAATCATGAAATGGATCGGCTTGAAACAAATTGAAAGTGTTTTTAAAGAGCTACCCTGCCATCACACTAATGTGAATGCATTAATAATGAAATGAATGATATATCCGAAATTTGAACTTCGAAAGCATTAATGTGTGTCTAAAAATATTTTGGAGCATGAACACGAAATTGTTGACTGATTCAGTCTGCCGCACCAAACACACGAATTGAATACACATGATATGAAAACATGGTAAAGTATGAAATTGGCGGGAAAACCTATAATAATAAAAAACAAAAAAAAAGAGAAATATAGAAAGAAAAAGAAAGTAGCTCTACCCAACTCCAAATCACACGTCAGTTAAGGTTTAAAAACAGGCTTTATGTCCGTCGTCCGGTCGTGGTTCGTCACCGTCGTCCGTTATAGGTCCGTTACAGCTCGTTGTTCCTAAGGTTCAATTTGTCCGAAGGTTCGTTCTGTCCGAATACATAAATTTTCTTTGCATGATGTTCGTTTGTCAAAAAATAATGTTCATTCGTCCGAAAATTTTAAAATTGGGTTCGTCGTCCGAAAATGAAATCGTGTTATTCGGAAGGATTCATTCGTCTGAAAAGTAATAGGGTTCAGTCGTCCAAAAATGAACGTTGTTCTGAAGGTTGTTCGTCCGAAAACTTTATAGGGTTCATTCGTCCGAAATTGAAATAGATCATTTTTCAAAATTTCGACGACCGGAACCCTATTTCTTTTCGGGACGAATGAACCCATTTCATTTCGACAAAATGAATCCTATTCAATTTAGACATGTGAACCTTCGGATAAAATGAACCTCGGAACAACGAGCAGCATCCATAGATCCTGTAGAATCTATTTCTCGTTAAAGGGAAGTTCACCCCTGAATTTTATGTTTAAAAAAAGGCAGAAAAATAAAGAAAATATTAGTAAAAGTTTGAAGAAAATCGACCAAAAAATAGGAGTTATGAAAGTAAAGTTTTGATTCTGTGACGTCACCGTGCGAGCAAACTCTCCAATGTGTTGTGTATGTATTCCAAGATTTGTCTATTGTTCATGGTTCTTGATAAAGGAATGCGGTCAATGATAGAGGCATTTATATCAACACATGTTTGATGGTATATGTATCGACCGCACAGAACATAATTAATTTTCTTTTGAAAAATGATCACTTTATGGAATTTACATACATAAGACATATGAAACTGCTTCGCCACGTGACGTCACAGGGATTCAAAAATTTTGAATATTCATAACTCATTATTTGTGGGTCATTTTCTCCAAACCTATCACTCATATTTTTCTTTTATTTTTTCTATTTTCTAAACCAATTTAAACCAGGAGTGAACTTCCCCTTTAAAGGGACTTAATGTTAAAGGGAATTTAGTGTAGTGGTAAAGTAACCATGGCGTCAAGAAAAATAATTGTGAGCTTTCCAAATTATTATTTGAGGTATTTAGGAAGAATTATATTGTAGGAAAGATCCACTGAAAAGATTGCTTCAGATTGCTCATAATGAAATATGAACCAAAAAAGCTGAAATGTGCAGGTCCCGCACATGGAGCACAGGGCCATGTAGGTCCCTACATGCATTTTTGAGTCAGAGTGCATGTTACTCTTAGAAGAATTGGTTAAATTTCTTCATCATTTTTCTACATTCAAAAACCTCAATCATTAAATAATTCTTATGGTGCATTTATCACCTTTCCAACACTGAGAGTTTTTCTGATTCAATTCTCATGACTACAACAAGATTAGCTGTAAATTCGTACATTCTTGCAAGGGACATGGATGAATTCCAATACGGATTCTGGCCCATATTGTTATTTTTATTACTGCTTTCAAAAACATTATTGGGTGTTTTAAGGAAACTTGAATGAATGGCATAGGGTATAGACGATGTGAAATATAATCAAAATGACCCGATATGAGTATGAAGGAATCCACGGCTTTTATATTCTCAAATATTAGTTGAGAACTATACCTTAACGTTTACCCGAAAATAGTTTAATGATCGGAGAAGTTGAAAACATTTCCACTAACCCACTTCAGCTTACTTCATTAGAATAGGTCAGATGTCTGGATCAACATTTAAACTAAATCAACAAGTAAAATTCGGCCGAAATACCCCCCCCCTTCTCCAATCATTATTTAAAAAATAAACTAAAATAAAATAAAATAATTACACTTAATCGTGCGATGTGTAGCATTACCGAAAAACAAACAAATAAGCCAATATCCCATTGATCTCCACATTCTTTTCATCCTTATTCCCTAGCTCCACACTCTTAAATAAATTCGGTCATCAAACTTCAGACATATCTTTAAATGATGATCGGTATACTTGAAGAGCACCGCCAATAGACCATTGTGATTTTATATCACCAATTTTGAGATCTTGTAAACTAGAGAGTATCTTTAAGAGGTTGTGGTAATTATAACCTTTCATTTGTGGACTATAACCAAAGACGGATCAAGTGGAGAATCAAATGAGAGAGATAAATCATCAAGGTGAAGGAATTGGAAGATTTAGCAACTGAACGTTGCTTTTAGCCCATTGTATTCTGAAAATTATCTTCAAGAGTCACTTTAATTGATGACGTAATTTACATTTATTGTATTTCAATTTATATTTTGAGTGCAAAGAAGGCGTTCGTCAATTTGTTAAGCGATCTTTTCCTTCTTTTGATATCTATGTTTTTTTTTTTATTATATTAATGAAAACTGCTTATAAACTAAATAAGTCATAATTGCAGATTGAAAATAACGCGCTTATTTGCACAATTTTCTTACAATATCACATTAATTCCATGTGTACTGCGTTCATATGTAGTCAAAAAAATGGCTTGGAATGGATGGAATCTTATAGTATCCCATGTTGTAAGCTTTTGACTAAACTTTGCAAAGAGAGATGAGAAAGAAAAAAAAGATAGAATCGAACTAATCAGCGGGAAACTATTTATGTCTCTCCATGTCTTCCCCTCCTATCACATTCCTCCCTCTAGTTATTGCTTATCATGATTGGCGATAACGACAATTACTATCATATTATTTCTGCCTTTTTTGTCAAGTCATCTCACAAATGATCAATTCGTATTACTAATCTCGAGGGATTAGCTACTTGTTCGTTAAAAAAAAAAACCTTGCGAGATGCACAACTGTCTCCGCAAGCAAACTCAATCAGAGCCTGGTCAGTTAAGCAGTGAGCAAACTGGAGTGTGAAAATTTCATATTAAGATTTTAGGGGATGAAAAGTATTTTCAGGATTTAGACTAGACTAACATCCAAAGTTATTTAAATATGATTTAGAGTCATGCAATGATCAGAAGCCATTGAAATATATATTTCTACGGGGGTGCCTAAAAAATGTCACGGACGGGACATTTTTCAGTAAAATAAAATAAGTCCAGTTCAATACTACACCACTTTTTATCTTCTTTACTGATACAGAGAGGTTGAAATATCTCTAAACAAAACAAGAAAACAATAAAATTATAACTGGGGGAAATAATTCTGTGCGATAAATTTAAACATTTACCAAAAATGTCCGTCCCGTGACAAAAAAAACAGACAAAAGATTTTTTCCCTTTTGTTATTGCTTGTTTGAAAATTAAAATCAATTACAAAGCTTATCTCCCCATTTAGACCATTGCATAATGTATGAAATTATAACTTTAATCAACTGTGATGCATTTATTTCACATGAATTTGAAATTTTGTCGTCCGTGACATTTTTTGTCACGACTGACAATCAGTACTTAAATGCAATATGCTGCACTGGCTTTTCGGTGCAAATTAACTATTTTCAATTACTCCAGTATTATTTAAATTACCGTAATTTCGTTCAAATTAGATATCAAGATCACAGATTAGTACATTACCCCCCCCCCGCCGATGCACACCAAAAATTTTTCTATGAATAACACACAAATACATATGTACATGTATGCAGGCGCAAATCCCAGGACCCGATTTTTTAAAAGATTTTAAGATTTTTGGACACTCCAAAGTTTTGCATGATAAAGCTTAAAGCAAAAATGTACACTTAAAATCTTCACATCACTGTTCTTGGGTGAGGGGTGGGTGGGTTTAAGATTAAACAAAAAAATGACCTTCACCCGTCCGATATGTCATCGTATAAACAAAAAACAAACAAATATTGGAGGGCAGCCATTTTTTTTTTTGTTTTTATTTATTTTTTTTTTTTGGGGGGGGGGAGTAAGGTGGGCCCCACCAAGACACCCTTGATCCACTCACATTTGACTTGCAAACCATTCTTCTGATTATTTATCAAATTGTATTACAGTGGATACAGGACAAGCAAAAAACGTAACAATAACAAATTTTCAGGTCAATCAGTGAAAATGATCCAGGGATGGGGGGGGGGTAGGTGTGAAAAAAAAATGACCTTCGTTCCCCCAAAATGTGTCATCCTCTATTTAAAATAACCACCATTAGTAGACGAGGGTTTTCATTTCATTTCATTTGATTAGTTTTTGTTTTTTGGGGGTGTGGGGGAGGGTTGGGGGAGGGGGGAGGGGACCCCCTGGATCCAGTTGTTGACTTTAAGATCTTAATTCTGATTGAATTGTATTACCGCGTGAATTTTAATATTCTTTAACGGAAAAGTTGATTTCTGCAAACATTAACCCTATTGATTCCGTCCGGTGACAACCAAAGTTCCGTCCGCTGACACTGAAAATGTCCGTCCGTGACAAAATGTATTAGCTTGTCAACAAAAACTGCGAGCTTTTATCAAAATTATTTTACATGGCACGAAGAAAATTACTTGGCTATTGTATTATATATTTGTTTAACATTGCATATTTTAATAGAAATGCAAAAGATCATGAGAAGTCGGGAAACCCATTTCTATCTCGTCCGTTCCCGGACATGAATATAAAGGATTCTATTCTTAGCAAGTGTCCATGGCAACAAAATGTGCCATTCATTTGGTACATCCAGTGGTATCCCTACTATCAAACACAGAAAATTTCAATATTTCTCATAATTTACTTTCACGGCGCTGTCAAACTTTTGAAAATTGCAAAATGTCCGTTCCTTGACAAACTGACCAGCGCTCATCACTTTCCTTAAAAACGCATACATTTTTCTTGATTATTAATAATTCTTTTTACCATGAACTAAAAAAAAAAAAAAAAAAAAAAAAAAAAGAGATATGATTCATCATAAAGTGACTAGGCAACTTGATCCAATTAAATGCGTTGTTTGTCGTCGTAACCGGCAACAGCACACATTAAAGTCGGCTCCTTGAAGAGAGAAGTCAACAATCTTCCGATAATAAAGAGACATCATACGACACACGTACAAATTATTGTATGCAGCCCTGCATAATTCTTCAAATATATTGGCCCAAAGTGGAGTGAGGTTCAAAAGCGATTTGGAAATATCATTTTGATTGACGGAAAGAGAGAGATCAGTAGAGAGAGAGAGGGGGGGGCAGACAGACAGTTTAGGATTGATATAGGAAGGAGAGAGAGAGGGAGAGAGGGAGAGAAAAAAGAGAGAGAGAGAGAGAGAAGAGAAGGGGGATAATGGGAGGGGTAGTAAAAAAGTAAAATTGGACAAACTTGATCTGAAGGAAGAATAAAAGAAATAAGGAGAGAGACTGGGCAAGAATAGTGACAGACACAATGAGTGAGGGGGATAGATCTAGAGACCTTAAAACTATGTAAATAGTTTACAATAGAGAGGGAAAATAATTTGGCCTAAATGGAATGGTGCTTTCAATAAAAACTTGCATGTTTTTCTCAAAATTGAAATTGTTGGGACATTTAAATGTAATAACCTACTATATCAAATTAAGGATATTTATATGTAAATTTACCATTAATGTGGCAGACTAAGTAGTAAACTTCAGTCCCGTAACCTAGGATTTTACGGGGGGGGGTTCGAAATCTGAAAAAAGTGGACCTTTTCAAAGAAGTTTTTTTTTTTCGAGCGTGAAGCGCGAGCCGAAAATTTTGAATTAAACTTGAGAAACTATGCCATTATCATGATCTATAGGACTCTATTTAGTAATCCGCGAGCACGAAGCTCAAAACTGGGGTTAATTTTGTCATATAGGCCCCACTTATTAGTATCACGAGCGCGAAGCGCGAGCTGAAAATTTAGAATCTTATGGCCTTTTATTTATTGTTCATTTAGTAATGAATATAAAAATTCTGAGTCGCGAAGCGCGACCAAAAATTGAGGAAATATCTGGAGTTAATTGTGCAATATGAGCCTTTTTAGTATCGCGAGCTGAAACTTGACCTAAAAAATTTGTGCCTTAGAGAACACTTTTTAGGATCCACTGTTGAAGATATAATATCTTGGCTCGGTTAAATAAAAAATCTTTGCTATGAATATTTTGTTGGCTGGAGCCCCAGCCCACCCCAATATGGCCCAAGCACAATTACACCAATCTTTGACAAGTGTCTCCAGCAGAGGGCAACTGGGATCCAACCCTTGTTTTAAATATACTTATGTTTTGTTAATTTTACAGTGCGAGTTCGCAAATGACCAGAGCCAGGAAAATTTGGGGCGTTTAAAAGACATAGAAGTTAAAGAAGGGGCACTTGGTTATTGTAAGTGAAACTTTTTAAAGAAATTGTCCATGGGACTTTTAAAGAGTATGAAAGGCTTCTTTTAGTTAAAAAAAGGCATTTTTAGCTAAGAAAAGGCAAGAGTGCATGGAAAGTTGGGAGCATTGTGCCCCCTGCCCCGGTTCCACCGCCCTGATAGACCCCAATATGCCTCAAAGCCCGCGAAGGCGAGTAGAAGAAAACTTGAGCTCAAAATTGTGTTTATTGTGCATTATGGACCCTATTTAGTATCCGCGAGCGCGAAAGCGCGAGCGGAAACTTGGAGTTTTAAATAAATATGGAGTAACAAGGGCCCTTTTTAATGTATTAAAAGGCCCCCTTTCTAAACAGAAGTTGTCCAGGGGAACTTTTCAAAACTCTGAAAGGCTTCTTTTTAAGTATAAAAGATGACATTTTTTAGCTTAAGAAAAGGACACCTTTGGTTCTGTGAATAGATGAAAAAGTGGGTTCACTGTGGCCCCTGCCCCCCCCCCCCCATTCCACCGCCTCCCATACCTACTAGGGCCTTTATTTCTGTTATATCATCTCCTAAAATTGAGAAACATAATTTAAAAATATAAAAATAGAAACAAATGCAACGCAAACATTACCTTTTAAATTAATGTTGTAATTTGTTCTGAAAATCATGATTATCACTCCACAAAATAAAAAGTTGCCGAGCGCGAAGCGCAGAGCGAAAGATTTACATGTAGGGACTGAAAGCAAAGTGTTTAATCTCTTTCTGTTATTTCTATTCAAGTATACTGCTGCATATTCTGCCAAAAAGCGGGTTTGAATTTTTTTTTTTGGTCAAGCGGACCCTGCTCGCCTGCGGGGGGGTTCGTTCGAACCCCCCGAACCCCCCCTGGTTACGGGCCTGAACTGTAAGACGAGGAAAAGAAACAAAATATGAAAGGACTCGACCAATTTGTTTACATCCATATAATTAAACATCATTATCATAAATGTATTGATTTTCGTCTATGAAATAGTGTATGTATATTTTGTATCGCATTTTATTTTATATTGTTATGTAATTTCTCATGTGAATATTGTTAATTTATAATATATGTTCTCATGAAGATGGAGATAATGAAAGATTATTATGAAGTACTGTAAATAGATGAATAATTTGTATATTAGAAATGTATAATAAAGTATCATTTTGTGTTTTGGTGTTCGTTTCCTTTACTATGTACTATTTGGTGTGTTTTTTTAGTTTATGTTCCTTGAGAAATAAGTTATTTAAAGTTGAACTTTCTTTGAATGGCAACCTTATCTGATTTAAGTTTCGGAGGAAAGTTTTCTATATAAAAAAAAAAGAAGAAATTTCTAAGCTGCGAAGTATCCTGATATCTTAACAATTTACCCGAACCAACTTTTCTGGGTTTTGATGATTATACATGTATTTCATTTGCATTTACCCAAAATGTAAAGTCTTTCCCGTTGAATCTTAAACATATTCAGCCCTTAGGATTGGGATGTGTCGGTGAAGACGAGAGAGATGTCCATCAATCCAATTCACAACAGTTTGAGAAGGAGCAAATAGTGAGAGAGAGAGAGAGAGAGAGAGAGAGAATGTGTGTATGTGTGTGTCTGTGTGTGTGTGTGTGTCTGTGTGTGTGTGTGTGTGTGTGTCTGTAAACAGTCCCATAAAAGATTATTTTTCATTACTGAAAGAGTTTATCCTTTAAAAGAAGATATTAAATAAGTAAATAAATAATTCAAGAGAGAGAGAGAGAAAAAAAGAGAGGGATAGAGAGAGATAAAAGAATTACATTTACCAGGGGTGCCTAAAAAAATTGGTTGGTTTTGAAAGACACGACTGAGATTCGAACCCGGTCCGGTTCAAATCCGGTTTGAAGAGTACTAACCATAAGTGTTACCGCTCGACCAACTCCTGATTCCTAATCTTAACCGAATATTTTGTGGGTTTCTAAGAAATTCCCTCGCGACAGAGCGATTTACATAATAATATTCAACATATCCGTGAGAATATGCAGTTGGTTATGCAGTGTAGGGTCAATCGCTACATTAACCCAGACAAATATATCCTATCAATGCTATATATCTTGTAAATATCACCACTTTTAATTATAGGTTTAGAGATAAAAAGTTGGTCTAGCGGTAAGCCAGGCAAGCTTACAACATTCTCGTGATCGGCCCAGGTTCGAATCACGGTCCCCCTTTTTTTTAACTCTTCAAATCTCACCCAATCACGGGTGGGAGATGAAACAACTGGAAACATTAATGCCAATGAATTCATCAAATATAAGTGGTTAGCCGAGAAGGCACCAAAATTGACAATTTCTTTTAAACAAAAGAAATAAGTTAAGAGTAACATGTTTATTTTTTTATACAAAGTATTTACCTCTTTTTTATTTGACAAGGCATCAATGCACACATTCTCACTGGCCTTTTGATAAACAGTAGCATATATGTTTTACGGTTAATGAAACAGTCTGCTTCACAACGTATACAAATTCATTGATGAATAAGTTTTTTTATTGTAATGCAGATAGTATGTAAAATTCTGCTTTTGAGATTAAATGTATTCTTATGAATACGACAGACATTTTGAGGTGGTGAAGCGTGTTTATCAACTGTCACAAAATAATACAGGCACACAGCTATAAATGGAAAGAATAACAGTGAGGTCTGATGTAAATGTGCAAAAGCTTAAAGACTTAACTCTTTACATGGAGTTTGTGTCTAGTTCTGATTAGACAGTATGAGCGTTCATAGGTAGAAGGACCTAACAGGAGACGATAGGTAATGCAATAAACCCGGATAATTTATAAGTCAGAAAAGTCTTGAACTGTATGTGATATCTCCTGATACATGAATTTACTGTAAACTGTATTCTTTGAAGAGAAAAATTATTCTATGAATGTTCTTTTAATAACTACTATTGGAATGAATCTCCATTTGATATTCAGAACTTTCTCACTTTCAAGAATCTATGTTTTTAATATTGTTACATCGAATAATCTTCCAAAATTATAGCTGTTTTTAATATTGTTAGATATAAATTATTCTATGAATGTTCTTTTAATAACTACTATTGGAATGAATCTCCATTTGATATTCAGAACTTTCTCACTTTCAAGAATCTATGTTTTTAATATTGTTACATCGAATAATCTTCCAAAATTATAGCTGTTTTTAATATTGTTAGATCGAATAATCTTCCAAAATTATAGCTGTTGCCATCCCTCCCACCCCTGGCCATTTTAAATCAGACATATAACATTTCCATGATTTATTTATAACAGGTAACGAAGAGGTTCACCCCTTCTTACAAAATTGTAACAAACATACATATTCATCGAAACACATTTATATATGAAAGGTATTTGACTATCTTTAAAAAAAGAATAGACAGAACCATGTGTTAAACTTTGCCATCATCTACATTACAATTGTACAAATGTATTCATCATGAATATGTATGAAGTTGGATAGCAAGCGTAAAACAAGGGTAGATTCTTTTACTAACTGTGACAAATAAATAATATAAATAATATATATATCTGATGGAAAGTGAACATGGGTGGGTGGGATGGCAACAGCTGGAATTTTGCAAGATTTTTTAAAGTATTCAATGTAACAAGATTAAAACTAAAGATTCTTGATTGTGAGAAAGTTATGAATATAAAAATTGAGATTCATCTAATAGCAGTTATAAAAAGAACATTCATAGAATAGTTTCTTTTAATAACTACTATTGGAATGAATCTCCATTTGATATTCAGAACTTTCTCACTTTCAAGAATCTATGTTTTTAATATTGTTACATCGAATAATCTTCCAAAATTATAGCTGTTTTTAATATTGTTAGATCGAATAATCTTCCAAAATTATAGCTGTTGCCATCCCTCCCACCCCTGGCCATTTTAAATCAGACATATAACATTTCCATGATTTATTTATAACAGGTAACGAAGAGGTTCACCCCTTCTTACAAAATTGTAACAAACATACATATTCATCGAAACACATTTATATATGAAAGGTATTTGACTATCTATTTAAAAAAGAATAGACAGAACCATGTGTTAAACTTTGCCATCATCTACATTACAATTGTACAAATGTATTCATCATGAATATGTATGAAGTTGGATAGCAGGCGTAGAACAAGGGTAGATTCTTTTACTAACTGTGACAAATAAATAATATAAATATTATATATCTGATGGAAAGTGAACGCGGGTGGGTGGGATGGCAACAGCTGGAATTTTGCAAGATTTTTAAAGTATTCAATGTAACAAGATTAAAACTAAAGATTCTTGAATGTGAGAAAGTTATAAATATCAAATGGAGATTCATCTATTAGTAGTTATAAAAAGAACATTCATAGAATACTTTCTCTCTCTTTGTTATTTGAAATAGTCGACAGGTCTAAAGAGAGTTAAATAGAGTTCGAGACTGATTTAATAATTATCATAATCAGGTTAAGAGGGACAAGAAGGGCTTTGGCTCATTGAAATATAGAATTGCATAGAATTGCTTTTTTAACCAATGACAGCTCATAATGTCTGTCAAGAGGAAGAAGTGAACCAACTCTATGCTATGAGCTGAAAGTCTTTTCAACTTCCAGAGAGTTTAATATGAAAGTCAAAGTTTTACTTCCTCATTCATACTGTCCATCTGTATATTTTGTGACAGTTGATAAAGAAATACACCTCTCAGAAACGTCCGGTTTATTCATGAGAACGTATTTGAATCTTAAAAGCAGGAGTTTAAATACTATCTGCATGACAATTAAACAAATTTATTCATCAATGAATATGCACAGTGTGCATGAGGTGAGGATTTTTATTAACCGTGACAAATATATCCTTCTAATTTTATGACTGATTTGAAATGCCGAATGAGATATAGAAAGGGTGATTAATACACGATTTACATTACGAATCACGAATTTCCTTTGTGACCATAGTAGAGTGCGAGACAAATGAATACCTTCTAGCGATTATGATTTACATATTTGGCATTTAGTCAGCAAAAGGTACAAGAGGAGGCAAATTTTCAATTGAAATATTAATAAAAGGACCTCCCCCCCCCCCCCCCCCCCCCCCCCCCCCCCCTATTTTGTGATTTTCACATTCTGTGGTTTCTTAAACTTCCTATTTATTTTGCTTTCATCTTTAATTCATATTTGCATTCAAGCGATGAATCCAGCATATTCTTTCATAGATCCGTTAATCTTTTTCTAAATCCACATTCAATCACTAGAACAGCTTTAGCTCTGAAGACTGGACTTATTTTCATTTGGTATATAAACAATATACTCTGTAGTATTCATCTGAATATTTGGTGTGCAGTTAATAAAACATTTCACCTCCTCATAACCCCGATGTATATTCATGAGTAATCAATATATTAAGCAGAGACAAGACGCACCGTCATCTCATCCATCCATTGCGGTTAATGTTATTTTAATCCACGTTCTTGTGAACAAAGGTTTTCCTTGGCAACCTATACCAGACATTATTGGAGATAATTGACTTATAAACTGTATTAATTTCAACTAATATTATGTAAGTATATCTTGGAATGTCCCTAGAAAAAAAGGGGTTTTCACTGGACACACGAACTTTTTGCAAAGAATTATGCAGCAAAAGCTTTTTATGCGGTGTCCCGTGAAATCCCCTTACGTGGACAGGTCTATTTGTTTGATTATCATATTTAAAAACCAGAATAAGGTAGTTGCCTTTGAAACATCTCCTTTCTATATCATTTTCTTTTCTATCTCCTTATCCTGAACTGCCCGTTTTAGCTTCTTTTACAATTTACACTTTCTCTCGTCTTTCTTCTCCATCTTCTTTCACCCATGGTTTTCCTTCTTTCTCTCTCTCTCTCTCTCTCTCTCTTTCTCCCTCTCTCTCTTTCTTGCTATTTTTCTTCTATAATGCCTCTTTTGGTTTCTTATTATTCTTTCTCCACACAAGGCCATGTCTTGAAAAAAAAGTCTTTATTACCATTGTCGTTGAAAGCTCTAAGATGTTTTAATAATCTTAAATTTAATCCTCATGACCTGTACTTATATCACTGAAACAAAAACATTAAAAATTAATGAGAGTACATTAATCGGATGTGTGTACTTTTATTAGCACTCCATACAATTAACATCACAATTGATAGTTACAGTTCCACAGTGGACAAAATAAATCGTGTATCTTTAAATTTTAAAAGGGTATTCAGTGGAGTCAATGGACCATTTCTTTCACTTTCACTAGGATTTTACTTATACATTTAGTTCTTTAAAAAATGCAAAATGCAAAATGTCACAATTTGATGCAAAGAAAATGCATGAGCAAAATCTGATAAAAGCAATTACTCGCTTTTATGCATATGACTCAATGCTACAGATTGGATAGATATAAATCTACAACAATTTTCTTCAAATCTTTGAAGGTACATGTATATCGTTGTCACTAAGTTCCATACCCATTATCCCATCTTACAGAAAATGTGACAATCCTTCATTATGTTACAAAATGTTATGTTGAAAACAATGGTCTTGAAATTATCAACATACACATCTACATACGAATTAATGTGAAAATTTACAATGTTACAATCCTATATTGCTGACTATAATACTTCAACAACAAAAAAAAAAAAAAAAAAAAAAAAAAAAAAGAAAAAGGGACAAATACGACTGCTCTTTCTCTATGCCAACATGCTTAAAACTGATAATTTCAGACATAGTCCTTTGTAACCATGGACTCAAATAATCTCAAAACGCTTCTTAAAATAACATGATAATGAGGCAAATAACTGAAATTTCAAATTTGACCTTTCTCCAAAGTCTAATAAGATTGTTGTCTTATGGTAATACATCAGGTATTAAGTTCATAGATGTATCTTGAGCAGCTCAGAAGATAACATGATAAAGAGATGCCAACACTACAGAATAATTATAACATTAGAAATTAGAACGCAAATAATGCAAATAGTTCAAACACCTGAAACAAATGCCTTCTCACAAGAGAAAGCATGAATAATAACATTTTGCTCCATCATTCAATTTTGGGAATGCATTCAAATCAATAGATTTCTTTCTCGTGTAAGCAAGACATTTTGTTTCAGCTGTTTTAATTATTTGTGCTATTTGCGTTTTAATTTCTAATGTTATAATTATTCCATAGTGTTGGCATCTCTGCATGATAACGTGGCAAATACCTGGAATTTAAGAACTTGACATTTGTGACCCTTGACCTCTCACCTACATTTTCTAAAATCTAATCAGATCATTGCCATGTGGTGATGCATACTACCACTAAGTTCTATAATCACATCTCAAACACTTCTTGAGATAACGTGTTAACAGACTGAGGAGGACGGACTAGCAACCGACAGCCTGAAAACATAATTCCTCTGGTACTTCCTTTGGTGGGGAGACATAAAAAGATGATTTTTTTTCCCAATGAAATACATGTATGTATTCATCAATTTGCAGAAATATACAGTCCACTCCCAATATAATGAGATGCTTGGGACCTCGTTATAATGAAATCTTGTATCTATGTCCATTTGGCATTTGGCGAATTTGACAAATAATTAATTATTAATGACTGCGAGAAAATGAAAAATTAAATTTGTGATCTATGAATTTATTAAACAAGGGAACAGGTTTGGTATTCCAATTCACCTTAAAGAAAATATTTACATTTTGTTGATAAAAATAAACAACCATAATCTACTTCATTATGAAGTAATCAGAAATGCTAAATAGGCAGGGGTGGGCCGACAGAACTTCCGCTTACAAGCCTGAAAGCGATAAAACAAATGGCAATGGTTTTTCACCACCAACAAAGCCGACGAACTCAGCAGGGCACTGACTCAATGCCCCATTCAATCAAGCCTTTCCATTCCATTTCCATTGGTTATCACGGTAGACCCATTTTTGTGAAAGAGCTTTGTACGGGAGTATCTGAATGCTCACCCCACCTATTTCTTAAAATGGCCCCATTTAAGTCCTAAAATATTATTATTTTGCATCTTACTTCTTTTGTCTATTACATTCCATCAGCTCTTCTACCTCACTGCACAATTTGCCATTTCCCTCTTCTTAAATTTCCTCCTCCATGATCTAACTAGCCCATCCTCCTTCTGCCCCATACCCTTCTCCTCCATTCCCACCTCCTCCTCCTCCTCTTCCTCCTCCACTTCCAAATCCCCCTCCACCACCTCGTCCAAATCCTCCGGAGTCACCTCCCCGACCTCCTTGACCAAATCCCTGGTTACCTCCACCACCAAAATCCCTTCCTCCATCTCTGTCTCCAAAACCACCACCACCCCCACCCCTAGAACCTCCAAAGCCTCCTCTTCCAAACCCTCTTCCCCCTCCACCTCCAAATCGACTCCCTCCCCTGAAGCCTCCCCCTTCCCGGTTCCAACCCCGTCGTCCACCGCGACCTCCACCTCCTTGGTATCCTCCTCCACCACCAAAGCCTCTTCCTCCTCTGAATCCACCACCACCGCCTCCTCCGTAGCCTCCACCACCGCGGCCTCCTCCGTATCCACCACCGCCTCCTCCTCCTCCACCCCCACGCCCACCTCTGAAGCCTCCTTCCCCTCCAGGAGGACGAGAGAAGGTGAATCGTCCCCTCTTGGCTCCGCTAGGTCTGGTATAAACGGTGAATATTTCACAAGTTTAGCATGTGATCTGACACAAATATACAATAATTGTGATACTCCTATTATAACAGTCAAGTTGTGTCTGTGCACTAGTACTGAGAGGGAAAACAGGTGCCTTAAATGTGCATTGCTGAGCATTTACTCTTGATGACATATTCAACGTGATAAAAGATCCTAACATAGTTGTGCCAAAATGTCTAACATTTGGTTGTTGTCTTCATTACAAGTCTTCATTCTTGACTCATGCATACACATTTTACTGGTCATTAACCATTAGATAGTCATCAACGACAAATCTACTGTGACAGATCTCTAAATTCGACAGCAGCAGGCTATTTTAATTTATATGGACATTTGCAAAACAAGGTGGAAAATACTGCAGGAGCACATAAGAAAATATGCACCATATCTCCTTGAAATTATAAGAATTTCTTAAGAAGGACTTCATCTGATTTTGTTCTTACCCGCTGTTGTCACCTCCTTCAAAGTTCCCGAAAGTACCAGCGTTGGGTTTGGAGAGCGCTCGGATGATGTTGATCAGCATTTCATCCTGAGGAGAGGGTGTGGTTACCGAGTCTGGGTTGGATGTCATGTTGAAGATGAGAGATTCAATGGCAGGGTGTAGGGCCACTATCTTAGCTCCAGTGTCATGGTCCATTCTTAGCTGGACCCTAGATCAAGAATAATCAATAATCAACGATCTAAATCAATAACAACAAAGTCTGGGTTGGATGTCAAGTTGAAAATAAGTGATTTGATGGCAGGGTGTAGGGCTACTATCTTAGCTCTGGTGTCATGGGCCATTCTTAGATGGACCCTGGATCAAGAGTAATCAATAATAATCAATAATAACAACAGAGTCTGGGCAGCATGTCCAGTGATCCTAGCCAGTGCATAAACCTGCATGTGTAGAATATTATGGTTACTTTAAATCTCTGTTCTAGATGGGTCAATCAGTTTTATTTTTTGCGAACTTTGGGTGACAGTCCTTGCAAAAATTTTGTTTTCAATTTTTGTTTACATCACTTACCAGTCATCCAGCTTGATGATGCCTCCACAAGACTCCACCTTGCGAGCTCCAAAGAGGAGGAGATGGAGGGGCGATACCATGGTCATACCCTTGGCTGATACTGCACGGGTACGGATCTGTGGAGGTACAAAATAGTAGACGAACTATGAACCAAAGCCATGATAATAACAATAATAATATGGTTTTATTTAACAAAGGTAGCCACTTCCGTTCTGATAACTGTTTTACCAGCAGGCCCTGCATAACATGATATGTTATAATTACCTCAAGCGCCTTGCTAAAAGGTAGCTATAGGTACCATTTTTGTAAGTGTTTGGTATAACTTGGCCAGGAATCGAACCCGCCACCTCCCATTCATGAAGCAAGGGGAGCAGCCTACTGGTGCTCTAACCGATTGAGACACCATGTCCAATAATATGTTCTCGAGACAATGAAAACTAAATTACTTGAACCCTAGACAAAGCATTATATCAACCAGATGCTTATCCTGTATGAAAGCAACTATAAGTTCTATGTTATTTATTCTTGCACCGAATGCTCTGCAGCCAATTCAGAACACTTAACCTAATGTCTAATTTTAGTCCTGGACAAAACCCTATACCTACTACTTATACAAAATACCTTAAACCTACAACCTGTACGAAATATAGCCCAAGGAATTATCAACAGAACAAATATTGGCACATCAAGACTGTAACATTCCTTCTCTTCTCCTGCCTAACTTTCTAGGTATCACTCTACTGCTTTGAGTAGGTTCCACATGAATAATACTTGGTAACCCTCCAACATATTAAAGTCCTATCCAAGGAATGACATTTGCCTCAGCAAAGATCACCTACCTTCTCTCCAAAGACAAAGAAAGGAGATGGGAACTGCTGGTCAAATTTGGAGTAGTTGACTGATGACTTGTGGATGAGGGCTGCTTTGTTCTCGGTGGTCAGTAGCTTCCTCTTCTCCTTGTGGAAGCAGACATTTGGCCAGAGTCCCATGGTCAGCAGGGACACCACAATGTCCAGCTTAGGGTCAGCTCCTTGGAAGTTGAAGTACTGTGGGGCTAGGCACTCTGGAATAATAACAATAATCAAATAAAGATACACAATATGATTACATTAATATATTCATCCATCTTTGAGAGTTTGTCAACCTTTTGGAAATCAGACGTTACGCCAAAGTCCATGGTCAGTGGGAGACAGGTCTTGGCTCAGCTCACTTGAAAAATTGAAGTACTATGGGGCCAGGCAGTCTAAATATAAATCATAAATATTTATACCATTCAATTATATTTCAATATTGCTTTTATGAATTGTATTATGAATTTTTACGACAATTTTATTTGTATATTTGATATAATCGTATGGTTCATTTTTAATATTTCAATGTTGCTCTTGATGAATGTATCACATTATCTTTTATGACAATGTTAATCACATATGTTTTTATTTGTATAGTATAGCTAAATTGGAATTTCATTAATTAATTCTTGATTTTGGCACAATTCTAATCTAAATGTTTGTGATTGTCATCAGATTGTTCTAATAGTTTATCATAGGATACAAGACATATATGCTATTCCAAGAAGAAGGAAACTAAAAAGATCTGAATTCAAGTTCTATCCACAACAAATATACCATATACCTCAAAAGGCTACACCACAGATGGTAAGTGGATAACATGTTCATGTTATCATTAATTAGGTTCTACAATACAGAAATAAGGTCAGAAAAAGACATCATTTCTAGACATGACATGTAGGCCATTTGTGTTATTTCTACAAATGGAAAGCTGAATATAGTGATTTAATTTTTTTAGAGGAAAAAAAAAAATCGCTTTTCTAAAACATTCTCTTTTCAACTCTTTCACTGATCTGCTTCATAATTCCATAAATTTATTGGTATAGAACAGGGTAAGTATTCCTTAAAGCCCAAGTATAGGTTGTAGTAGAGAAACACTGATTTTTTTAAAAAACCTGCTCAACTTGTCCCGTTCTAATAGTAGATTCATAAAAGATCAAAATATTGGGCAATAGGACTAGTAATTATTTCAATGCATGTCTTTCCATGATATGTAATAGTTTGCATGAGCACGGGGAGATGTTCAATCAAAGTAAGACGCCATACCTTCCTTCATTCTCACCCCAGAACTCTGGGCATGCCAACCAGCAGCTGATTGGTATAGCTGAGTGAATTCTTGTGTGTACAGTCTGTGTATGGGAATAGCATATGCTTTTTGCGACACAAACCGCTGTATGCTGGCATTGTGCCTGTGAGATCCTGTCGATATTGATGGACTGCAATTGATATATTTCACACAGTTTGTTGTGCTAAATTCAGGTGTTAGAGTGGATTTATAACAAAATCCTTTTGTGGCCACGAGGTTAATTGAGGTATTCATTCATATTATTCTGCTCTGGAAGCAAAACAAAAAATGTATTCTCCCAACACTATACATGACCTTTAATCATTATCGAGAAAAAAACATTTTCTTTGAATAATAAATACCTTCTGGGAAGCCTTCCATGACTAGGATATCTTTCAGTTGATTCTGTTTGGAAAAGAAACACAAAATTATTTAATGCTTGAGAGAAATCTGATATTAACGAATTTAGATTGCAGGAGTATACAACAAGTAATGTAATTCATGATTTTTTAATAGGCATAATTAGACATATTATGAAAGATTAGCAACAATAACTTTGAACTTCAACCCAGGAAACAGCCAAGTTTTGCATAATATATTACACAAAATAACATCTGGCAAAACAAATATACACTTAAAAAAAAAATCAAAAAAAAATGTTTTTATAATTTACAAATACAAAGCAGGATAAATAATTTGCAGAATTTAAAGTAGATGACCTTTATAATTATATAAAGGTTTCACAGTGAGCAAAACTGTAGGAATTTTAAGCACTGATGCACCTAATAAAGCTGATCTGAGGGGGCATTTCATCAAAGGTACTTGTCGAACATTATTATCCAGATAATCATCTTGCTTCTCAGATCCAATCTAGATGCAAGCATTTCAGTAGCTTATAACAGTTTGTCGGATAAAACGTCCGACAAGTCCTTTCATTAAACGCCCCCCTGTACAACCAACTTACCCTAGCTTCATACATCATCCTGAGTGTCATCATCTGTAGTCCCTTATGATCACAGTAGTGCATTGCAGCATCCTCACCATTTTGCCTGTTACCATACAAAAAACATGTAAACATTGCATCATTTTATATCAGGAGAGTATTCCTCTGCTTTAAATCCATATACTAATCAAATGATTAACTTCAACCCAGGATTTAATACTATAACCTATCCTAACCCTAACCATATCTCAGATGAAATAAAGCCCGGGGCAAATGTCGAGTTAAAGTTGTTGTACATCAACAAGTTGTTATAATAAACTTTTAGTAAAACCACAATAAGCAAGGCATTGGAGGGTTCCTAAAAATAAATGAAAGGGGACATGATTATTTGGGGGAGGGGGATGTTAACTTACCGATATACATTGTGTACAAATGCAATAATGCAAGGTTAAACAAGCACATTTCATTGCAGTATTAAATTATCGATACAGACTTTGTTTCAGTACTTTTGGGGTCTACATTAAAAAAAAAAAACCTTCTGATCAAAATGACAGGATTTATCAGCAATTTGTTTCTCTTTTTCTCTTCCATGACAATTTTAAAGAAATACTTTCTTCTACCAAGACCTTGAAAATAAAAATGCATCAGAATTAGGAGAACTGGCCATGTATTTAATAATGGAGGATGTTGCAGGTTTAAGGGCTTTTCAGAATACTGGGACGGAATGCAAAAGCCGTATCTTAATAAAAACTTTTCCAAGGAAACGTAACTTACAATTGTTCCTCCCACTCCTGGAATGCAGCAAGCGTTGCTATGTGATCGCTGTGTCGCATGCGGCAGTAGTTGCGATGGATGTTGCTAACCTTCCCAGCGAATGTGATGAAGATCTCAGGAAAGCACATGCTGCTAGCTACAATGGACATAGCATCACCCACACTGGAAAACAATGATAACAAACAGAACATAAGCATTTGCTTTGGGTTTTATTTTCTGACTATTTAATAAAAATGCAATGTACAATACATACAAATTCAACAAAATGCATTATCACAGAAGTGATCTCGCTATTTCTTTACGATTACGCTGAATGTATTTAATTGAAATACGACTGTTTCGAAAATAAATAAAAAAGTATAGCTCTCCAATGGGATTACAAGTTAATCAGAGTGAATTGAATATCCAATTTAAAACCTGGACTAACACTTTACACTACCTAAACCTAACATAAAACCTTATTGAAATCCTAAACAAAATAATGCCCAAGGCAAATGTCGCCGAAGCAAATGGTTGCGTCACCCATAGAACATCACTCTAAACCAAATTATTAGACAAAGCCCTATTACTCAGATAACATAAAGACTGATTTTACTCACAAGAGTACACATCCAAGAATGATCATCTTGCCAAGGCGTGGTTCAATGGGCATCTTAGCTAGGATACGCCCCACTGGAGTTAATTCCTCTTGGTGGTCTAGGGCATGCATCTCTGTGGAACAATTATGTACATCAAATGTTTATGAGGGGAATGGGGAAAACTGTTTCATGAGGTAAAAAATGCATGCAGATCCATTAACACTTTGTGTGTGTCGTTGCTAGGTAATGGCTCGTTAACAAGGCGTGGCTCAATGGGTTTCTTGGCTAGGATCCGCCCTACTGGAGTCAATTCCACTTGGTGGTCCAGGGCATGTATCTCTGTGGAATGATATGATGAAGATGTAACAGGATTTCAATTTTGTCAGTTTTCTTCAGATAGCCAAACAGAGCCAAAAAAAGTTGAATGGTACTTTGGCTTTATTTCAAATGGCCCTGCAAAGTTTCACGTGACCACTGGCCACCAGGCCACTGCCAAACTTGAGCACATGTAATGTTTTAGTGAAATGAGAAAACTATTTCAGGGGGTAAAAGAAGCAAGGATTTTGCAAGAAGTTACTATGTTGAAACTAATTTTAGTAATTACAAAATAAAGCTGATGATTCCTTTTAATTAATACATATATGAGGCATTACAGAGTGCAATTACGGCCTCTACTGCCATGTCGAATGCAGGTGACTCTATAGCTTTCCCCAACATTGAAATATATGACTGCACCGATTAAACTCCCCCATATCTAAATGGCTGAATCCAATGCCTCATGGACAATACATACCCTTGAGTGCAGCTACGGCCTCTACCACCGAGTCCAATGGGGGTGGCTCGATAGCTTTGCCTAAGAACTCTGCAATGGTTCCCAGTCTGAGGAGCTTGATGGTGAGTGCCAGTTCATGCAGGGGAGTTCGGAAGATCTCCGGGACAGTGTGCTGCTCCAACCTAGTAGAATCATCATAACACTCTCAGTTAAACCAAGGAGGAGATACAATTCTCCAAAATCAAACAGGTGCTAAATAGCTATTACAAGTTAATATTTTCATATTCTGTGTATGCCTATTCCACAAATAATTTAGACAAATTTTATAAACAGAACTAATGCAGCAGAGCTTTTCTTATATCCCTTTTTTGAGGAAACTGATGGCTACTGTGGTTATGCCATCAGCTTCATAGACCTCGGGCCAATCAAGAGTGCAGCAACTGATCAAGCCCATTCTAGTTTAGAGTTCAGTGGTTTACTCACACTCACATACCATTTAATATATCGAGTTTTAAGAAAGCATCTTTACTGGAATTCCAAATATGTATAGTATGGATGCTAATTGCATATGAAGAAATGCGAAGTCAGAAAAATATCGTTGCCAGGGAGGATGAACCATAACATCTACTTCTATCCAGAATGACTCATGTTCTTACTTCTCAATCTTGGCCTGCTGATGAGCATGGAAACAGAAGCCAGGTATGACCCACCAGCTCGACCCCTATGCGCTGACTCAAGGTTGGTCTTGGATGCCCGATGGCGTAGTTTGTCATGTTGTTAGGACAGTGACACAACTTCACTGGCTCTGTGGCGGAATAAAAAAATGGGCAGTTGGTAACACATTCTTAGAAAAAAAAATGTTGTTTCAAGATAAGTTGAGTTTTGCTCATGAGAATTGAAATGTAAATAACTGTCTAATAGTTATTAAAGAACGTCGATTACAAATAAATAATGTGGACCGTTGTAAGTGTGATGAATGTTTCAGATTCCCTCGATGTAGAGTAAAGAGCTTAATTATGTGAAAAGCTACAGGCACGCACACAGAAATGCATGTATGGAGGTACAAACAAATGCTGTTGCAGGAATATCTGAGCTGCTTTTTGTCTCATATGAATGCGAAGTATTTGAAGATGATCATATAGATGATTTGACCTTGTTATCTGTATAACATTTTTCCTACAGTAACATGAAAAGACAATTCTAAAGCTCATAACCATAAGTAATCAACTATTCCACTATATTACGTTAATGTTGTGGTGTTTACGAAAAACTTGTCAATCTAAGAAATACAAGTTTAAAGGGACAGTTGTTTCACTACTACTTGCAGATGTCGACAACATAGAGACCAAGTCGTTGATAGGTGATGCTAGTTTCAGCAATTGTTGTTGAGAGAATGATCTAAAAAGCAAAAGAGAATGAGAAACAATTATTGGTATAGTAGGAAACATATGATCCTTTGACTTGAAAGGTAAGATTGTGAAATTGTTTTGAGAAATCTACAATCCTAAAGATCGTAACTTCACCTAAAAGCTGAGGTGTTTGGTAGCGTGTCAAGAACTGGGGGGGGAGGAGGGGGGGCATCATGGCCCCCAAAGATCTCGGCCACCGATCCGCTGACTGCGCTGAAAATTTGCACGATGGTATTGTGGCCAATTTGCTTTTTCCGAAATTAATATAATTTATATTTATATTAATTAATTATGCTAATTTATGCATGAAATCATCTTTTTGCCCATACTTGAAAAAATAAAGCTCTAGAATGCTCATTTTGTGTATTATTATTTCTTATAGCATTCCTAACAATTTTACTACGAAATGTTCTAGCATCGATTAATTTTCTATGTATTTTATTGTGATATGAATTTCTTATGTATTTCTTCGTTTTTTTTTCTATCCTTGTGTTTTTCTGTGTTTTTTTTTGGAAAAATTATTGCAGAACATTTTTAAAAGCTAATACGCTAAAATAAATTTATTTCAGCCAATGAAAGTGAAAATAATCATATCTTTATGAATATGGTGAGAAAACTCCATTTGCATTGACTTTAATACACAAAGTTCTGACGGTTATTTTTTGAAAATCGTGGCAGCGCTCGTAATGGTTCCAAATTTCCGCGAAAATGGTTTCAAAAGAAGCACAAGACTTTGAAAGTATACAGTCGCAAGGGCCCCGATCAAAAAAATTTTGCCGCACCGGAGTATGGTCGCGGAAGAATGTCTGAGGGGGGGCCAATAGATGCCCCCCCAGTCCTTTTAGGGTTAAAGGCTGGTCAATTATATCTAACAAGCTCCTAACTAGAAGAACCGATGACAGGTCAAAAACATATCAACAAGAAAGCTATAAATATGGGAACTAAAAATCGGAAGTCCATTAAAATCAGGAAAGAAAACCAAGCTGTTAATGTATAAAATCTTAACACCTTGGTGACTCTTCAGGCATGGTATAATAAACACTCTATGCTGTCTCTTGGGGATCTGAGAATGCGTGGAAGGCATGGCCAAAAATCACTGCCCACTGAACAAGAAGAGAAGAATTTGTAATGTTTACATCCATGAAACGTGTATAGACTGACAAAGTTATGTTATCTATGTATTGCTACTTGTATAAATTGTTGAATTATTTTACGTGATTCTTTCCCTTTTTTTTTGTGCAATCTACAGCGTTTTATTTTCAAGTGGATTTAGCACCTTAGTATCATATTATTTATTATTATTATTTTATTTATATTATTATTTGGTGTCTTCAAGTATAATTAGTTTGTAAACTATAAGACAATACCTGATATAACAATCTGCATCAGGAGAGGAGAAATGGTTTGATAGGCAAGTACCACCCTTAATTATTTGCTCGAGTTGGCACTGGTTGCTTGAAGCACAGAATTTTTTAATAAGCATGTTGATAAGTATATACAGCTACTTCACGGTTAAAGCACCAGCCTACATTAGGGATTCTTAAAATGTGAAGTCATCGTACAATCATCTTAAGGCTCCGTAGCTGTCAAAGATAACCATTATTGGAAATATCCGTCTGGAATCAAAGTCTCCCCTTGGTATAGAGCAATTTAATATCCGGCTCCCAAATTATGGAACTCACTCCCTCGTTAATTAGGGAATCACCACAGTTACTATGTCAAAACTCAACTTAAGACTTTTTCTTCTTAGTACTGCTCTCTAAAGTGTACATGAATTTATTTTGGTTCTGCGCAGTAGCAATATATTATTATAGGTGGCTATGCTCAAATAAATAATACTCTTTATTATTATTATTATTTATTAATAAAAACCCACTAATCTTAGTTGTTGGTGTTTAAACGCTTTGCAGATTCATAATCGCCTTTATACTTTCTTTTCTTTTATTTCCTTAAAAGTGGTTCTGTTGGACAAAAAATAAAATACAGCTGTTCAATAAGAGCTCACAAGATGTTTGATAAAAGCTTCATAATCATTATTTTTTAAATTTGACTTACCAAATTTGGGATGTTTCTTTGTAGATGTCTCATGAGAGCAAAAGATCCAGTTCCAACAGGCGATGGAAGAATGAAGGCTCGCAGGGACAACCCAAATGTTCTCCAATGTAGTGTCAGAGGTTTGAGAGAATAGACGTACCGTAAACGACAAGTACAGCGTTAATATCAGATTGTGGACGAATAAGTTTTAAACACAGCATCTCATTTACTTTTTTTTTCAAATTTTGCGGTAGTTTTAGACTCTCTCTACATCCTCATCCCACTTATGTTTCAAAGATACGATGCAACTGCATACTGTTCTTCAGGGCGCTATTCCCATAATGGTTGGACTTAAGGGCATGAAACTTAAATTTGCTTTGCTAAAATAAATATTTGGTTTTCAATTAAGAGGGATTTTTCTTTAGCTATTTTGTGACACGTTGAGACATAAATTCTTTTATTTGGGCTAAGTAAAACATCTTAAATATGACTCGTGGGCTCTACAATACTCGCACATTAGAAAAGCGAATTTTATTCCTTACTTTAAGCTAACTACCTAATAGGCTTACTTTGTGATGGTTGATTATATGGCAAGCTCAATTTGAGGCCAAAATTAACATGACAATATTAACAGAATTTAAGACTTTTGCTTAATCTTTCTGGAGCTCAGACAAAGTGCCTTACGTGTTTGAATAAAAGCTAAGAAGTTTTTTTTGCCTGGACAAATCTTTTAGAAAGATCTTAGATTAAGCAAATTGCTTTAAAGTATAGTTTATATGGAATACGGCCTCGATGTTAAGTTCTTGCTGAAGCTTTTCTAAAAAATATTTTTCCAATAATTACGTCTCAGCTTGATAAAAGTGCCACAGTCAACAAACCTTTACTAATGTGCTCTTAGTTTAAACGTGCAATGCCTTTAAGGGACCAACTACAGGTTAGAGTGTAATTTCAGAAAGATTCTAACTGTTGCATTTCAACTTTATATAAATTGCGCTATAAGAACTATAAATTTT
>CALNVZ010003432.1:20707540-20735984 GCA_940671915.1 Paracentrotus lividus | reverse complement strand
TTTATACCTTCATACATGTAACTGCTTTTGAGCAATTTCAGTTCGGAAAAAGTACACTTGAATTTGAGCAATTTTTTGTTCTCTATTTAACTTGATATGTAATATGTAGTTTCTTTACTTTGGGAGACATTTCATACTTATCATGGTTATACCATATATGGCATTGTACCTACATACATGTGTAGCAGTTACATGTAAAAAGTTGACACTTGGTTGATTATACAATGCATTAATTTAAACCAAATTAAAATCAATCTAAAAACCATATGTGCCATGGATTAGTGAATATACAATGTACAACATGAACTATAACTTTTTTTTCTGACACAACTGAAGAATTGGCTTGTTTTATGCAGGATTTGGTTTCAAAGGCCAAAATATGTGGTCTGTGCCTCTCTAGACAAAGTTCCAAGTTTAGTAGGGAGGGAAAGAATCAATATTCTGAAGTTTGCTACAAAGTCTCATACAAATCAGTATAAAAAAAGTTATAAAAGTAATCAACTCTTATTCACATATGATAACATAGCCAGGAGATTGCAGATTCCTTAGACTAGCAAGGAAGCTCTTTAGCACACCTGCTTTATTTGTTGTTAGACACATGTAGGTCTACAGGAATAGGATACATAACACTTTCTCAGACCTTAATTGCTCTGCAATCAATCCCTAAAACTAACTGAATGACCAAATACAACCCTCGCCACTAACCTTTACCCTAATGTGAAAACCCTATTGCAAACCTAACACTACATCTTTGGTGAAATAAAGCTTGGATGGAGCAAATGTTGCCAGAGAAAAAGTTGGTGCACCCAGGAAATGTTTATTAAAAGTGCACATGCAAAACTCAGAGGGAGTTAGAAGTTAGTATGTACATTAGTCTAGAGATGAGAACTGTTTTCCCGATCAGTATTTTATGAAGTTATTTCTGGTACAGGATGATAACATGTACCTATCTGATATGAATTGGAGTTATTAGAACCTACATGTATATGCCCTTATTTGAAGTTTACACACCCTTCTACTTGAATGATAACATTTGGTCCAAAACTAATTTTCCAAAGGATCAAGCCTGTCTAAACACATCTATATCTACATATCACCATTATTAGGGGGGGGGGTGCTACTGCAAATAAACCCAGCTCCTGGTGGCATTTCACCCAGCATTTTCTTTCTTTTCTTTTCTTCCCCCAAACTGCCAACAAAGTTATTTACACCAAGTAGGTCGAGATCAAACTGGTATTAGACCTACATGTACATGTACTGGTGTTAAGAATAAATGGATAACTCAACAATCTGGCATATAAAGTTAACCCGCTTCACACCAAAGACACATAGTGGGATAGATCATAATGCACTTACTGCTTATGATGAAAGTTTATGTTAGGTTAATTACAAATGTAATGTAATTAGGTTATTACAAATCAAACAGTAGAATAGGAGAAAGGAGCTCGAGAAGAAGAAGAAGAATGAAAGTTTATTTGTATTTTTTTTACTACTTTTCATTGCGGGGCCCTCCTCATGTTGAGTGATATGGTTGTAAAATTTTCAACCGAGAGAACACTATGTTGGGTTTATCCTCTGCACTAAGCGTTAACTATGTGTTTAGGAAAAGTTGAAATGCATTGTGTTGTGCTTCTTTTCTACATTCAGTGGCTGTGTGGATCTATATGTGTGTCATCAAAGCACATCTACTCAATGTGATTCACTACATGTATTAACAGATTGACAGTATTGTCCACTTGGTCTTACTGTCAATTCGTCTAATAGTCAAGTGTCTATTACCAGTTTGTTACTGGAATTGACTAAAGTAATGATACACCAAGTGCGGACATTTGACAACTGAACATTAGACGATATGGGAATCAGACGAAATGGTAAGTAGGTGGAGTGTGGTACTTTAGACCAAAAGTGATTCGAACTAACTGGTTGTAGACGAAATGGAATTAGACCAAAGGGGATGAGACCAAATGGACATTAGTCAAATTGTGATGTAGACCAAATAGCAATGAGGCTTCTCAACTACATCAATAATGAAAGGACAGTTGGAGAAATTCAAAGATCAAAATCTAAGACAAATTTCACAGCAGATATTTCAATTTAAGAAAATGGATTTGTGATATATGAGGTGGCTGTGGAATGGAAAGAATGGAAAAAATATATACAGTACCTTTTTCATGCAAATGGCAGTCGATCAGGGGTTTGAAATTTGATAATTCACCAAGGGCAGTTTCCACATATTGTACAATAAAACTCCTTTAATACATATTTTTTGTACCATTAACCAATTTGTTCTTGGAAATGATAATGCCTTTTAATTTTCCATGTTTTGAATAATTAGAGGAATATATCCTGCCATAGTCAATGTACCTTTTACCCGTTTTATTCTTTTATAACAATTGAAATGACAAGGTTTTCATGCTCAGCCATGATGTAGTGGTATTTTCTGATTCAAACCAAATGGATGCGAAAATAATCTCCATGTCTTGGGTTTAAAGTCTGTTAAAGTATTGATGGCCACCAACATTATTTCAATCCTTATACGGATTCATCCAAAAAGAATAAAACATATTAGCCTTGCTGCATCATGCAGATTTGAAAGTCTGTTGAGGTTATTTTGTTATATAACAATTTACCAATTTATAAATATATATTCATTTATTTACAGATTGTGTTTCATAAATGAATAACACAATTTAGTTTTAGTCCCTGATTGAAAACCAGATATTGTATAAATAAGAAGAATAGATTTAGGCACACAGCAAATTAAAAAATGATAGTGATCAAATTATCAGATCACTACCCCCTGACGACTGTAAATAATAAAAAGGGAGAACAAAACATAACGTTTGTTAAAAATGAACAATCACAATGAACAATAACAAAAACTTTAAGATTATGATTAATGTTATCAATAACTAAAACAAAGAAAACGGACTGATTTTTTTTAAGTGAAAACAATTATGATGAGTTTTCATTTGGTGAAAAAGGATTTTGCTAGTAGTGGAATGCTCTTGCATGCACAGGATGCCATGCATGTTCCAACTTCAAAAGAAAGAAATATGTCATGTTCACTATCAAAGCTAGAATATTATTTAGGACTACAACAATATTTTGGTTTATTTTACAGTGTCATTTATCATTACACGCTGGGGAATTAAAAAATTTCTAAGGTCAGACCGGATTCATGTTTATGGAATCAGGTACCAGTGTAGGGCAGACCAGGGACAATTGTAACACTTTTTTCCAAATTGACTTTAAAACTTTATCATTGCTAAATACTTGCATAAAACTAAGTTAAAAGAAACATGCATATCTTAGCTCGACATAATGAATAGATTTGGGTTAAGTAAAACTATTTATTTTGAAGCCATTATCATTTCAAAAAACAAGAGGTTAAGTGTTACTATATAGCAGTTTACGTGATCTGTACGGGCGATGACAGCGTTGCTGAATTGTCCCGGCGGCTAGGTACGGGGCAAATGTACTTAGTTAACTGCGTATGTTACTATTGCCCCTGTGGTGGGGGACCATGTTTGGAGATATTTTTTTTCTATCTTTAGCTCAGGTATTCATCGTTGAAACTTTAGCAAAATACAGGCCATAATAATATATTTTTAAATAAATGAAAATGACAGCCATAGCTCAACCACATAATTTTTTGTTTCTGCTAGGGATGGGAGCCTCTGTTACAATTGTCCCTGGTCTCCCCTACTTTAATAAGCACTTTCACACAAAGAAGACTGATAGAAAACCCAAACCAGGGTTACGCAACAAATAGACCAAGCAAAAATGTAGTGATATACAAAGAAATATAAACCAAGAATGACACTTGTATTTTGTAATCTAAAGCCATAATCCAATGGAATATGAACATCGTCTGATGTTCTTACTAGGAAAATGTGAACAACATATACTCCTTCGTGATTCGGCCAACATATCACTCTCATTTCTGCACAGACAGTATAATAAATAAATATTAACAATCACAAATTAGCTTGTGTTGCTATAATCAGGAATGCTACATGCTGTTTTGGCAGGAGGCTGAGCGATGAACTACGAATCCATGAAAGAGAGTGAAGAGCATGATTAGGGGTCAGGAGAAGCCCGTACACAGGCCCAACAGAGCTATGTTGAGACTGGGGTAGAAAAAAACAGAGAATGGGAATCGGAGAGTGAGGGTAAATGAGGGAGAGGGGAGAGAAGAATTGTAGAGGAGAGAGAGAGAGTAGAGAGGGAAAGAGGGAGGAGAGAGAGAGAAATTCACAAATGATAATGTATGTCATATGAATCATTTAACAAACTTACTTATAATATATCCTTGAGGTCTGATAATGAGATAAAAAAAAATCATGTTTAGAACTACAACTAGCGGATAATAATTGCCAACACAATTTTGTAGAAACCATAGATGTAACTGTCAGAGTAATGAGCAAAGAAAATATTAGAAAAGATAAAACTGAAGGGGCAAAAGCACATCATGTGCAATTCAGAGTCTCAATCTAGAAGACTACAAAGCTATGCACATGTAATGTAAAGCTGGTGTAATACAAGTAGTTTCGGAGAAAGAAAAAATTATTTTTGATTCACATTAATGAATATATTATGAAAGATTGAATCCAAGAACTATATATAGCAAATTATAGTACCTGAATCTTGTTTTAGTGCCTTTTATTTTATTAATATTATAGGATAATAATAATAAGTCGGGACCCGTTCTCAGGTTAGCGCTCACATGGAAAACCAATGGGGTTCTGTTGTGTGGGTGTTCACACTGATCATTCGTCATAATTCTACATCGTATACCTCCGGCAACCTGTCGCAGAGGTCTCAACGGCAATTAAATTACGGCTTCATTCAACAATTTCAATGAAATTCATCGGAAATAACGAAAAGGAAATGTCACAAGAATTCTCACACATACTTTTAGTGCGATGGTGGAATATTATCTAACATTTGATCGGTTTTGGCCAATCCTTTTTTGTTACCAAAACTTTCAAACCAGTTGAATAGGTCTCCCACTCATACGACGTAGTGTCGAACGTGAGCCTGTGTATTCACACTGTCACATGTTACCGAGAAGCCTTGAAGATCTTACCATTAGTGTTACCTACTGCAATGAACAGGTTTGCTATTGGATGGCTGCTCGGGAATGTTTCTTCCAGTCTGTGATTTTTTCTTATCCACGAACAGACGATAATCAGGTAGAGGGCGATACATCCTTGATGCGATGAATGACTCTCTCCACGTAAACCTGTCCTGAGAAAAAGAGGTTTTGATATAAACAAGGAATGATGAAAGAAAATAAAATTTTGATATTATGGTGGCTTGATAAATAAAGTACCACATTTCATAAACATTTATTCTGGGGTTGAATATCTTCAACTGAGCAATCTGTCACTAAAAATTGTAAGAGCACATAAACAGAAAAGTAATGCCCAAACCTATTACATAAACTAACCTACATTTACACAAATTAAAGCCTGAGCAAATTGCTGCGCCCCTACTAAAAGGAAGCAAGCGACAATTATATGATATTTTCTGTAGTTAAAACATGCAATCCAATATATCACGAGGTGCCTTAAAGCTCTCATAAAAGGTAAAAAGAATATAGCGTCAGTTAGCAGAAAATCGCAACATAACAATATGACACTCATAACTCAAATTTTGTTGACCAGTAAGACATGTATGTCACTTTGCTTTGCATTATATAGATCAGATCATATGCCCTGATAACATAAGCAGATAATCTTCATTGATGTAACTCTTTAGTACACACGTTTACCATTACTACTTACGATGGTAATCAATTTTAGATTGATCATATCTTTAAGTCAGATAAATCTATGGACAAGTAATTTTAAAACATTCAAATCTATTCAATAATTTACACCTTCCTTTTCCGAGCTGAATCATACATCATGGCAGGAACAAAGTCAGTGAGGTAAGATGGCTATGAGGCGAGGATCCAGATTACTGTTTGGAAAGTTGTATGGTGAGTTGGTCTGGCTTCTTCCTCCTCCTCCGTTTTCTTCTTGCATCTTGCTTCAACTCTAGGGTCCGATCTTGCGTAACTTCAGGAATGTTCTGTACCAGTGATGAAATAATAATATTTGCAACTATTTAATGAACGGGCATTATATTCTAGATAATTATTTTGTTTGCCTAGACTCATTCCTACAGCTGTATAGCGGATTGCACTGATAATTCCATATTAAATGCTGTTTAGTTCAATAACAGATAACAAATACATATAACATGAAAGTAAACTTGTCAATGAAATCTCCAAATGAAGTATACGATCTCCACCATAAGTCTTGATCTATGCTCTATGTTATTCACAGTAGAATTGGATGAATCCCTTTGTCTAGATAGTCTTGCTACTCGTGGAAGTCAGACAACAATTAACTAATATCACATTAGTTTATGAATGATTATTTGAGCAATTGCAGGATAGTGATAAAGCCCAAAGTGTTATCTAGAGTCCATTTGAATATTGACATCTGATGGTATATGCATAGGAAATCTCCACATTTGGCAAAAAGGTCGCCATTTGGATTCACAAGGTAGGAACTAGCCCCATATGGTGTGCACAAAAACTATTCAATGAATGTCTCTTTATTTCAGTTCTAATGATAGAACATTTCTTTTTTCATGTATATATGATATGACTTTCATATTATTTACAAGTCATCCATAAAAAGATTCTTTATTCTCCTTTAGTAATTCAAGAAAAATTAGAGGATTAGTACAGAGTGTACAATTAGATTGTGGATATAGACTTCCCTGGGCATTACATTCGAGATAGTCACCAATTTCGAGGAAGAAACTCAAGATTGATTCAATGTGAGTATGAATTCAATATAAGGTATTTTTGACCACGAAAATTGTGGCATGTGATATTTTAAACCTTCAACCAATATATGTCTACTGGCTCGTCAGTTTCCGTCGCGTTTGCGACAGGGTGCTGACCAAGTCGGTTTACTAACTAATAGATTTTCTAATATATCACTCTCACTCTCTACTTCAGACTCGACAGTTTAGAACATTAGTTTCCATTTACTCAAGTCCTTTCCGCTAATAAATATATTATTTTCTTACCAATAAACTCTGATATATACTTTATTATATGTCCTAGATCAAACAACTTAAGCGTTTAAATGTTTCGCCTTTGGCTTTAACATTTATCTTGCGTGATTGTTGGGCTAATTTCAATTCATCGACAACACTAACACGGAAAGAGAATATATGGGGCCGAACAAATGAAATTTCGAACTTACCCCCTCCCGTAGGCCTCCAAGAAAACCTTGGCAATCCGCTTCTCCTGAGATCAATTCATTTTCAGTGAATATCTTTTGGGGATCGGGTATGGGTCTTGGTTTTTGATTCAGAATCATGTTCTTCCATTTTAAAGATGTTTTTCTTTTCAAGTTTGGATATCGAAGTTCCTGGTTTTACTCTTCTTCTGAAAAATCAATAAATGGTTTGTATGTGGCCCTGAGAGTGAAATCAAAAAAGAAAGAAAGATCGAACAAAAACAATGACAAAACAGTTAATTTTTTTTTTCTACAATAGTAGGCCTACCATTTTGGGGTGGGCTGCAGTGGAGAGTATTGAAGAATGTTCAATTACCCCCGGAGGACAATTACCGCCGCCGACAAAAAAAAGCAAAAAGCAAGGAAAAAAGAGAAAGTGAGAAGAGAGCAAAGGGAAGGAAAATATGGAAAGATAGAGAGAGAAAATAATAGAAATAATTAGAAACTGCTGCACACCGGGCGAGCCCACAATGGTCGCCGCTTATTCCAAATCATAAGTGAGGGAGGTGATTGCGTCGGGGGTAGGTGACCGGGGGGGGGGGGAGGTAATTGTCGCGGGAGGGTAATCGTCCGGGGGTATTGTCCTCGGGATAATTGCCGGGATTGTCCTCGGGGGTAATATTGTCCTTGGGGGGATTGTCCTGGGCGGGGGGTTAAATGTCCGGGGTAATGTCCAGGGTAAATTTGTCCGGGGGTAATTTGTACCAGGGGTAATTGTCCTAACCCCACTATTTCCCAAACCATCATTGAATGGGCATAATCTTAGCTGGTCTATGACAAGTGGCATTGGGGGGGGTGGATGACCACCAGCATGTAACGGACACTATATATTATCACTGTCACTTGCGAGCAGGAAATTGAACCCAATGTGCTTTTGGAATTATCCATGCGGGTTGGAGGGGGGGGGGACCAGTTATTGTCCCAACATATGCACCAAATTTTGTTTGTCGTACTGGAACCAAGGAATAAAGAACCCTTTTTGCTGTTCCTCTGCAATAAGGAAAAATTATACCCCCACCACCCCAAATTCCATCAATGATCGTTATCATTACAATTATACAAAATCATTCATCATCATATGCACCACCACCACATTCATCATCATCATCATCATCAGTATCTTCAAATATTTGAAAGAAACAGACACAAAGAAGGAAAAAGGAAGAATATCAGAGAGTCTTTGTGTTTATATGACAAGTATTATCATCATCATCATAAAAATAAAGGCTCTAGAACATTTGTGCATCACATCCATGATACCTTACCCACAATCGGGATTAGTGATAAAGTTATTACATATTTAGTAGACAATAAAATTAAAGATATTACTATAGAATTAATATACATCATTTACAACATAACTTCATGTCATTATGCTGCAAGATAAAAGGTTAAAATAATTCTTTCTTTGCAGACAATAAACGATACGTGGTCTGCAGAATCTTGCGTATTTCAAAGGTTTTAAATCCCCACTCCATGTTTTACAGTCAATGTCATCTAAATTGTTGACAGTGATACGCTATTATACTCAAAACTCATGGTTTTGACGCTTTCAAAATTTTACATTTGCACCCCGCCTCCTACCGGCACAAAATTTCCTCTTGACACTGAATTTCAAGCTGATAACCAATTCCCAATTACAATGTTATCAGGGATCACGATAATAAGATTGGTGGCGGAGGTTAAAAAAGCTTAAAACTATGAATATCTCATTCTCAAAAGACTGCCAACAGTTTCAGCACACTTAATACAGATGGGGCACCACAGATGTGTATGTAAAAACAATACTCCACACATTCATGCGCATGTCTGACAGCATAATCATTTGCTTTAAACAGAACATGATTTCACCATATCTTCTTAAAAAGTTACATACATGGATCTTTAAGACTAGTATGATTGTTGGAGGAGCATCCGTTATTAAGCTAAAAGCAAAATGAGAAGTTTGAAGGAAAAAATTCTAACAAGTTGCATGAATTCAGTAATATTAGAATGAATACTTGTATGTTCTAATATTTGGATATCCTTTATTACTAAGAAACTGGTACCATTCAATTAAAATTGACATTTTAAAATACATAAAAAAACCACAACATACAATTTAAAATAAAGCAACAGCAAATAAATAAGAGTTAAATAAGAGTTCACTCGCCAATAGTCTTATTACAACACAATCTGGTATCTAATTAGAGCAGGAGTATACTGTACATAGGCATTGCTGTATGCTTTGTCTATAATATTCATTTCATGCCTACTTGTACCCTGTAAATGTTAATATAAAATAGATTATGTCTCATAATGAAGCATCAGTACCATCCATAGACGCTTTCTGCTTTCCCATGAATCTTTGAGCAATGGTGCCTCTGAAAATCCAAGGATGCTAACAATACTGACATCTCACTTGAAGCGTTTCTGTGTTTTGAAAAACTCTCTAGAAATAATATCTAATTTGCATACAGAGGTGGATCCATTCGGAGACCGCAAGAGACGCACCTCCCTCTATTTTTTGAGAATCACAAATCTAAAAAAATTTCCATCTGCACCTGTTCTATTTCAAAAATCTACCTTACGCGCCACCTCTGTTTTTCAAATTCAAGATCCTTCACTAGCTAATTGTGCATATTAAATTAGACTATTCACACACTATCAACAGGATTGCAAACAAGGAAATACACCAGGGCAGCAATAATTTTTCTTTAAATAGATTATCAGTCAACCAGTGACTCATACTAGGTTAACCACAAACTACTAAATAAATATGAAAACTGTATGCTCCTGATATGCTGAATTTGCTTCTCTTTGAAGGTATAAATTTGTTGGGGGTGAAGAAAACATGTAAAAAATGAAATCTACATTGTGTATATATCTCCTCATATCCTCGCAGTGTCAACAGGATTTTACATTCTTTACCAACGACAGCAACGCAATGGCAAGATTAAAAGAATTAAAACAAATGCAAGACATGTATCTATTTTGATTCTAGCTTACATTACAGACAACAAAAAATTAAAATTTCACATTAAAAATATAAGGATATACATTTTTAAACATTTTTGAAAAGTTAGTGAAATTATGTATCTGGGAATTCCTCGCTAGTGTCTCTATATAGGCATTGTGGTTAAAAGAGTTCAAGAAACCAGCAACACATTTGTTTTTGTAACAACTGCTATAGTTTTTTTTTTTTTTTTTCCCTTTTTATCTTTCTGGTACATGTGGAAAAATAAAAGCTACAGAAAATATACATGCTATCCATATGTTTGGAAACAATTAGCTATATGGGTCAGTAGCATTTAAGAAAACAACTTTGAAGTATGGTCTATCAGTTCCAGAATAGCATGACAGATAGTATTATCTTTTAAGTTATGCCACTTTTTTAGGGGTATAGATGTACTACAAGCTTCTCTAATGAAAATAAGTACATTTAGTACCTTATACATATTTCACATGATTTTAAACAAACATGGAAAACTTGACATAGCACTCGTCTAAATATTCGCATGAGCTACATGTGCAATGACTGCATTTGAATGATCAAATATATTTCATACGTTAAAATATGACAGGGCAGTACTGCATCATTGTTTCAATGATTTCAAGAAAATGCACACATATACGATAGCACTGACTACACACATTCAATGAAAACAGTTTTCCATGAATACAATAATACACATTCAACTGAATTCAATGAGCAGCATTTAAAAAATATGTATCTGAAGTATATAACCACACAAATTCAGCATGACATAATTTAGATAATAAATTAAATTAGTGATATTTCTTGGAAAGTCCATTTTTATTAAAATTAGTTTTTGTATTGTGAAGAAGTTAAATTGTAACTGTCATCTCATACCATCTGCAAAAAAAAAAAACACAAACAAAAAACAAACTCTTGTTAGCTATATATGTATTTTTCTTCACTGATATATATTTGATCAGATTTAAAATACCAGATCTAAGTTCAATTAAACAATGACACTATTATTGCATTTTAAGGAAGAAGTATATGTACGAAGTATCACATATTCAATAAATTAGAAACTCAATACACCAAATACCATGAACATATCACACCAATCTGAGAATACTTTTCAGGTATTTATATGTATACATTAAAATAACCAACTCGATGTTGGTCAATATTGGCACGCTGCCGTTCAGTATATCAGCCATTTCTTTATTCTCGGAAATCATTGCAAGAACCTGGAGTGTACCCTAGTGGAGCCAAAGTAGACTCGAGCAGTGAATCACTATCTTCACGCTTAGGGTCTGTGGTAGCAAATTGGCAACAACAGGTCAGTTTAGAGTCCCTTGTTGAAGTACACCCTATCCACTCCGCCTCCTCGCTTCTGTATCTCGTTCTGTAGATCAGCCTCTAGACTACTCACAGGCAAAGAACTGAATGTAGTCAATAGAAAAGAAGGATGTTCATGAATGGTTCATAAAATTAACATAGAAAATAGCACATACCTTTTGAATTATCATTTGTATAATGTTCATACCGGGTATATAGTTTGATTTTTCATATTAATGGCAACTTTTCGTCGTCTAGAATATCTTTTTTTTTTTTAATATAGACTTCTTTCAAACCCAAAGTATTAGATAGATTAACTTGTAAGATTCTTCTCATATCCCACACTCTCATACTAACAATAAAAAGCTTAGGATATGGTTTGTTTTAAAAAAAATTGAAAGAGAAAAGAGATGTCAAAGTACATGTATCCTTATCACCCATTGAAATCCCCCTCCCTGGTCCGCCACCCTTGATAAAGGGTTGATCTCCCTATTGAAATCCCCCCTGGCCCTCGTCATTGTGAATGTCCAGTTTAGAAGGAAATGAAAGGGAACTTTTTTTTTTCTTTTGTTGCCATAAATTCAGCCTTATAAGTAAGAACTTTATTGATTTTTTGTTCTTTCGAATAATGTATGTGTGCAAGAAGAGTTTACTGTTTTATCAAATATACTGTACAAGTACTAGTAGACCTACAATATTCCTTATTGTACATCTATCTACAAAATCTCAAGCCTCATCTACACTAAACACACATTGATGCTTCTGACAAGGTAAAATGTCCACTGAAAAACAGCGCTAAATATGAGTGATTATATGAATGCAATTTCAAGCTCTTTTTTTCCCCTTTCTTTTTAGGAGGTCAAAACAAACCCAAAACAGTCTTCACTTCCTTGATTTTGGTCACTACTTCAAACAAAATTGATACAGCCCCCCCCCCCCCCCCCCCCCCTCAAAGCTGAAAAATTGGCTCATTACAGAAAATACCTACCTTTTCTGGGGGAATAAGGCACAGCACAATGGGGTAGCAAACAAAAGCCTGTGGAGATCGAAGAACAGATAGAGCAAAAATTATAAGTATATCATGTTCAACCTCTAATAACCAATTTAATTATCACATTACAGCTAGTAGTGACATCCTATGCAGAATAAGCTTCTTCTCCCGCCATTTACTCTGCTGTTATTTTTGCTATTTATTAGTGGTTTTGAGTCACATATTACTTTCTCACAGTAACAAAAACTTTAATAGAGACACAAGTCTCGATGATGATACTCAAAGAGATACTAATTTGTTCATATAGGCTTGACAAACATTGATACCATGTGAATCTTGCTGCATTTTGTTTGCATAATAGCTGTGCTTGATCATTTGTACATGTACTGATACTCAGGGCTGTCATTTAAAGCAGGTAACAGGTAAAACTTGCCGCCTATTCACTAGTTTCTTAGCGACTATAGTCCTAAATAAACCATGCAAAAATCACAGGAATAAAAAACAAATGCTAATCTGACAATTTCAGTCATGACAGTTCATGTTTTATTCAACAGGAACAATACACGTTGATTACAATATTATGTGTAATATATTAAAGTAGGAAAGATAACTCCCTAATTTTCCTTTTAGGTGCACCAGATAGCACAATTTCAAGTGGAAAATCAAAAAAGGGTCCTGTGGGGAGGTGACATTCTCTTCCCACCCTTCAGTTGTTTTGCTCCCTCGAAATTAAGGTACCTCAAAAAAAAAAAAAAATTGAAATTACCTCCTTTAAAAATATTTAGCAAGACCCCTGGATATTGATAAATGATATTGTAGAAGTGTCACAGTCTAGTGATCGGATCACTTGACTGGGAATGCAAAGGTCATAAGTTTGATTCCCGGCACCAGCACTTATGTCCTTAAGCAAGGCATTTTATCTACATTGCTTAACACTCAAACCAGGTGTAAATGGGTACCCGATATGCTTGAGCGCTACATACTTGGCCGCTCAGCTATGACCGCAGTAATAATGTGTAAAACATTCTTAGTGAAGTGCAATGAGCATCATGACTTGAGCACTACAGACTGTATAAAAAAAATGATACATTCAGGGAAAAAATAATTCGGCCATGAAATATTCTCAAACAATGTGTGTATGTGGTACCAAATTAAAGCCAAAAGATTTTTCTTGCTGATACACTTTGTTTTGTATAATTGTAAAACAAAAGTTTTGATAAATTTTGTGCAATGAGCAGCTAATCGAAATTACACACATCTATTGTTCCGGAGCTTTGAATTCATGGCCACTATGTGCGATACCTATGCAAAGCCATAGAAAAGTGTGCGTAAAATCTTGATTATAAAAAAATGATCATGACATATCTAAAAATCTACAGCACCAAATGAGATGAAAAAATTTGCAGAAGAAATCCCGGTTTTCACTCTTTTGGGATAAATCAAACACTACTAGATTGTGATTAATTTTCATACTTTAAAAAGTTTTCCACTAATACCTTTTTAACTGATACAGACTGTATATAAGAATTAGCTACCATTATTACTATGATTTTTGCAGAACTTACATGAGACCAACTAATGATACTTGAATAGGAGCATTGAGGTAGGGATAGCGCTTGAGTAGTGTTCCCTTGTCTAGTCTGTTCATAATGAAGGGTGGTATAACTGGAGAAAAAAAATATCAAATGAAAAAGGGTAAATTATAACATTACACAATACATAAATAAATTATTCTTTCGACGAAGTTGAAATTCAAATTGATGGCCTGCAGAGGCCTTCAAAGGCTCTGAGGAGACAAAGGATTGGAGGGGCAAGCCATTGTTAACACACAATCGCTTGCCCATCCAATCTTTGGTCTCCGCAGAGCTTTCCGACTGTATATATACAACTCATTAACAGGCATCATGAGCAAGAACCATAGCTATATATTTCATACAATACATTACCTTCCCAATCCATTGTTTCATCATATTTCATAATAGCATCCAAAAACAAACAGACTGACTTCATCAATCATTCTATGCATGATAACATTTAATTTGAAAGAATTACATTTCACAGGCCAAATTATTGTATCAGGTCTATTGTAATCATTCATTGATTTGATTGGTTTCAGAACAAAAATGTAAATGATATATTCAGATAATGAGAACTAAAGTTGAAAGGTAGGGCAACAACATAAAGGAAGCTTGATGAGTTCAGAGCCCTAAATAATATATTCAAGAATATTTGAGAAAACAGTGTACAAAAATAGATAATAGAAAGCTTGACGTTCCTTTGAAAGTGATATACATGCAGCTTTCTTGTTCACTTTTTTAGTCTGGTCAAATCCAATGTGTCGACCTTCTTACTTACCCATGCCTGGCATTGCCATGCAGATTCTTGATATAACGACCTGGGTGATGGCGCTCTTTGCTGCTTTCTTGGAGCTCCCAATGCGGTTGCCGTTCTCATCAAAGACAGGGATACCGTTAGTGAGTTCAGCACTCCTCATCATTGGTATATTGATGCAGTTTGCTGCGCCGACAGCGACAAATGGTACCATACGTCCTACAATGGCTGGTGCTGACTGTAACAGAATAATATGAGTAGAGAGAATTTAGTCTAGGTTGCAAAATGTATACAGTAAATTGAGACAACTACATTTAATCAAGAAGTTGAGAACAGTGATGCCCAAGGGAGCGTGATCCAGGAAACATAACTAAGACAACATCAAAGAGCTAAAGATATTAATACAATCTATTTTGATATTGCAGATGATGTATTAAAAACACTCTGTCCCTTTGACAGGATGTTCAATGGAGGTCCTATGAGAAGCATAGTTGAGACAAATTAAGAACTTTCTTCACTCTTTGTAAAAGAATGAGTGGACACCAGTTGAAGTACTTTACCACACTTCACAATGGCCAAAATCACAAATCTACATGTAGCTTAATAAAAACAATCCACTGTATTCCATGTGCAGAGTATCTTGTTAAACCATGCTTTCAATCAATTGCGTTGTATGACAAGTTTCCACGTTTTAAAAGATGGTTTATTAATTAAACTTAGATTTGTGAATTGGTCAATCATTAAAGGGTAACATAAAAATCATGTCCTTACCTTGACAAGACTGTTTAGACCTATTGCAGTTCCCACAGCTCCTGTTGTAGCTAGTGCATAAGACTTCCCAAGTTGCCTAAACCAGAATAAGAACAATAAGAATGACAACCAAATACTATCAAAAATAAAGTGTAACCCATTTTCTGACAAATTCCTTGTATCAGGGCTATAAAAACAAAAAAGTAAAAAGAAATGTGTAAAGAGGCACTACTTTGCTATCTAGCCCATCCTATATTTAAAAATCTCTTCCCAATAGCATGAGTTCCTGAGTATGATCTGATCAATGATAATGCAGAATATATGGCTCCCACTCAGATTTTAAATGTGATTTTTTTTTTTGTCTCATATTTTAATTCTAAAAATAATAAAGTTGTAAATGTATAAATCTCTAGGTGGGTATGCTGAGGGCCAAATGGACATTAACTAATAAATATGTACAAAAAATATAATATGATTTTTTGTTTTTGTTATTGTTTCGTCTTGTTCATCGTCTGGATGAAGAGTTTTCTAGATTAATTAAACATGGCCCCCTAATTAGCGTATCTCTCTGTTTACAAGAAATAAATATTACTGGAATTTTCATGCAGTAAGATCAGATGCTCAATCCATCAAAAAAAAAATATTTTAAATCTTGAACCCACTTGGGATTCTACACCCATATCTAACACTACCTCTCTATTTAGAGTACTTAAATTTAGGACATCAGGTAACGTGGGATAAAATGAAGAAGAGCAATTCCATAATTGAGGGGTATTCCATCGTTGAGGAAGCAAAAAAAAAAAATTATGTTGTCGTATACAGCTGCCAACAAAATCTGAAACTTACGAGACGGGTATAGGTGAATCCCCACTGCGATTTGTGTAGTTGACTATGGCATTAAATGACTGGTTAAACCACTGCCAAAATAAGACTGCAGGGGTGGTTCTGAAAATGCAAATAAAGACAAAATATGAAACATTTACAAAATCAGATTAGTGTTTTTGTCCTGGTCCTTTATTTCGGTTTCACAAAGTCACAGCTTAGTTGATGTATTTTTGATATTATTTATAATTCATTTTACTGATTTATTATGTCTTGTTTTACCAGGGTGACACTGCCATTGGGTTTAACACTGCTATACTTAGAGGCCCTGGAATACAATGAAGAAAATACATTAGAAAAACAATACAAAACATGTATATAAAACTTATTTAATATCTACTAAAATGTAGTTCATTAGAATGGAGTAAGTAACCGCATGATGATCTAGACTTGGGATTTATCTGTTTCTAAAAACAAAATATGATGAAACTGTTGTGAACAATGAGTACTGGTATATTTTTCTCATACTCACATTAGCATTATCATAGATCAATCACTCCGTGCAGCAAAAATTAACATCTCACCTATAGAATGTCATCATGCAGCCTGTAATACACATATTCATGGGCACTTGGGCTGACATTCGACCAATCAACATCATCTTATCTTTTAGAGTCTTGTTGGAATACGAGGAGAGGAGGGGGGGAGGTAGGGTGCAAAGGGAGGAAAACATCCTCACTAATAGAATTGTCATCATGACACCATAATACACATGGTTCATGGGCACCTGGCTGAAACATTCGACCAATCAACATCATTTTCTCTTTGGTGTCTGGGTGGAATGCAGAGTCGTAGCGGTACTTGGCAGTCCAGACCTGCTCATCTGTTGTTCCTGCTGGCTCTTTGTTTTCTCTAATCAAACAAAGTCATTGATAACATTATTATGCAACAGTTATATCCATGACCTGGCAACAATTGCAACACCTTGTTAGTTTATTGTCTGGAATTTCTAAACTTTTGAACCTAAATGTAGAATTATTACAATATTTCATGAGCAGTACATGCAAATTTATTGGATAGCGATTTTCTACATTCCTTAATGTCGAGGATGGTGATCCATAACTTACAAATGTGTGATAAAGTAATCTAGAGGAATGGTCTTCCATTATCTTTTTCATGATTGTGAGAAAACAAAATATAGCTCAATTCAAGAAACACATTTTAAGCCCCTTTGATTTTAAAACAAAGTGTAAAATGCCAATCTTTTGCCCAACTTCTGTTGGACACACAATAGTATATTTTATTTCAACATCTCTATTTTAGCGTTCCCAACATTCATTTATATAGTTTAGCCTAAGCATTCCCAACTTACTTGTATAGCTGAACTAGTTTCTTGGCCTCTTCTAACTGGGCACTGGATAGGAGCACGTTGAGGGGGTTGGTGACCATTAAAAAGTGCTTGGCTCGACCCATGTAAAGATTCTGATCGAACTTGGGCTCACTGAGGTTGAGCCGAGCTGCACCAGCAGGTGCTGAGGGTGAAGATTCCATCATCTGTCCTGGGTCGGCCATCTTGGTTTTCTGATTCGGTGTTGATGAACTTGGTGATCAAAACTTCCTGTTGAAGAAAAAGTGTTTGGATTTTAAAACATTTCAAAAGTTTGTCATTTATGACAATGTATGTTGCAAAGTTGTGTGGGTGTTGCGTGGACGTCTGACGTTCTCTCATTTCGCTAAAAATGCATCTAAATCACCGGAATCAAAAAGAATCCATCCGTATTTGTAGCAGTTTCGTCATTTCCAAGGACCTAGGATATCTTTTGGGACCTCTTTGCACCGTTTGGAGACTTTTGAAGATGTTTTTCTCATCAAAATATTTGCGCTTTATTTTCTGCTTTCATCGCACCGACGCTACAGCAGCGGTTGCTCGCGAGTCGCTGCCGACGCAACCGGCGTGGTTGGGTGTTTGGACTGCACTCGCTCACAGAACGTTTCTACTTTTCGGCTTTTCGCTGATCCACAACGTCAATTTTTAGATCATCTCGTTTTGTGGATTTTTCTTCATGGAATCCCAAAATGCGACCAACCGGGATACTTCTAGTTCCACAATGGAAAAATTACAGAAAACTTTGACAAAGTTATCTCCTTTTGGAAAAAACACTGAAAATGGGGAAAAATCACCATCCGAGCAAACTACTGATTCTTCATCTGCTCCGGTGACCGTGACCTCTCCATTGATGACACGAAGCAGATCCTCCTCAACAGGCACCACAGCTACAGGGAAACCAACCTCAAAAGCACCAAAAGCCAAACATGCTATATCTCTGGATAAAATGGATGATAACCAACGACCCAAGGGTAAGAAAGGCGATTCAAAGGTAAAAGCAAAGCCAAAGAAGGATGCAAAGGAAGACTTTGGAGGGAAGTTCACATGTGAGTACTGTAAAAAAGAGGCTGTTGATTTGATGATAAAATGTGAAGCATGCATGAAATGGGCATGTCTGCACCTCATCGCAAACTCAACATACGAAGCTGCTTTTTTAGTAAGCGAGTGATTGACTCTTGGAACAAACTACCAGAATCCCTATTGACTGCCTCCAGCTTAGCATGTGGAAAGATAAGCAATTTTATGTCACTTGACATCCACGCACCACCACACATTGTAATAGTTGTGAACTGATAGATGAACTCATTCTGATTATGACCGGGAGAATCACAGGACTACATGTACCTCACTCCCGTATACCGGATGATGATGATGATGAAAGTGTTCGCGATCGATGACAAACAAAACTTTGGAGTCTTCTAAAATGCGAAAATATTAGTAGGTGGTCTTAACTTTTGGCAAATAAATCATCATGGAAAACCATCTAAAAAGGCTTAGTGAACAATTTGATTGTATAGATTTTTAAAACATTTTACAAGTAGATCTAGACGACACCAAAAAATTTGGAATAAATCAAATCAAATCAATTTATTGGAACAAAATATGCATTTTCAGATTATTATATACAAAGAATAGATCTAGGCCTACACATGTACATACAAGAAAAATGGAACAGTAAACATGTAGAGGTCTACAACACTCACAGTTATCAAATTAAAATTAAGTCAATGAAATCAAGTTAACAAATTAACATAATAAAATCTACATCATAAATCTAGATCTATGATTATCATGAAAATACCACAGGCCCCAATCTGTCCAATCTATTGCCCGGCAGTACCCTAGCCTAGTTAAGTTTTAATGTCAGGATATTGAATAAACTTTCCTGCAGTCTACCGAGACTCTGGTGAATTGACCATGGCATGCTTAAAGTAGACAACTGGAGAGTCAAAACTGCTTTTAATTGCAACAAAATTCATACCACTGCAATGGAAAATCTTTACTGATTCAGAAGTATCTAAACCCCTTGTCAAATTATCTGTTTTAGATCGGGGAGTTATCACCTTTCAAAGAAGGGCCCCCATTTTCAGGCTTCAGCGGTACCGCGCAAAGGGCTCGAGATTATGACGTCAACCTTGGGCACCTGTACCGTGTCCACTGTATGCACGTATCCTGCACTGTGGCTATATCGCGTACATTGCCATTGTGATCTTGAAAAGTTTCTTTTTCTCTTCTCATCTCATGCTTTCTCCCAGGCCCTGACTAACTGGTCAAGGTGATATCTCTTGCCGACTGTTCCTCTAACCATTTATCTATATAAGTTAATCCGTTTCAATAATGAAATTATTTTCATTATATTAACATAATTAGAATAGGCATATCCTGAGCACGAGAGTGAGTGAAAAAAAAAAGATAATAAAACAAAGTGACATTGTTTCATTTGTGGACTGTTCAAATCACACTTTTTAGTTTTGTTGTCACTATATGACAAAATATTGTAACCATAATCCTATATATCTATATTGTAAGATTATCATATCTTGAATTGAATTTACAAAGAATGTCTTTACACATTATTACACACGGTCATATAGCCTGAGCAGGCCAAAGTATGTTAGCGCTCAAGCATATCGGGTACCCAATTTGCAACCTGGGTGGGGAGGAGCAGTTGTAAGACAAAACGCCCATGCCCTAGGACGTAAGTGCCTATACGGGGTTTGAACCCACGGTCCTTGCTTTCTCAGGCCAGTGATATGACTACTAGACAAAGCACTTCTACACATTCTTCTAGTCTCTTCAATATATATTTGATTTATTTTAAGGAAGTTTCTGGTCTTTGTAGCGCATTGAATTTCGATAAATTTTGTGAGGAAATGTGACATGACCACCTTATAAATTAATGATGGTAGTGTTAATCCCGTGTAAGTTAGTTTGGGAAGTCATGACGGTGGCATGATTATATTTTGCTCTAAAACCTTATTGGAGGGATTCATATTAAAAAAAAAATCAATATTAAACAATATAGATTCAAAACAGAGTAAGTCTTCTTAAGAATTAAGTCGCTATATAATTACGAGGAATTTTAAGCATTATATCTCCCAATGTCAACGGGCAAATTAACGATTCACCCAACAACCAACGGGCCGCACCGTTCCTGGCCCCTCGTGAGAGATTGAGCACGGCAATTCGTCTTTTATCATGATTGCCAAACTCTCAAATATCTATCGCCAGCAAGTTCAAATCTACAAAATAATCACAATCGTTAACAATATCTCAAAACACGATATTCTAAGGATATACAACCCTGTATGATTTGTCCAATGGTGTAATCAGTTGTGATAAAAGAGCCATATTAATCGAGACACACCAAGCTATAGCCAGCTAGTTACAGTGCGAGCAATCTGTTTACGTGTATTACGTATGCATCAAGCTGCGCAGCGCAAGCTCAGATCAGCTGCTGTTGTTCGAGCTGTCCAAGGTGCGACGTCACAAACCAGGAGCTCCTCCGCCGCCGAGCGGATCCCATTTGGGGCGGATTAAACAAAAACGCTAAAACCATTTACAGCTATTTTCTGAGAGATTTCAGTCATTTTCAGCATGTCAATCGTATAAACGAAGGAAAATCTATTCAGTAACATGTAATTTGGCCATTATTAGCAAATATTGTGTAGTTTCTCCGTGTGTCTACTTCAACCAAAAAAAATGACTAACGACAACGTAATGGTGCTGGCACTGCACTCTTCAATTAACTGTATAAATTGTATTCTTCAATCACGACACCCACAATGCCACATTGTGCAGTCAATAATAGTCATAGGCCTAATCACAAACCAGCACTTGCAGAACCGGAAACATGTATAATATATCTCGTTCCTGCCACACGGGTGGGTGTGTCATGGGTGTGTGACGGGTGTGTAATGGGCTGCACTACGCTACCGATCCACAAGTCGCAGCCGCGGCGGCAGCAGCTGCGCAATCCATCATCAAAACGTTCGCAACTTGACATCATAACCAACGGGTGGGACAATGTACACAACTCACTTGCGTCAAGATATATTTATCTCACGTTTATAATGCTTAATCCATTCAAAACTCTCTCATGCCTATATACATATGCATACTCACCTGTGATAGATTTCAGCTTTTGAAAATTCGACGTCGTCAGCAGATTCTCAACAAAGCCGAATTTAACAAGAAAGCGAATTTCTGCGACCGGATTTCCTATAATGTTTTGAACAAGAGATGGCGCTACATAGGATCGTTTCAGAACACAAAGTTCACAAATAATGTTTTAGACAATACATATGGACCATTCTTGGTCACGTGTGTGACCGAAATTATGCAAAATATTGACTTTAATTGGCTATAACTCTAACAATTTTAAAAATATACTTGATTTAATGTTTATATCATGCTAATATATTTGTTGCTATCATTTGTAAATATTTTTTGATATTTACAATATGCATGTTAAGGTCAGAGGTCAAAAGAAGGGTCACGTGTGTGACTTCACAGAACGGCATGATTTTGAAAGTTCAATTTCATTTTGAAATTTCCTGTGAGTTTTAAAATGATGAAATGTTCTTATGCTGTGAGATATGCATTAGGAGCCTTTTTACCAAAAAATACCACTGGATAGGAGGCATCTCTGAAATTTCTTTTTAATCTATTATTTTATATCGTGATGTCGGGTCCACGTGTGTGACATTTTAGTGGGTCACGTGTGTGACCTATGGCAAATTGTACAGAAAAATGAATATATTCATCTATTATGCAATAAATGTAACATTTCGAGCTATTACTATATCCGCTGTGGTAAAAAATTTATGAACTCAACCCTAGTCAGTCAATGGGTGTTTTGGTAGCTGTCAAGACTGGGAGGGGCGGTAGGACGGGGGGCCATGATGCCCCCTTTAATATCTTGGCTGTTGATCGAGCGAGCGCACCGAAAAATTGAACGATGAGTAGTTGTGATGTAACTACAAGTAACACTGTTAATTTTCCCATTACTAATAATAATTTATTTTATATGAATTAATTATGCTAATTTACGCATTGTATGAAGTCATAATTTTTGTCTAATTGACCAAACTACAGCTTCGGAATGCTAATTTTGTGTTTGCATAATCTTTCTAGGATTCCTAACAATTGTACTTGGAAAAAAATTTGATATCGAACTAAATTCCTTGTGTATTTTATTGTTTTATGAAATTCTTATGTATTTCCTTGTTTTTTTTCGACATTTGTTTTGTTTGTTCTTTTGTTGTTGTTGTTTTGTTTTTTTCGCAATAATTATTGCAGAACCATTTTGGAGCATAATAATGCTAAAATAAATTAATTTCAGCCAATGAAAGTGAAATAATCAGAATTTATGACCGCCCCTACCCAGCGGGTCACGTGTTGACCAATTTGATTGCTAATTAATAATTAAATTAAAACTTGTTCATGGATTCATATTAGTGTAGATGCAAGGTACATTAAACTAGCTTTGATGAAAATAAATTATATAATACCAGAGCCATGGTTAAGACGGGCGTTAACACTTTTTGTGTTTTCTGGGTTACTTGTGTGTGACATTTTGAGGCAAGCTAATTTCCAGGGTTGATTATCTTAATATAATCAATTTACACAACATTATTTTTGGGGTTAGATTAAAAGAATAGACGGTAAATAATAATATAATGACAGTAATCCAAGAGTTTCAAGTAAGAAGTCAGCATATCCATTCCAGTCAGGTGTTAAAAAAATGATATATTTATTTACCGTTTTTCCATTAATTATCCATTTATGTTAATTATGCAAATGAGCAATGAAAATTGCCCAAAATTCACGAAAAAACATCAGTTCATGAAACTTCAGACATTGCTCTATTTGAATATGCAGCTTAAAAAAAAAGCAAAAATTTATTGTCCCCAATAGGTTCACTTTTCAAAGAATGGCGAATTAGCCTGGTCCCTTTTTTTAAGGCATGACCATAGTGGTCACACACGTGACCCGTGGTCACGTGTGTGACGATTTCAAAGTTAATAATAACTAAATTAAAGCTGTCATGGCTTCATATTTGGTGAGATGCAGGCACATTATATTCTAGCTTGGGAGAAAAATTGTAATAATAATAGAACCATGGTTTCGGGGTGGCGTTAACTTTTCGTGTTTTGGGGTCACGTGTGTGACATTTGATGGCAATTAATTTCTTTAGTTAATTATCTTAAAACAATCAATTCAACACATTATTTTTCATTTAAATTTAAAGGAATGAAGTTAAAAAGGGTATAATGACAATAATCAAAGTAAGGAGACCAGCATATACAATCAAGTCGAGGGTCAAAGAAATGATATTTTACGTACCATTTTCCTATTCAAATTTTTGCATGTTAATTTATGCAAATGAGCATGAAAAATTGTGTAAAATTAATAAAAAAATGCATTTTATAAACTTCAGACAATCCTCTAATATGAATTAGCAGCTTAAAAACAAAAGGACAAACTTTATTTTTTCCAAAAAAGTTCACTTTCAAAGAATCGCCCATTATACGGTACATCTTTAAAAAAATAATTTTGATATAGCAACCTGAAAAAATGTGCATTCTAAGCGTTTTTCGCTATGTTTAAGATATTTATCTCATTAAACAATGCCGAGCGCGAAAGCGCGGAGAAGAACATTTTTGATATAGCAACCTGAAAGGTGTGCATTCTAAGCGATTTTATTGAGCTATGGTTATAATAAAAGAATATTTGTCTCATTAACATGCAGGGGCCGTCGCCAGGGGGGGGGGGGTGCGGAGGGTGCGAACGGCACCCCCCTCACGAACAAAAAAAAAAAAAAAAAAAAGATGCAAAAGAGAAGAAAGAGAGAGAGAAAAAAAGAGGGATGCGAAAGAGGAGCAAATTATATATTGGTCGTCGCCAGGGAGGGGATGCGGGGGATGCGGGGGGGGGGGTACTAATCAGTCCGCTTGTTTCGAACACCGGCAACCTATCAAGACTAACCGGCGCCACTGAATTCGAAATGTGATAGAGTATAAAGTTGTAGTATTTTTCTCTCCCGCTCCTTCTTTGGACATCATTTCCCTGCAGCAGCCGACCCATATCTCCCAAATTACGTAATTTTTCTCTCGCTTCGCGCTAGAGGGTTAGGCCTACATCTTCATTTAAGATAGAGTTACAAATAAACTCCTAAATGCCTAAAGAAATGGCATTATTTTTATTTTTTCCAAGCGCGCTCGCCTATGGTTGTCTTATTCTATTACAAAAAATTATAATCAATTTTAGGAGATGTTTTAGTCAGTTAGTTGCAAAAATATTTTTAACTGCCCTGCATTCAGGTCATTATAACAAAAAAATGTTGAGCATGCAAGTATGCTATAAACTTTAAAAATAAAACAAACAAAAGTCAATGATTAATACTTCGTTTTCAGTTCTCTACATATATACGATTTTCCGCTCGCGCTTCGCGCGCTCGTATGTTTACGAAAATTATCATATTTAGAAAGGGATTATAAACATTAAAGTTATAGACTATTAACCAATGTGATTTTCATTCGCGCTTGGCGCTCGCATTTTGTCAAAGGGCAGTGGTTATCAGCTCCTAAAGGAATGTAAAAAGAAGTAACGGGCAAAAAATGTATGAAATACAATGCCTTCATGTTGTTATATGGCAAATTTGCGGCTCGCGCTTCGCGCTCGCGGCAACCCCCCCAAAAAAATAAAAAATAAGACAATTAATAAACAAAATTTTATTCGAAAGCTTTTGCCCCGCTACGTGCATGCTTAAAAAAGGAATTATCATTTCCCGAAAGGGACTACACTCATTTATATTGAACATTCTTAAATAAGATTTAATTTCGCTCTCGCATTTTGTTAAAGGGCGGTGATTATCAGCTCGTGGGGGAATTTAAAAAAAAGGTCATTATAAGGCAAAATTTCCGGCTCGCGCTTCGCGCTCGCAAGCCATATAGAATACAAAGATCAAACATAATACTCTGACTTCATCAAGTTCGACCAAAAGGATATACAGACATTTATTGAGACCATTATAAACAGACCTGTTAATTAAGAAGTATGATCATCATAATCATAAAAGGAATTACCTTTTTTTTCATTGCGAAAAAAAAAAGAAGAAAAGCTCTATGGTGTATAGGAGGTGCCGTGAGACACCCCCTCCCATACCCCCCCCCCCCCCTGCTCGATCGCTAGGCTCACGCGGGCCTGGTCGCTTCGCCCCCTAAAAATGGATATTGACTCCGAAACGCACCACCCCTAGAAAAAAGCTGGTGACGGCCCTGCAATGCAATGTAAGCGCTAAGCGCGAGCTGAAATTTTTTTATATATCAACCTGAAAAGTGTGCATTTTAAGTGTTTTTTCGCTATGCTTAAAAAGAAGATGCGAGCGCGAAGCGCGAGCTGAAAAATGTTGATATATCAACATGAAAAGTGTGCATTCTAAGCGCTTTTTGTTAAAAATAACTGAAAGACATCTGAGTTAAAAAAAAAAAAAAATTGTAAAAAGAGAACTGATACATGAGCATTTCAAAACAAATTGGGAGGAGAGAGGGGGCTCAATGATATCGACCCACCCAAAACCACTCGGGAAGGGAGGGGGGCTTATTGTTTGATCCCCAACCAATATATTAGGGACCCCTTGTCATTATTTAAAAAAAAAAAGGTTAAACAGAAAAACATGCGATCCGATCCGGCGAGCGAGCAGCATGAGCTAAAAATTTTGTCAAGAGAAATTTGAAATATGAGGATTTCAAAAAGATTATGAGCAGTAGGGGGGGGGGCTTAAACATATCGAAGCCCCTCTCAAACAATGGGGGGGGGGGGCTCAATTGATGAGCTCCAATCTAGATAGTAGTTCATATGTTCCTATGGGAAAAAAAATAATAAACTATTTAAATTTTTTTTTTTTTTAATGATATGCGAGCGCAAATAAATGCCATAGGATGATTGACACGTGCCCAAAGAATATAAATACAACACAAATTGAGATGCTTTCTAGTGCATAAACTTACTGCAATGCATTTTCGTAATTCTAAAATGACCTATTTTTTTGTTGTTTGATGGGTTCATTCAACCGTGAATGAATGGATATCGTTTGTATACACTTCCACAACAGGAATTCCATCTATTTGATCGATTATACCATGGCAAAGAAGTAAAAATGGCAGTTTTGGCAATTTTTGCTGCATGCTCACTCAACGTGAAATTTCACGCAAATATTTTCCCGTATATAAGGGAGTTTACAGTTACCGATAGGAGCTCTGTGACGTCATTGGGTCAGGGGTCATATGTACGTGTTCTCCTCTATATCAGGAATTCTTATGTGTGAAGTCTATGACACCTTTTGATTTACATATGGTTTTCATGCTTTTTATCGCTCATATGTGAAAATAAGGATGAAGACTCGCACTTGTCTATGATGAGATAGCCAGTGTGTACTTATTCCTATCTTTATTTTGATACCATGTTTATTTAAGTCTCTTTTCTCAACTGAAAGCGAAATTTGTAAGTTACCAACTCGCGTACGGCAAAGCGGCATTGAGTTCGCCGAAACTAACGGGGCTTGAAATCTCGATATTCGGACGGTGTGCATAAGTACAGAGTCGGTGTTTTGCAACTTTCTGAGAGGAAAAGGTTAATTAAAATCATGAAAATGTCTCATCATATTATTCAACATGGCAAACGAGAAGGGAAAAAACCGACAAAAAGAAATATACAGCTAGATTTTTGTCTGATAAGAATTTGTTGGTTGGTTGACCCATGGGTGACTGTACGGTCGCCGCATTTATGTATATTTGACCTGACCCCGGAAGTGGATATCGGAGACTCGCGCATGCGCAGATTGTATCTGATAACTCCCTTATTGCGAAGCACGTTTTGCATACATATATGACGTGTAAAATGTTTAAATCTGAAATGGGTCCGTTGTCATTGAATCAAAGTTGCAATTTAGGCTTGCGAACTCAAAAAATGACATTTTTGCATTCAACCATTACTCACTGAAGCATGACTTGTGATTTTTCCTAAAATTTCTTCCCATTGTAGTTAATTAAATTCCCTACATGGACATATAATTAGATTTTTTAAATTCCTCTTGTTAAAAAATTATTGATATCTGAAAAAGGGGGAACTTTCTTTTTGTGTTGTGTTTATTTGACACATTTCCATTTTTATACCTCACTTAAACTTTGTCAATAATACTCCGACATATTATTTCTTAGTCTAATATACTGTAAAAATATTTGTATTTTTTACAGCAAATCTGCTGTCAGCAGAGTCGCCATTAAAAAAAAAAAAAAAAAAAAAATGTAATTTTAAAAACAATTTTGTTGTAAATTTTCTCCTGCAAATAATTACGTGAGAAATACAAAATATACATCAGAAGTAACACATTTGTTCCGTTTTAACCAAATATGTAAGCAATAGAACTCTAATGATTTTTTTTCTTCTCTTTCTTTAATTATTAGAGGAGAAATTTACAACAAAACTGTTATTTTAAAGTACACTTTTGTATGGCGACTCTGCTGACATCACTTTTTTGTATTTTTTTTTTTTTT
>CALNVZ010003432.1:20686560-20707275 GCA_940671915.1 Paracentrotus lividus | reverse complement strand
TTTTTTTTTTTTTGTATTTTTTTTTTACAGTGTACTACTAATCTAAATACATTTCTTTTTAAAATTCCAAGTGATTATTTGAATAGTATCATATTGTCCACATTTTCTGTCTTAGGGGATAAGTCCCCGGTGAAAATTTCACGGTCGTTGTGATCTCAGGCAGTGGCGGATCCGGTGACACGACATTTGCTGTCTTAGGGGATAAGTCCCCGGTGAAAATTTCACGGTCGTTGTGATCTCAGGCAGTGGCGGATCCGGTGACACGACATTTGCTCCTGCGACAATTGCTCCGGGCTTTATTTCGTCTAAGATATAGGGTTAGGGTTAGGGTTGTAATAGGGATTTATATTAGGTTTAGGGTTAGGTTTAGGGAAGGGTATAGTGTAAAGTCCCTGGTTGAAGTTAGTCATTCGATTAGTGTATGGAATTTATAGCGGAGCAATTGTCGCGGGAGCAAATGTCATGGAATCGGCGGATCCAGGTAGGGGCATATAAGGCACCTGCGCCCCATCTACAATTTGAAAACCGCACTCACTGACTTTACATGTTAAAATCGGGAAAATTTGGCCTGCTCAACCCTTCATAGGGCTTTCAATCGTGGGTCCGCCACTGATCTCAAGGGTCTCAGGGAATATTTGTGTATGGAATAGTTTTCTTGGAGGATATCATAACAGGGGGTAATTGCCATGGCGTTGTTTCCTCCGGGATTGTGCAGTACTGTACACAGTGTGTAAATGATGACCAAAATACACGTATTTTGAAATTTGATTCTTTTTATTCTATACAGAAGAGAGATTCGCCGTTGGTAAGGAGATAGAATGTTCCCTCTACCGGGTTCGTCTCGGCGTTAATACCCATGGATGGACATCCCTCAGCACCACAAGAATCGCATCTACCAAGCCGATAACTGTCGGGGAAAAAAAAAACGAAGGCGTAATTTATTTTTCTGGGATCATCAAATGAGAAATCAAAACGAGGAAGAGTTTTCATTCCCGCTTTTTTCTTAGGATGTTCTCTTCCTAAAATTTCTTTCCTTCCTTTGTTCCAATCCCTTGTTTATGAATTTGGTATATATAATTTGAATTCTTTGTTGATTTCTGTTTAATACATTCATTTCCCCTGTCAAAAATTTCTAACGTCTACTTTAATAAGCCTTACCTAGGCCCGGATACACTGAGGAGGGGGAGGGGGGGGGGGGGGTTGGCAAAGCGGGCCCATCGCCCGGTTACACCCCACCCTGTCCAGACCCCCTCCCCATCACCACCTCCCACCCCACTTCTCCCCTCCTCCTACTTCCTCTCTTGTTGTATCTATTCCAGTCGGTTCACGGATAGGATGTAAAATGGCAGTCATCACGTAGTCCTATCAAGATTTCCAAGAACTTTGTAATCCCTAGCTCTCATATGAATTTACACCAATACCACATCCAAGTCTCACCTCCTGGTCCAGACCCCTCTCCTTCACCACATCCCCCTCTTCGCTCTATCTTTCTCTCTATCTCATACCTATTCCAGTCGGTGCACGGATAAGACGTAAACTGGCAGTCATCCTGTATCAAGATTTCCAAGAAATATAATCCCTAGCTCTCATTATGACTTCACACCATGCAGTTACACATCTCCTGGTCCAGACCCCACCCCTTTATCCCTCTCCTTACTCATTAGTGGTAGGCCTACAATGTATATATATCATACCTATTCCAGTCGGTGCACGGATAGGATGTAAACTGGCAGTCGTCTTGAATCAAGCTCTCCAAAAAGTAATCCCTAGCTCTCATATGACTGCACACACAGACAACATCCAATAATACCCACCTGTTCCAACCCCCTCCCCTTCACCTCCCTCGCCTCTCTTTCCCCTTTTCTCCCCCTTCCCATCTAGCTGTATCTCATACCTATTCCAGGCGGTGCACGGATAGGACGTAAACTGGCAGTCATCATGTATCAATATTTCCAAGAAATATAATCCCTAGCTCTCATTATGATTTCACACCAGTTACACCCCTCCTGGTCCAGACCCCCACCCCTTTATCCCTCCCCCTTACCCCTCTTCTCCTTCCATTCCTCATTAGTGGTATACTGGGTGACCCAGAAAAAAGGAAACCCAAGTTTGATCATCAATAATTTCAAAAATATTACCATATTGATTATAAAATTTATATCACTTGAAAGGGCAACTCATTACCATTTTAATGATACCTCGCTCAGCTCACCAATGTCACGCATCACTGAACCTCATTGTTTTGAAAATGTCTTGCAAAATTGTGAGTGATTCACTTTCACGCTCATTGAGATGGGTTGTTGCAATGTGCCTAAAAAGGGAACCCAACTTTCATCATCAATCATTTAAAAAAACATGACAGTGGTGATTATGACGTTTATATCACTGGAAAGTGCCACTCATTATCATTGTATTGATATCTCTTTCAGCTCACCAATGTCACGCATCACTAAACCCCATTGTTCTGAAAATATCTTGCAAAATTGTGATTCAAGCACTGTCATGCTTCTTACATTATCCACGGAGAACTTAAGGTTCTCTGGGTTGTCGTGAGCAGTAACATGTTGAAATTACCTGAATGGTAAGATTAACGGACTAAATAAGTAGACATTTCCAACCCATTTATCAAACTCATTTATTTAAAGTCACTGGAATGCTTTACTTAGATTTGTTAGGAACCTTTAAAGCAACTTCATCTCAAGGAGCATGAAAGAGAACCTATCACAATTTTGCGAGACAATTTTCAAAACAATGGGGTTCAGTGATGCATGATATTGGTGAGCTGAGAGAGGCATCATTAGAATGGTAATGAGTTGTACTTTCCAGTGATATTAACTTCTTAATCACCACTGAAATATTTTTGAAGTTATTAATGATCAAACTTGGGTTTCCTTTCCAGGCACATTCACACAAACCATCTCAAGGTGCATGAAAGTGAACCACGCACAATTTTACAAGACTTTTTCAGAACAATGGGGTTCAGCTAAGCATGATATATGGGTGAGGTGAGAGAGGTATCATTAGAATGGTATAATGAGTTGCACTTTACAGTGATATAAATTTCATAATCACCATTGGAATATTTTTGAAATTATTGTTGATTAAAGTTGGGTTTCCTTTTTTTCGGAAATACCCAGTATATCTCATACCTATTCCAGTCGGTGCACGGAATGTAGGATGTAAACTGGCAGTCGTCTTGTATCAAGCTCCCCAGAAAGTAATCCCTAGCTCTCACATGACTGCACATCGATACCACATCCAAGTAACACCCTCCTGGTCCAACCCCCTCCCCTTCACCTCCCTCACCCCTCTTCCCCCTTTTCTCCCCTTCCCATATAGCTGTATCTCATACCTATTCCAGTCGGTACACGGATATAGTGTAAACTGACAGTCTTCATGTATGAAGCCCTCCAATAAGAAGAAATCCCTAGCCCTAATTACGACTCCACACCAACTACATCCCTCCTGATACATACCCCCTCCAGTTCTCCCTCCCTTTACCCCTCTCTTACCCTTCCCCTTTTCTCCCCTCCTCCCATTCCTCTCAAGCTGTATCTCATACCTATTCCAGTTGGTGCACGGATAGGATGTAAACTGGCACTCGTCATGTATCAAACTCTCCAAAAAGTAATCCCGAGCCCTCATATGACTGCACACCGAGACAACATCCAAGTTACACCCCTCCTGGTCCAGACCCCCATTCGGATAGAAGTCCATGTGGCCCCACTGAAAAAGGATATACAGATAAGGAATACGATTAAACTTCATCTGTTAATGATCTCAAAAAGGATTTACAGATATGGATTAGGATCATAATTCTTCTGTTAAAATTCCAAGGTTGACCTTATCACATTTTAATTTCACAAGTAAACACACTCTTAAAAATAAAGAGTCAAATTGACCCGAATTCTGGTCCATTCTTTGGGGCAATAGACCATTCTGGGCCAATTTTATGGTCATAAATAACCCCCAAATGTATACGGCTGTAATGGACCTAGACTGGAGTTGATTTATAGATATCTTATGATAAAAATAAGATAATCAAAATAAGAAAGAAAATGAAAATTTAGGAAATTTCTTATCTGCAGATCATTTCCAAATTCGTTTTTTGGTATGATTAAATTGGATTGTTGAAACATGGACCTAATACCTGATCCATGGTTAAAGGGAATATATCACATCATGCAGTATGATGATTATCATATAATAAGATCGCTACTCTATCAATAAAATCGTAATAATTTCATACCGGTACGAGTGTTCCATATCCTGCTGGTCTGCCATCGGTATGTAATACATCTACTAGGAGTGCATCGCTCTTATCTAATCGACACTCTGGGACATCGGTGGATTGGAATCCTGGTCCAGCTGGATCTAGACCTAAGAGTTTGACGAGACATCAGAGCATTATTAATGGGTCAATTATGATACAGCTGAATAATACAATATTTTGTCTACGTTGTTTTGTAAGTCAAGATATTATTGGACCAAATGGCAATTGGGCCAACTGGCAATTGGACCAAATGGTTATTGGACCAAATGGCAATGGACCAACTGGCAATTGGACCAAATGGTTATTGGACCGAATGGCTATTGGACCAAATGGCTATTGGACCAAATGGCTATTGGACCAAATGGGTTTTGGACCAAATGACATTGAACCGATTGGCATTAGACAACATGGCTATTGGACGAAATGGCATTGGACGTAGTAGGCATAAACCAAATATAAAATAAATATATTTTAACAAAATAAACGTAACAATACTTTTCGAACACTATGCAGGGGCCGCGGAGCCGGGGGGGGGGGGCTGGGGGGTGGGCTGCAGCCCCCCCACTTTTTTCAGCCATCGTGTACAAAAACGCAAAAATTACCATACATTTGTGATTTTTAGCCTGTTCAGCCCCCCCCCCCACTTTCGGCTCAGCCCCTCCACTTTCAAAAACGCTCCGCAGCCCCTGCTATGTGCACCCTCCCGAGAGATATTCTAGCCATTTACGCATAGTATCGTTTGTTTTTCAACAAAAAGTCATATGAATTATTATATACCTCTTTTTGAGCGTGTGATATTCATTCTTTTGTAAGCTCCTGTATATCCAGCTATCTCATTTCACATAATTACGAAACAGTGGCGGATCCAGAATTTGAAAATAGGAGGGAAGCAGCCGAAGATAAGTTTTTTTTTTCTTTCATAAAACCGTGCCTTGAAGAGCCTTCATACCTGCCTATTATGATCACATTTCTGTACATTTTTACTATTTTTAGCTCCCTTTTAGCTCCCTCCCGAGAATTTTCTGGTATCAACATGCGTGCATTCAAAACCACTGTGTATAAATCACCTGTTATCCTCCCAAGACCAGGAATCTCCTGCCCGACGTACCCGGCCACATGGCCTCCCAGACTGTATCCCATGATGTGAAAGTCTCGGTAGTAGGCACCAAACTGCATGTTAAACGTCTGGATGAGAAGACTAAGCTGACGGCCGACCACGCGAGCATTCTGCATTGCTCGGGGGTAGAGTGTGACCGCTCCTTCCCGCCAGTCAAGCAAGATGAAATTGGCATCCTCCTGGTGTGGTTTGAAAAAGTTGTGCAAGCGATCAAAGAAAAAGAAGGGAAATATTTGAGATCAATAATAACGATAATAGTTGGATTTATAAAAGACTTTTTCCTGAGAATAGGCCTCCGATTAAGCATAGCCTAATCGTGTTATAGTCAAGGAAATTTGTCGTACGAGGTAAAGGCCTACCCATTGGTATAACCTCAGTAAAGCGTGACAAAAATGAATGTGTCTTGCATCAAAGGACATTTTAGTTTGTGCATTACGTGGCATGGGTTCGAACCTTGGGGTCAACAGTCGGTGACTTAACCACTAGACCACACAGTAACTATTAGATTGGCTAATTAAAAAAAAAATGTATTTGGATAATTACATGATTATTTGTCACCAAACTAGTGCATTCTACTCATTCTCCGACCGAGTTAGAATATTGATTTTGTCTCTCACCTGCTCAGTATCTAATTAGGTATTCCATATTTCTTTTGTATTATATGGCCTACCTAGACTCTTTATAATGTCTGTATTTCTTTTATAATTATATTTTTCTCTCTCTGTCACTTTGTCCCTCTCTCTTCCTGTATCATTGGATAAAAACTAGTGGAACTTATGAACGAAATCAAAGCTTACCCTCTCAAGGAAAGCATCTTTAAACTCGCCATAAATCGGTTCGGAATAATTCCCAAGGAAGCCATGCGTCAGGATCTTCGTCCTCTTCTTCGGGTCAAAGTTCGAGCCCCGAATGTTCTCGACATCGTTCCATACGAGCTCGTAAGGCGTGTCGTAATTACGGCGCGTGTAGAGGTAGAAATGGAGATCGATCTCCGCTAGGGTTTGTGGCGGGAAGCGAGGTTTGTGACACTCTAGGTCATCTGTAAAGCAGCCTAAGCCATCGTAACAGATCTCAGCGGCTTTGACTAGATGAGAAGATAAACGTTATTGATTTTGGTGATTTAAATTGTTTTATCATTTCGAAAGACTTAAATCGACCAAGGGGACTAACGCCCTCATTTGCTTTCCGAGTAACTTTGTAACCCGTTGCAATTGCGTTAAGCCAACTTTACACTGTGCGAAAGGATTTTGACAGAATAGCATATTACATGCAGTTTCGGATGTCCAAATTTTATGTGACCGAAGTCTTCATAATGGTTATACAAAATATCAAAATCGAAAATTACATTCAAGTCAAAGAGAAGGCCATGTCGGATATCAGTCGCATGTATGCTGATGATGATGTGATCTGTGAAACGTCACAGCGATTCTAATCAAATTTGGTGTGTTCTAAAACTCGAAGGACACACACCACCATTGAACAAGAGAAACATACCTTATTGAAAAGATTTTAGTGTCCAAAAATGAAGAAATTTCTTCTAATCAGGATTGAATTATTATACTTTTGTTTTGATACAAAAGGAGAAGTACTCACCTTGACAAACATAAAGAATAGCGAAGAGTAGAAAGGCGTATTGCATGACTGCTTTAAAATCGTGTAATATAATCATGATAATTTTAAGAAAACAGGTTGTGTCTTCCTGGGGTTGGTCTGGGGCGTTGTGAGGGTGTGACAGAATATAGTAAACATATTGACCGGAGGTGTTATCTCACAATAGTACCCGTGAGATAATTGACAGATGACACACTTTAAGCCGAGAGAATATTAGCTTATCTTATTTAAGTTGCTGAAAGAGACCCTTAAGTATACTTCAAAATAATCTTCTTAGTATTGTAATACTTTTCGGTAAGGTGATCATAAAACAATACGTAATATTTTCCTAGCTATTAACCGACAGAGGAACATTATTAAACCAATGGGAGTAATTAGCTGTTTTATAGTATGCATAAATACAGAACTATAAATTTAAAAAACCCAAACAAACAAATAAAAACACAACATGGTAACAAAAGAAACAATAAAATAAATAGTGACAGGATGGTTTTTTTTATTCATTATTATCGGGTTTATAAAAAAAAAAAGAATTAAATAATCTGACTAATCAGAATTCAAATAAAAACTTTTATAGGCCGAATTATGTGGCCTCAAACGGGGCCGAGGAGCGTTTCGAAAGTGTGTGTGTGTGTGTGTGGGGGGGGGGTGAACGGTCATTTTTCTACGTTTGCTGAAAAAATTAGAGGCCGAAGCCCCTCAGCCCCCCCCCCCCTGCTTCGCGGCCCCTATTGAATATATTAAATTTCAATAAGTCCAGTTACCATGAAGAAATGAACGTGTATTTAATTAATTTCATATTTCAACCGTTCCACTACCGTGTCATTCATCAAAGCAATACGGCGATCCTGGATTGGTTTGCAGGTAAAATTTACCAGACACCGCGGTATTCTGATCGGCATAGTAACCCATGACGGCGCAACCGCTTTCTCCGCAATTACCGCATTCTCCCGCGGTGAAGAGTCTCCAGTTGTCGCATGGGTAAGCGGTAAAAGTGCACGCAGCGGTTGAACGGGCGCTCTCGGAGAATATCGCGACGGCTCGCATGTGACTGCAAACGGTTATGAGATCGGAACCGGAGCAACCGGGCTGGGTTCGGCCACCGTTCGGGTAAAAGTCCTGATGCCCCATCTATGAAAAGATAAATAGAACATTACTTTATAAATTGGTGCTCGGGTCACAAAATGACTATTTCTATTATTCCAAAGTCATAACATGCCTTGAGCAGTCATTCGTTAAAGTATATATTACAATCAACGACAATACAATTAAATAAAGATTACAGAGTCTCCAGATTCGGACTTAAGGTGGTATCTCACTTCGCGGAGATGTATCTGCGACTCAGACTCGAGACGTCTCCGCGACGGAAAAAAAAATCATTGAGTTAACACGTTCGATTTTCCCACGTCTCATGATACGTCGCGGAGACTCGTGAAACGTCGCGGAGACATCTCTGAGACGTCTCGGCGACTGTCTCAAAACCGTCTCAAATCTGTCTCATGGCAAGTGAGATACCACCAACAGGGCTAGGGGAGGGGCGTATTGGGATGAATTCCTGATTAATTTCTCTCCACGACTTACCGTTTCACGGTTTGAAATCACAAGAACACATTCATCATGGCTGAACGTTAACGTTCCTGCCACAATTGAGAATAATAAGTCATTTTCTTGATTCCTCCGTTAATAGTTACACAGTTGAAATGGTGGAAAAAAATATTCTTCGGGCAATTTTATGGTTCATTAATGTATAGTGAGTTTCTTATCTGACATGTTGTCAGATCTGACACCATCACTTGATTTTATTTGGCTGTGAAGCATTAATACACGTCAAAAAGGTCCTTTCATGAAACGCCACCCCCCCCCCCCCCCCCCTGATTGAATGGTTGTATTTGTATATTTTTTATTACGGCAGATAAGGCCCGTCATGCATGCTAACCTGTTGCATTTGTCCTAATCCTGTGACGTCATTTGCATCAGTGTGGATGACGTCGACAAAGAGGGCATCCGTCGGGTCGAGACGACACTCGGGTCCGTTGTCGCGCCAATCGAAACCCTCGTCACGGAAGTAGGGACCAGCGGGATCGAGACCTACGACCGCATATGGAGGATGGTTTGGAAGAGGGATTACATGCAGAAAGATAATTAAAATGTTGATCTATGATTGTTTCAGGAATAATTTAGATGCTTAGTTACTGATCAAAAATGGCGAATTCAAGGCCTGTTGTCTTGAGCCCCCCTTCCCCCGTCAAACTGCCAAAATTTTCTATAAAGAGATTTACAAACAACCAAGGGCAACATTTTCGACTATGGAAACTACAAAAAAAAAAAATGAAAAGAAAAAAAAAACCTCAAAATTTTCCACACCCTTGTCCTTCTTCCTCAGGGAAGTACAGAACTTCGATGGCCTGTTGTTTATGTTTAAATGCAAACTATAGTTAAAAGAACATTTTAACTATCGCCCTACAATAAATGGGCGATCGGGGGGGGGTGCTACTTACCTGTAATTCTTCCAATGCCCGGTTGGAATCCACCGGCGTATCCCACCGCATGTGCACCCAGACTCATTCCGATGATATGGACATCACTGAAGTACATGCCGGTCTCGAGGTTGAGGAAGCGGGCTAGTAGCCCGATCTCTCGCCCGACCACCCTGGTGTTTTGATGACATTTGCTGTACAGGCCCAGGGCGCCATCGCCCCAATCGACGCAGATAACGTTTGAGTCTTCCTGAATTTGGTGGGAACGAGATTATGAAGAATTTTGTTACTCCATCTTATGTATTTGTGGCTTAATATATTTTAGCTAAAACGCTTATAATAAAAAAAACAAAACAAACAAACTATAACCAATATCTTATCCAATGACAAGTGGATTTATAAAGGCAATAATAATATTGTCAGAACTAACAATTTTAGGTTCTATTTTGTTTTAAAGTTACAAAGTAGCAGACTTACAACCGAAAATGATGAAAAGCTAAATGATATGGATTCAGTACATGAAGGCCTGCTTTAATCAACCAGCTGCATCAGACCATGGACGAAAGACACGTTCGAAAGGGGGCATTGCACCTACCGCTTCAAGAAGTGCATTCTTCTTATCCAACTCCCACGAAGTGAACGAATCAGAAGTATACCCATGCGCCGAGAACTTCGTCTTCTTTTTCGGGTCGAAGTTCGACGATCGAAGACGATCGATGTCACCTCTTATGAGTTCCTGAGGCTCGTACTTGTTACGCCTGGTATAAAGGAAGAACCGGGTGTTGATTTCTGAGGGTGATTTGGGCGGGAAACCTAGCCAATGACAACCTTCATCGGTAAAGCAGCCGACACCGTCGTAACAAACTTCTTCACAGAAGACTTCAAAGAAAAAGGGGGTAAACTGGAGATAAAGCCAACCGAAGACGGATATGAAATTCATCAATTATAATTCAACATGATGTAGTTCGTAATGAAAAATTTCTAAAAAACCGTAAAACAAAACAAAACAAACAAACAATAACAAATAAAAAAACATTTAGGATGAACATTCTTTCTCTCTAATTTCTTTCCATGAAGAATATTAACAATAATGATACAAGATATATTGAATGATAAAAGTCATTTGAATATTTTTTTTTAAAAATCTTACCTTGTTCGGAGGCAATTCCGAGCAATATCAAACCCAAAAAGTAAAAAGCCATGGTAACCAACAACACATGCAGCGTCACTTGAATGTACTATTCGATAACATTTGATCACGTACCATTTGTGTTAATGAGAACAGTTATGTATTTTATACAAATTTCCTTATAATAACAATAAAATGTCGAGAAATATCAACATGATCAACGTAAATACTTACTCGATAACCGTGTGATCTTTTACATCTGTGTCCCAAAAATATTTGCACAAAGGATGCCTACTACGTCATAATTATAAAGTTGAACAAAGTCTAGTGTGAGGGTATAATTATGGTAACGATAAGCCATTAGAGAAGAGAAAGATAGCTGGAGGAGAGAGAGAGAGAGGGAGAGAAAGAGATGGAGAGGAGAGGGAGTGGGGGGGGGCGGAAGGAAAATGGCTTATCTAACATAGATGTGAACATTACGTTATATTTTCACGAGGAGGGGAGGCGAAGGAGAGAGAGAGAGAGAGGAGAAAAAAAAAAAAAGAGAAAGAGTTTTGAGAGAGAGAGAGAGAAAGAGAGAGAGAGAGGGGGGGGGATATTTCATTTCGTTTAATATGTTTCAGTGAATAGGATTCGAACAATGGGTTATCTAACACAGATGTGAACACATTATGTTATTGATTTCGGAAGGGGGGGGGAGAGGAGAAAGAGAAAAAATGAGGTGGTCACAACACATAGTAAGTGCAACTTGCAACTCTCTACGACGAATTTATTAGAAATATTCTGCGTCGTCCGTTGTTTTCTAGAAAGGCACGTTGCAGGTAGACACTTAGGAGGATTTTACCTCTACCTTTCATGCAGAAACGTATGAATATCAAAACGTCTACATGCAACGTGCATGCAACGCAAGCTACGTTGCTATGTTATTTTGTAGCCTACTACCGCATATCATAGATGTGAATACATGTTCAGTGAGAGAGAGAGACAGAGAGAGAGAGAGAGAGAGAGAGAGAGAGAGAGAGAGAGAGAGAGAAAGATAGAGATTGATTGGTATGATTACATGGAACCTTTGCTTACTCTTTCGCACATGACTTATTTGAAAATATGACCCATCTTTGATTTTCCTTTTATTCATCTCTCTTACCTTCCGCTGCTTTATTCGATTCCCATCCTGTCGTGCCTCACTCTTTGTTACGTCATATTTTGTTATCCAACATCATCCTTTTTTCACCTTAATTTTTATGTATTCCTCTTTGCTGTTTCTATATCATGTATATTATCGCATCTCTCGATCTCCACTGCACTATTGTAAATGTATAATAACAACTCCTCTCTGCTTCTCGACAAAATGATTTCTAACTCATCATTTTGCTTTCATTACTTCTCTTTCGTCTTTAACCTCAGCATAGGCCTATTTCACAATGGGTCAGTGTAGACACAAAATATCATATTCCAAGTATAATATACAAAATACAAGCCAATACTACCCACCATTGTAACGCTAGAATAAATACATGAATTATATTTCTTTGGTAAAGGAAAACGCTTTTTCATTAAAAAGCACATAATAATTTTCGATACTTCGGCTACTCAAAGCTGCAATCCCATCATAATATTCAATAGATTTTTAACAACATTTCTATTGAAAAAAAAAAATCACTTTCTTTTTTTGTTCCAAACTTTTTATGTAAGGCTACGACAAATAAATGCATGATAGCAAACAAAATTAAACACAAATTTAATTAATCGACAATCATTTTTTAACATTTATAATAATATAAGCAAATGCAAGTCGTTGTGCTGACCATTTGAGACCAAAAGATTTTGACTCGTTCGTCATCGCTAACAGAAAGTTTACAACTTATTCGATTCAACGTCACAAAGTCAGTGTTAAATTAAAAACTCAGAAACACACCGTCAACAAAACAATATTGAAGAGGAGAAACATAATTGAAAATGTCATTTTGAATCCATTTCCTTTAGTCAATCCAATTGTTTTATTCGGGTACGCAGTATGGAATCTCTGCGTTCGTCGCCAAATAGAATTTTCCCGTAACCGCGGTATTCTGGTCGGCGCGGTAACCCATTTCCGGGCAACCGCGTGCACCGCATTCATTGCAGTTACCGGCGACATACTGGGCCCAGCTCTGGCAAGGGTATGCAGTAAAACTACAAGTCGTGGATCGGATACTGTCTGTAAATAATCGCCAAGCCCACGAATGACTGCAGCCGGATAAGAGGTCATTGCCGTCACAACCGGGTTGCCTGCGCCCACCGTTTGGGTAGAAATCTTGATGACCAAGCTGCATCATGGACAATGGGGAAAAATAAAATGTATGAATAGCTTGGCATTCTACTCTAAAATTCGAAAGTAAAATTCAAGATCACAGAGAACATTTAGAGCACAAGTTTAGAGTGAAATTTGTTGGCGTGAAAATTGTTGTAATCTTATGAATTAAGATAGCAATATGAAGCAAAGTCTGAGATGTCTGAATTTGTCGTGACCGTTGATATTCCGAACAAGAAGACATTTTTATAATCTAAAAGCTTCCCATATTTCTTGTGAGGCCTACTTATTACCTGCAACATCTGTCCTGCTCCAGTGATGTCATTTGCATCAGTGTGGATGACGTCGACAAAGAGGGCGTCTGTCGGGTCGAGTCGACACTCAGGTCCGTTGTCGCGCCATTCGAATCCCTCGTCACGGAAGTACGGACCAGCCGGATCGAGGCCTAATATGAAATGAAAAATAAACAATAATAAAAAAAAAATATTCTGAAATTGAATTATAAAACAATGCGTGAAGTTTTTGAAAGTGTTGGGTAAGCAGATGCCTTTGTTCCTGTAAGTTATATTGTAGCAGAAATAGTCAAATTACAATTGTCTAAATTCGGCTTTAGGGGTTGTGGTTCGAAGGACATACTTGAAGTCGATTTGGACCGTTGATTATATTTAATTTGATTTCATTCTATTTAGATAGATTCTCATTTTCACATAATCTATTAATTTCTTCATATTGTAAAATAATACATTCAATAACTTGAAATGTAACATAATGTAACAGAATATTTAGTTGTTATTGATCTTCGTTTCAGGGAAGAGATTTTTTATCTTTCACCTGTGATTCTTGCGATTCCAGGTTGGAACTCGCCGGCGTATCCGACCGCATGTGCACCCAGGCTCATCCCGATGATATGGACATCACTGTAGTACATGCCGGTCTCGAGGTTGAGGAAGCGGGCTAGTAGCCCGATCTCTCGCCCGACCACTCGGACATTTTGGTGACATTTGCCGTACAGTCCAAACGCACCATCGCTCCAGTCCACGCAGATGACATTGGCATCCTCCTGTATTTTGGCGGGAGGAATACAGACAGTAACTATTGACTAGTCTTGAATGCTATACTTGAAGAGAGTGAGGATAGAGGATTTAATTCTGTCGAAGACAATTATATATCAAATATATTATTCATTACTTTAAACAAACCGAGGATACGCGAGATGTATTATTGGTCGGCAAAATAACGATGGTTTATTAGATGATGAATGCCAAGTATCATACACCAAATCAATGATGAAGACTATCAAATTCGTATTTATTCATTTCCAACAGAAATACAATACACTTCATTGATATAATGAAAAGATATGCGTCATTGAGAGCCATACAGATGGCGGATCCAGCATTTGAGATTTAGGGGAGGTGGGTGACGGGCACGCAGTGGGCACTATTATGAAAAGGGGAGGAGGAAATCGGAAAATTTCTGATATTAACACGTGCCGTTTGTACCCCTCGATCGGCCACTGCATCAGGGGCGTATCCAGGGGGGGCGCAACAGGCGCGCGCCCCCCCTATTGGCCGACTAAAAAAGGTGGCCGTTGTGTCCTGGTTTGTTTGTTGAGTTTGTCGTGATTGTTGGTGCCGTCTCGACCAAAGAGGGCTCCGTCGGGCCGAGACGACACTCGGGTCCGTTGTCGCGCCAATCGAAACCCTGTCACGGAAGTAGGGACCAGCGGGATCCGGACCTACAGCGATGGTTGGATGGTTTGCAGAGGTATTGGTAAAATGTTGATCTATGTTTGTTTCAGGAATAATTTAGATGCTTAGTTACTGATCAAAATGGCGAATTCAAGGCCTGTTGTCTTGAGCCCCCTTCCCCCGTTCAAACTGCCAAATTTTCTATAAGAGATTTACAAACAACCAAGGGCAAACATTCTTCGACTATGGAAACTACAAAAAAAAAAAATGAAAAGAAAAAAACTCAAATTTTTGTGTCTTTCCTCAGGAAGCACAGAACTTCGATGGCCTGTTGTTTATGTTTAATGCCAAACTATAGTTAAAGAACTTTTTCTATCGCCTCAATAAATGGGGATCGGGGGGGGGGTGCTACTTTACCTGTTATCTTTCCCATGCCGGTTGGAATCCACGGCGCGTATCCCACCGCATGTGCACCCAGACTCATTCCGATGATATGGACATCACTGAAGTACTTGCGGTCTCGAGGTTGAGGAGCGGGCTAGTGGCCGATCTGTGCCCGACCACCCTGGTGTTTTGATGACATTTGTTGTCAGGCCCAGGGCGCCATCGCCCCAATCACGCAGATAACGTTTGAGTCTTCCTGAATTTGGTGGGAACGAGATTATGAAGAATTTTGTACTCATCTTATGTATTTGTGGCTTATTATTTTAGCTAAAAACGCTTATATAAAAAACCAAAAACAACAAATATACCAATATTTTATCAATGACAAGTGGATTTTAAAGGATAATAATTTGTCAGAACTAACATTTTTATTTTGTTTAAAGTTACAAAGTAGCAGATTACAACCGAAAATGATGAAAGCTAAATGATTGGATTCAGTACATGAAGGCCTGCTTTCAACCAGCTGCATCAGACCATGGACGAAAGACACGTTCGAAAGGGGCATTGCCCTACCGCTTCAAGAAGTGCATTCTTCTTATCAACTCCCACGAAGTGAACGATCAGAAGTATACCCATGCGCCGAGACTTCGTTTCTTTTTCGAGGGTCGAAGTTCGACGATCGAAGACGATCGATGTCACTCTTTGAGTTCCTGAGGCTCGTACTTGTTACGCCTGGTATTAAAGGAAGACCGGGTGTGATTTCTGAGGGATTTGGGGGAACTAGCCAATGAACCTTCATCGGTATAAGCAGCGACACCGTCGTAAAACTTCTTCACAGAAGACTTCAAAGAAAAAGGGGGTAGAGGTTAAACTGGAGATAAAGCCAACCGAAGACGGATATTGAAATTCATCAATTATAATTCAACATGATGTAGTTCGTAATGAAAATTTCTAAAAAACCGTTAAAAACAACAAAACAAACAATAACAAATAAAAACATTTTTAGTGAACATTCTTTCTCTCTAATTCTTCTCATGAAGAATATTAACAATAATGATACAAGATATATTGAATGATAAAAGTCATTTGAATATTTTTTTTTAAAATCTTACCTTGTTCGGAGGCAATTCGAGCAATATCAAACCCAAAAAGTAAAAAGCCATGGTAACCAACAACACATGCGGCGTCACTTGAATGTACTATTCGATAACATTTGATCACGTACCATTTGTGTTAATGAGGACAGTTATGTTTTTATCAAATTTCCTTATAATAACAATAAAATGTCGAGAATATCACATGATCAACGTAAATACTTATCGATAACGTGTGATCTTTTACATCTGTGTCCAAAAATATTTGCACAAGGATGCCTACTACGTATTATTATAAGTTGAACAAGTCTAGTGTGGGGTTTTTTTGGGTTACGTTGATTGGAGAGAAGAGATCGATGAGAGAGAGAGTGGGAGAGGAGAGTGGGGGGGTGGGGGGAAGGAAATGGCTTATCTAACATAGATGTGAACACTTACGTTATATTTTCACGAGGAGGGGGAGGTGAAGGAGAGAGAGAGAGAGAGAGAAAAAAAAAGGAAGAGTTTGAGAGAGAGAGGAGAAGAGAGAGAGAGAGGGGGGGGGGTATTTCATTTCGTTTAATATGTTTCAGTGATAGGATCGAACAATGGGTTATCTAACACAGATGTGAACAATTATGTTAATGATTTCGGAAGGGGGGGGGGAGTGGGAAGAGGAAAATGGGTGGTCAACACATAGTAAGTGCAACTTGCAACTCTTACGACGAATTTATTAGAAATATTCTGCGTCGTCCGTTGTTTTTCTAGAAGGCACGTGCAGGTAGACATTAGGAGGATTTTACTCTACCTTTATTGCAGAAACGTATTGTATCAAACGTCTACATGCAAGGTGCATGCAACGCAGCTACGTTGCTATGTTTTTTGTAGCCTACTACCGCAATATATGATGTGATCATGTTCAGTGAGGAGAGAAGACAGAGAGAGAGAGAGGAGAGAGAGAGAGAGAGAGAGAGAGAGAAGGAGAGAAGATAGATTGATTGGTTGATTACATGGAACCTTTGCTTTACTCTTTCGAATGATTTTTGAAATATGCCACTTTGATTTTCTTTTTATTTCTTCCTTCCGCTGCTTTATTCGTTCACTTGTGCCTTTTGTTCGTATTTGTATCTTTTTTTTATTTTTGATTCTCTGTCTTATTTTTTGATTTCCTCTTTGTTATTATTCTCTCTCTACTCTCCGCAAATGCTTTTTCGTATGTCTCCTATTGTCTGCTACTCTTTTGTCTTAGTGCTATTTCCACAGGTCACTTTGTGTCAGCACTAAATTTTTATGTATTCTCTTATAGCTGTTCTACCCTATGTTATACGCATCTCTGACCATGCCTATTAATGTTTATCTCTCTCTTTCGACCCATGATCTACCTATTTTCTTGCAATTCTCTTTCGTTTTAATCAGATAGGCCTATTCTTTGTGCCAAAATATCATTTTTTCCCAAGTTATTTTAGCAATCAAGGCAATATACCATTTCGACATTGTTTTTTAGCTATGAGTAGGTAGCTGGATTTATGTTCTTCGGTATTGATTGTCATGAACGTACCAAATAGAAATGATTGAATGTCATTAAGCACATTCATTTTTCGTCTTCGGTCGTAAGGTTGTCCATCAGTAATGTTCTAGGTTTCTACACATCATTGAATAAATGCGCGGTGTCCTTTGTCAGCGTGTGTTTGTGTAAGGCGTTAGCAAAATGGTATGCCATGTACAATACATAAACTCAAGGTGTGTATGTATCTGACAATGCATTTTAAGCAGTTGTATAGTTGGTAAGTTGCTGCGCCGTTGTGCGTTATAGACCAATTTGGAACTTGTCATGCTACGAAAGTAACTTATGATTCACTCCAGTCAGTGATAAACCGAAACAGACGAAAATGAGAGAAACATATGAATGTCTTGACATTTCTAGTCATCTCAATTTTTTCGACGAAGAACTCTTCAGTGCAATGAGAATTCTAACGGTACAGTTTGGGAGGTAACATTTGGCAACTTGGCGTGCTACCGATTATTAGTATACGGGACATACAAATGGCAGCTCATGGCAAGTGATACAGTAAAATATCAAGTCGTGGATGGATAATGATAACTCTAATATCGCCCACAGACGCAGCGATAAGAGTATTGCTCAACCCGCCCCCTTGTAGCAAACTGTCCTGACCGCGCCATGGCACAATGGGAAAAGACTACCCTCGTAGACATAGTCCTGCATCCCACCAAATCAGTTAAATTCAAGACCTCAAACACACCCTGACCATCAGAGCCCCCACCAACCGTTAATGATGAAATGTTGCGTATTGCTTGTATCCTACTTACAGCAACGCCATAGACAACGGTGTCTATGTCCTGACCTTACCGACAGAACTTTATAATCTCTACAAAAGCCACCTTCCCATACCTCTCTCTTGTGACACCCGCCGCCCCCTCACCTCTTCACCTGCATCATGTCCCCCTGCCTCCCAGTCCATGTCACTTTGCCATCAAGCTGCTGCGACTGACGTCGACCAACGAGAGGCGTCTTCGGCCGTCGACGTCCAGCCTCAGGCTCCGTCTGCTCGGCCCGCCATTCGCATCCCTTCGTCACCCGCGCGACACGTACCGGACCCAGCCGGACTCCCCGAGGACCGCCCTACTACGAACATGAAAATAAACACATAATAAAAACATATTCTGAAATTGAATTTATAAACAATGCGTGGAAGTTTTGAAGTGTTGGGTAAGCAGATGCCTTTGTTCCTGTAAGTTATTTGTGTAGCAGAAATAGTCAAATTACAATTGTCTAAATTCGGCTTTAGGGGTGTGGTTCGAAGGACATACTTGAAGTCGATTTGGACCGTTGATATTTTAATTGATTTATTTATTTAGATAGATTCTCATTTTCACATTATCTATTAATTTCTTCATATTGTTAAATAATACATTCAATAACTTGAATGTAACATAATGTAACAGAATATTTAGTTGTTATTGATTTCGTTCAGGAATAGATTTTTATCTTCACCTGTGTCTTGCGATTCCAGGTTGGAACTCGCCGGCGTATCCGACCGCATGTGCACCAGGCTTCATTCCGATGATAATGGGACATCACTGTAGACATGCGGTCTCGAGGTTGAGAAGCGGGCTAGTAGCCCGATTCCGCCCGACCACTCGGATTTTGGTGACATTTGCCGTACAGTCCAACGCACCATCGTCCGTCCACGCAGATGACATTGGCATCCTCTGTATTTGGCGGGAGGAATACAGACAGTTATTGACTAGTCTTGAATGCTATACTTGAGAGAGAGTGAGGATAGGATTTAATTCTGTCGGAGACAATTATATATCAATATATTTTATTACTTTAAACAAACCGGGATACGCGAGATGTATATTCGTCGGCAAAATAACGATGGTTTATTAGATGATGAATGCCAAGTATCATCAAATCAATGATGAAGACTATCAAATTCGTATTTATTCATTTCCACAGAAATACAATACACTTCATTGATGATAATGAAAAGATGCGTCATTGAGAGCCTTCAGATGGCGGATCCAGCATTTGAGATTTAGGGGAGGTGGTGCGGTGACGGGCACGCAGTGGGCACTATTAGAAGGGGAGGAGGAAATCGGAAAATTTCTGATATTAACACGTGCCGTTTGTCCCCTCGATCGGCCACTGCATCAGGGGCGTATCCAGGGGGGCGCAACAGGCGCGCGCCCCCTATTGGCCGACTAAAAAAAAAAAAAAAGGAGAGAAAAGAGGAGAAAGAAGGAAAAAGGGAAAGAAAAGAAGAAAAAGAAAAGAAGAGAAGGGAATAAGGCTCGATGCTTGTTACAATTTTCGCCGAAATAGGCTTTATTTGGTTCTAAACGACCATAACTAAGGCCTTTATTTGGGGAGGGCCCACGAGGCCGACTTTTCTCATATTGTATTTTGCAATATTGCTCAAACGCCCTTTTTTAAGAAAAGAATACATTAGTGACGAAAAGTAAAATATTTAAAACTAAAGTTTCAAAATTTCACAAGAAAAGAGGCCTCTTGGGACCCTCCTGCCTCCTGGGCCTCGGCTCCTGGGAAACATAGTTGGCCTCATGGGTTTATTAGATAGTACCCCTTTATTAATTCAAATACTTTTGAAACCAATGTTTGGCTCGCACTTCGCGCTCGCTGATGCAAATCAAAATGCACAATAATAACTCTAAATTTTACCTTTAAAAAATTCTAAACCCAAATTTTCGGCTCGCCTTCGCGCTCGCTGACACCAAATCAATGCACAATATGTTTTCTAAATTTTACCTTAAAAAAATTTTAAACCCCAAATTTTTCGGCTCGCGCTTCGCGCTCGCTGATACAAATCATAATGCACAAATAATAACTCCAATTTTTACCTTTAAAATTTTCAGCTCGCGCTTCGCGCTCGCGGATACTAAATTGGGGTCTATTATACACAATAATCTACATTTCTAGTACTAGAAAATGCCCCTTTATTTATTTCATATAACTTTAAAAACCTCAACATTTTTCGACTCTCGTTTCGCGCTCGCAGATTCCAATCAGAAGGGTATATATCACACATAAACTAGGTTTTACGCACAATACATTGTCTTAGGGTATACGAAACTATGTAACTTTGTGTGATAATTGAAAAAAAAATGTGGATTTCATGTACCAATATGAATTG
>CALNVZ010003432.1:20642474-20672281 GCA_940671915.1 Paracentrotus lividus | reverse complement strand
AGGGCAACCGCGTGTTACCGCATTCAACGCAGTTTACGGCGATTATTACTGGGCCCAGCTCTCGCAAGGCGTATGCGGTAAAAAGGAACATGTTGAAGGTGCTATCTGCTAAAAACTTCCAAGCTCGTGAATGACTACAACCCGAGAAGAGATCTTACGCCGTTGCATTCCCCGCTTGTCTACGTCCACCGTTGGGCATAGAAGTCCACGTGCCCCAGCTGGATGGATAAAATAATAGTTGAAAGCAATGTCATGCCAATTAAACGTCATTATAAAAAAAAAATAAATAATAGTTAATTTGGTTATTTCAGAACATTTCAATGAGGTACGTCCTCTTCCTTTTTTTTTTTTTTTTTTTTTTTTGGGGTGGCGGGTAACTCAAAGACACAAACGACGCTTCTTCTGAATTATGGGCAGGGCCCCCGGGTCTTACCTGTTGAAAACGTTTTATTTGGCGAATTTCGGCATCATTTTTCTTTTGATCTTGATCTAGTAGTTTTTAACATATAGGCCTACAAAGGTAAATTTAAACTTAGTCTCAAGATTGAGATTTAAAAAAGGAATCACTCAACAGTAGGCGGTAGAAATAAAGAAACTTGATTTTCTCGTAATAGTCTAAACCATCTATAAGCCCTTTTGCAACAAACGCTTTACATCTTAATTAGAGTTTCAATTCCTCAAAAAATTAATCGAGACACTCGCCACTAATTCACTAATGCATCTTGTTGTAAGTGTTTTATATCAATCTCCGGTCCTAAACATAAAAGAAAATGATGTCTAAAAGTACTTGATAGATAATTTCAATAATATCAAAAGTGGTTGTCTCCCAACCGTCACATTCTTCTTCTTACCTGCAACATCTGTCCTAATCCTGTGACGTCATCTTGCATCTAGTGTGGATGACGTCGACAAAGATGGGCGTCTGTCGTGTCGAGTCGACACTCGCGGCTCCGTTGTCGCGCCAATCGAAACCCTCGTCGCGGAAGTACGGGCCAGCGGGGTCGAGCCTGCGTGTCATAAATAGAATGGATTTGCTATTGACCATTAAATTAAACGCCAAAACATGTTAATATCAGACATAAATTTTTTCACCTGCCCCATTTTTCAAAATTTTCGGCAGATCCCCTCTTTTGTCAAATTCTGCGATCTTTCGCTGTATAATTAGAACCCATCAAACATGCATGACCTATGCTCATTCGGATGTTATTGGACATTCCAAATTAGAAAACAAACAAAAAAATCAGAAGCGCCGATCCAAGCGGGGGCGCAGGGACGCGCCACTTTATAATTTGAAGTCACTCATTTTGTTAAAATCGCGACGCCCCCAAATCCTTGGCTCCTCCACTGCAAATCAAATGAAATTAACGAACATAACGAAGAAGCCATTATCTGTTTTGTTTTGTTTTAATTTGTTTTGCATGATCTTTACCAAATTTTGATATAAAATTTGGAGCGAACCCAACATCCTAGATGATATATTCAATTACAACCGAAATCGGCCAAAGCCAGAGTTGGTTATTCGCCTGGCATAACCCGCGCCGCGTGTGCGCCGAGAACTTCAATCCTATCAGGTGGACATCCTTGTAGTACATGCTTCTCGACGGTTGAGGAGGCGGGCTAGTAGTCCGATCTCTCGTCAACCCATCTCTCTCTTTTTTTTTTTTCGTTTAAAACACAATTAAAAATTAAATACTTGTACGAATACATTTCAAACCCATTTTGATAACACAATGCTCTCTTTTTTAAAGGTTCTGAAATAACAAATAAAATAAATCTTTCACTCTAACATCATGAAGGCCAAAAAGGGTGGAAAGGGGCCGAGGAACGGTGAAAACGTTTTCCACCCTTTTTAAAAACGCTGTCTCTTCTCGGCCCCTTTAAGGAGGTAATTTCCCCCCTTTCAACCCTTTTAATTTTAAAGTGTAACATTATAATGTCTTAATAATAAAACACAAACATATTTTTTATATCTGTGTTTTAGGTCTTGACCCGGCTGGTCCAGCTTTCCGAGGGGTCGTTGAAGAGTGTAGGCTTGACCCATCAGATGCCCTCTTCGTTGATAACATTCACACAGATACTGATGAAGTCTTGGGAATGGGGATTCTTGAAGCAGTGAGTTGTAAACTGCCTCAGGGCAGAGGCGTTGGAAGGCTCTGAGTAGACAAAGGATTGGAGGGGCAAGCTATTATTAACACACAATTGCTTGCCCCTCCAATCCTTTGTCTCGATCCGAAGAGCCTTCCGAGGACCGACCCGTCAGTCTCAGCGTCGCATACAGGGTGAATTTGTGAGAGAGGGTGCATAATGTAAAGAAAACTTTAATATTAAAGGAACATTATATGGTCGAGAAGGTGGGTGGTTGTTATAAGCTTCAGCAACAAAAGCGTCCAAGCAAGCAAAACAAAATGGTTCTCCCAATTTAGGGGAGAAGGGGCACATGCTATGGCCAGATGCCGAGGAGTAGACCTCAAAGAGTAAAGGCCAATCTTGGGTGAGGCATGCAGAAAGTCTTGAGAAATCAAGTGATCAGGGAAGTAGTACCATTGTCTTGTAGAGAGGGCAACAAAAGCTCCCAAGCAATTTCATTTCAATATATGCCTGTGAGACTGAAGGAGAGGACACACCTGCTATACGCATCGTGGGTTTTACATATTTAGTTTGGGGAGTGGAGAGGGAGGGGATACATAATTTGTATGCTTCTATCCAGCGCCCATGGATCTACCAATTATGATGGTTACTATTTCAGAAATGGTCTTAAAAAATCATAGCAGGAGGAGATATTAATTTGATTTGATGTCAGTTCCGTGTCAAAGCATTTACAGAACATAATTTTGTGTAAAAACAAATGGAATGTAATTGATAGGTTTTATTAGTAAAATAGAAATCATCCTTTTTCTTTAACTCAGCGCCGATGTCAATGAAGTCGGCGCTGATTATAGTCCAGGCTTCCATAATTGAATGATAAAGAAACACTGAAAAAAATTCCCAACTGAACTAACCACCTTTGACTACTATCTCAAATTTGATTCTCAAAAAAAAAAAAAAACGAGGATTTCTTTTGTGTTTCCAAAACAGATTGGCCACGTTGATTTCTATCCCAATGGAGGCGATGACATGCCCGGGTGTCCTCTGCTGGAGATAGCTTGCGACCACTTCAGGTCCGTCTACTACTTCGAGGAGAGTATCCGTTCTAGCGACTGCGCCTTCACGGCCTACCCGTGCGATTCATGGACCCAGTACAGAGCTGGTCTCTGCAGCCGTTGTGGCCTAGGAGGGTGTCCCGAGATGGGATACAACGCCGACCAGAACTCTGCTACTGGGTCATTCTATCTCGCTACCAATGATAAAGACACCTACTGCAAGAGTTAAAGTTCTTGGATGGCCGTTTTAGACTTGGTGTATAAAACCAAATATGCTCAATTGAAATGAATGTAAGAATGGAATGAAATTGAGTCGAACGCATAAAAGAATTAATGGCTTTTACTAGGTCTTTACTTATACACTTTCGTTTGGATTTTATAATGAATTTAAATCAATACCCAATAATCTGTTTCCAAATGATAAAATAAACAATTACAATCATATAATAATGACGGAAAGCCCCTATCATAAAAGAAGTAAATACATGAGCAAAATTCTTGTAAAAGCAATCACTTTCTGTTATACATATGGGTCATTCTGATAAAGGTATAAATCAATAAAGTAGAGTACATAGAAAATAGCATCAAGCTGAAGTAAAGCCAGGAATCTTTTATAGTGTCATACTAATTCTTAAAAAACAAAACAAACAAATGAACGAACAAAAAAAAATGTAGGAGAGAAGGAGTGAGAAACCAAGACAACAGAGGAGAGTGGAGAAGAGAAGGGAGATAGATTGATATAGACAATGGGGATGATAATGGACAAGAAAATGGAAAGAAGGAATGAAGGAGAGAGAGAGAGACAAGGAGAAGGAAGGCGTGGATAAGATAAGGGGATATACACAAACAGAGATGAGAAAAAAAAAAGAGCGGAAAGGGAAGGAAAGGGAGATAAAACCTTGAAAATGGGAATGGACAAAGGAAGAGTGATGGAGGAAGCAGGGGTGATATTCACTCTTGAAAAAAAAAAAGACATACCGTTCTTAAGCGAGGGAGCTAAGCGACCGGGGGGGGGAGGGTGTGTCCCCCCTCCCACGGTAGGGACTTTTGCATTTTGGGACTTTAAATTGTGCAATTTTGTGCTACCTGGAGGGAAAAAAAAATCAATTAAAAAAAAAAAATAAAAATACTGAATTCAGATTTAAATCATTTAAATCGAGGAATATCACCCCTGAGGAAGGGGATCATACAATCACAACAAATACGAGGTGTCCTCATGTCAAAACTGTACCATATTCATTTGGGCATGTTGACCAAACATTAATGAACTCGCTTAACTGTCACAAACAACGACCAAAACGGTCAAACAATCAGCAACCAGATGGAATGCTCTTTAAGGAGTGGAGAATTGTGCACTGTAAAGTGTGAGAATCATAAATGACTCCAATGACAGGGGTAATAATATACCAATGCTCAACATTAACTTTTTATCCTCCGCCACCGAAGGTGGTGCCGGAGGCATTATGTTTTCGGTTGTCCGTCCGTCGTCCGTCCGTCCGTACGTCCGTCCGTCCGTACGTCCGTCGTCGTACGTCCGTCCCGTTTTTCGTTCTCGCGATAACTTAAGAACCGTTTGACGGATCACTTTCAAACTTGGATCATGTATGCATATGGTAGGGACAATGATCTGATTAGACTTTGGGGTCATTAGGTCAAAGGTCAAGAGGTCACAGAGGTCATTGTATGCATGAAAATGGCTCGTTCTCGCCATAACTTAAAAACCGTTGACGGGTCAACTTCAAACTTGGGTAATGGTGCTATGGGAGGGGCAATGAACTGATTAGATTTTAGGGTCATGAGGTCAAAGGTCAAAGGTCACAGATGTCATTGTATACATGAAATGGTTCATTCTCGCAATAACTTAAGAACTGTGTGACAGGTCAACTTCAAACTTGAGTAATGTGTGCATATGGGAGGGGCAATGAACTGATTAGATTTTGGGGTCAAAGGTCAAAGGTCACAGAGGTCATTGTGTACATGAAAATGGCTTGTTCTCGCAATAGACTTAAAAACCGTTTGATGGATCAATTTCAAACTTGGGTCATATGTGCATATGGGACGGACAATAATCTGATTAGATTTTAGAGTCATGAGGTCAAAGTTCAAAGGCCACAGAGAACATTGTGTACGTGAAATGAGCTTGTTCTTCCGATAACTTAAGAACAGTTTGATGGATGAACATCAAACTTGGGTCATGTGTGCATATGGTAGGGACAATGAATTTATTATATTTTGAGGTCATGAAGTCAAAGTCAAGGGTCACATACGTCATTGTATACTGAAATGGCACGTTCTTGCTGTTACTTCTGAACCGTTTTATGGATCAACTTCAAACTTGGGTCATGTGGGAGGAAAGATGAACTGATTAGATTTTTGAGGTCAGGACATCAAAGGTCACTGTTATTTATGTAAATGACTCGTTTGTGCAATTTCTGAAGGACCTTTGACAGATCAACTTAAACATGTTTATCCTTTTTATTACATCAGTAGCCATCCTTCCTGAGTTGGAAATAATTCTGATGATACAACTTTATAAGATTTGGGGTCATATCTCAAAGATGTCATGGTATAAATGGATGTAAAATACTCAACATTGCGCATGCCTTTTTTTTCCGATGTGGCAATACGGAGGCATGCCTTCCGACCGTGCGCGGTCGAAGATTCATCTAGTTTAGGAGTTGCCATGCAGGGCAACCAAATGTTTTATTTCCCCCAAAAATGGTTGCCCGAATGAAAAATCTGGTTGCCCTGCCAAAAAATAAAAACAATGGCATCATTGAGGATTTGATTTTTATGTAAAAAGCTTCACATAAAATGTGATTTACAATGAACTCATTATGTAACCTAGTTTACAGGGTCAAAAGCCCAATACATTTAGTCCGTCATGTAAGCCTTGACATTAGTCTCGCAAAAAAATGTGGTTGCCCAGTTCGGGCAACTACTTTGATCATTTCTTCCAAATTTGGTTGCCCGAGGGTCAAATCTGGTTGCCCCGGGCAACGGGGCACACGCTAATGTTGAGCGTTGAATATACTGTTAGCGCTTTTGTCTTAATAGGTAAAGCACTTTTTAAGAAACTGGTATCATTATTATTATTCATACAAAAATCAATCGTCTATATCATTTACAAGCCCAATATCAAAACAATCGCATATCTAATACAATTTACTTCAATGACAGCAATATAATTTGTTTTAGTTTCCAGTATCTTCTTTAATTCTGTTGAACAATGACTCCATCAATTTTAGAAATCTACATTTCCAATTAATCAAACAGATTACAAGACCCATGATATATAACAGTACTATTCATGCCAAATATCACTTTGGCAGTGGGTACAAAAATATTTGTATAAACATAATTACAATTTACATAATATCATCTGTGACGTCACATAAGACAGTCTTCTTACATCACACATATTTAGTCTTCTTATTCACCATAATAAAAAAAAATAAAAAAAAAAACATATAGAAAGGCACTTGTTTTTAAAAGGCAGGATAGAGTAATTCAAGTACTTAGAATTTTCATGATAGGAACAAAAGCCCTAATAAAGAAGACATCAGTGGGGTAATACAATATAGCTCTTTTGTATACCGGTAATGCTTGTTCAAGTTGACTCTCCCAAAGATACATTGGAAGTTGTGTATTATTACGATGACAGCACACTATTTGGACCATAATGTACCAGGAAGTTTTCTTTGAGGCTCACCACTTCCAACTGTAAAATAATTGCTGCATGATTGATGAAATACTGAAATACTGAAAGTGGATAATATACAGAGAGATAAAAATGTACTATATCATTAAACATTTCTTACAAGCACTCAATTGGTTCTGTCTTTAAATTAGTAAAAGATTATTAAACTTGAGTTGTGGTACGAGTCACAAAATAATTTTTAACAGAATGAAACAAAATAGCCACCAACCATTTGTATGTATAAATAATTATTTTGTGCCACATGATTATAATAGAAAATAAGTAATTGCCGAGAAATAAGCAATTTCAGCAAGGCATTCTTCCATTTGACAGGTCTCTATTATAACTAATCATGACCAGACCACTTGCTCATGTGCGTTTATTCGTATTGGCGATTTTCAGCTGCATGTAGTTGTTTTTATTATTTCAAAGTTGATGATGTGATAACACCTCACCAGTTTAAAATACTTTCATTTGAAATTATTACTCACTGCAACTACTATTTGATCTAATGTCTTTGAGCCTCCCTGAAAATGATGTTTCTTGAATTGAAGCTCTGTACCATATAAGTCTACCAATAAAGTCCTTCCATGGAAGCTTATTATTTCTATTTAATTGGCAAGTAAATCAAACAATTATTCAAATCCAAGCAAATACCTATTAAATTCCAAGATAAAAATATCTGTAACAAAATATCAACCAAGTATGTCATCTTCTTAAAACATACACAACATAATTTTAAGAATGGCCAATCAGGAAGAATTCATACATGACATGTAAAAATCAATTTTGAATTATTTATCCTCTGTTGTCAGAAATAATACAGGCAAAAGTCACATCCAAAATTCAAAACAAATCAAATCTAAGCACATGCCATAACACTTGTTATTACTCACCATTACATTTATCACCAATCTTTGATTGGTTAATACAACGCCATTAAATGAATATCTTTTCAATATGAAAATAACACAGGCAAGTGTAGTTGGAAATAAATAACAATTACAACCTAAGCTATGCATTAAGCCACACTTGGCAAGTAATAATAACCCTGCTGTTATATTCTATTTACATTTCATATAAGAATAGTTTCTAACAATTTAACCCTTTAGCACCTAAATCGCCAAAGACCGCCTATCGGCTTACTCACTAAACCGCCCAAAAAACCCCTATGATCAAACATGCCCATACTTGTTGTGCTTTACCAATGGGAGGTGCACTGTGCGAATCTGCACCCCAAAAAATATGTTTACGAGTATCTCTCATTGAAACACCCTGAAGCAAACACAGCAAAACCCTTTCCATTAGGGAGTAAGGTGACACTTTACTTGAAGTCTCTAGGTGCTAAAGGGTTAATCTGAGGTACATGTATAAGCAGTATTTTAGCGAGTTGTAAATTAATTTCTACATAGATTCATATTTGTAAGATAAACAAAATGAATTAAATTTCAGCATTCAAATACACCTAAAGCCCACACAAAATAAAAGTGTGAATAGACAATGGCTGTGTAAACTGTAGAAAATTAAAATATCTAAGATAACTATCCTCTAATAAATTCAGACACACATGATCTGTCATTAATATAACAGCTATTTTCTTAGGAAAATAGAAATTTTTATCTCTGTATCAAATTTAAAAAATTATTTTATATTTGTTTACATTTTATGACATTAAAATGCTAATCTATTTAACAAAATAAAAAGTTAGTTTGCAGCCATTTACCTTGTCAGCTATAATATTTATACATGTACATGCAATAGAAAATACCGGTAATCAGAATATTTATTTAGCCCAGTACCTGGTAGTTAAATTTAAAAATAATATAAGTTGTAATCCATGTACCCTCTTATCCTAATTTCATCATTGATTTGGCCTGAAAGATTATCACATTTGTTAATTCATATCAGACTTTTTCTCTAGTATACATGGTATTTCTCATTGGCAGTTTGAAAAATATAAAAAGTCATTGATGCCTTTACATCACATTTTATTTCTATATACAGTCTGTGTCAAATAAAATGGTACAAGTGGAAAACATTTTTTTATAGTATGAAGATTAATCACAGCCTGCTATTGTTTGGTATTTTCATAAATCAGGAAGATCAGATTTTCACCTGCAATTTTTTTCATCACATTTGGTGTTGTAATTTTTGAAATATGAATAGTTTTCTAAAATCAAGAAAAATCCATTTTTCGCATACCGTCCCATGCCTTTGTGTATAGGTTTCGCATAATGGCCATGAAGTGCTCAATTTCGATTTGTTCCTCGTCGCACAAAATTTAGCATAACTTTTGTTTTACGAAAACAAATTATACAGAACAAAGCGCATCAGCAAGGAAAATCTTTTGGCTTTATTTTGGTACCACATACACACATTACTGAAAAATATTTCATACCTAAACAATTTTTTTTTTACTGTACCATTTTTTTTGACACAGACTGTATAAAGTACTCAAGAAACAAATCATAAGCGCCTCTTTTTATGGGATTGGTGATATTTATTATCAAGGAAATTAAGCTCACCATAATCAAATTTTTCTTCCTTCACTGAAGGTACAGACACTCTTCAAATCACAACAATCAATCCATGCAGACAAAAGGATAAAATGGGCCTAAAAATTGGAAGAAGTTTGGAGAGTACTACTCAAGTTAAAGTTGTGCTTTGTGCCAGTAGACCAGGTTGCTATTTCGCCAAGTTATGAATGACTTCACAAACCATTAGAGCATTTATATACTAATCACATTAAAAGTCATTTAGCTCAAGAACTGATCACCAGTAATTCGTAAAGTTGTTCGTAACTTACGAAAGACTTGGTGAATCACAACCACGATCGTAGTTCTGCTTGTAGCCCAACTTGTAGATCTTTAAATTCAGAATAGCTCGGTCGTCTCTCAGTCACAGCTACTGGCTGGGTGCAATCATCTCACTGTATACTGTTTTAAAAAGAAACATGGGCATAATAAGAACAAGGTCTGTGAACATTGTGGTCACTCAAAGTGATGAAACTATGCTCATGTTTATATACCTAGCGACATCCATCCTTACAAAAAAATAAATTTAGGTATTTCAAAATAATCTTAAAATTTCTTCAAGAATGAACTGTTTGGGGGTATACTTGCTCATGCAGGACTTTATCAATTTTTCAAAAATATTCAAAAAATATATGAGAGTGTCTATTTTGCTACTTTCAGGACAAATTGCTAGAATGCCTGCACACAAAGAAAATTTAACACCTGTGATAACAAGATGCTTGAGACCAAGCATGCCTGTACTCATTATAATGAGGGTTGACTGTATTCTCATCTTAACAAACACATCATATATGTATAAAATGTTTGATACAAAAAGGCACTTGAATTCAAGACTATTCTTGTCTCACCAAACACATGACGTATAAGTAGTAAGCTTCTTTGAAAAAAACATTGGGGCAAAAATTTCTGATGCAAGCCTGTTTTAATCACAAAAATTCATACTTTTAAAGTTTGCTATAGGATAACGCAATGCTGCCCTAATTTGACAAACAAAAGCAAAGAGACATATCAATCAATTTTGAGTTTTTAATGTTTTAATATTTCATTTATCTTCCTTCTGTTCAAATTTATAATAAAAACAATATTTAAAAAAAATAAAAATAATAATTATCCAACTTAAAGATAATTAAGGTGAGACATCATGAGATTACATTGACATCAATGTAAATGACAGATATATTTTGCTCTTACACAGGAAATGTCACAAATTTGACTTGCTTCATTTTGTCAAAGTAGGGCAGAATATAATTTAAGATTATCCAGTTTCTGTACAAATTACCTGGTTTGAGCTGTTTTGTTTTGTTTTGTTTTGTTTTGTTTTTTTTTTTGGGGGGGGGGGTTTGAGAAATTGCTGATGCCTGCCCTGTAAATTTCACAAAAATATACCTAAATTTGTAGGCACCAATACAACATACCTTGAAATCATTCTACCAAGACACTCACTGCACCCATTACAGCTATGCCCAACAACAGGCATGTCATCTGCTTCAAAGACTCTCTGGAAAAAGGACAAGAATAGTCAAGGTTGATGTTTTGGGCAATGCTTAGTGGGGCTCTAGGAAAATTACCTCCTGGACAATTACCCCCAGATAACTACCCCTTAACTCTACACCTAACCTGAACCCTATTTCTATGGGGTAGTTGTCCTAGGGGGTAATTGTCCAGGGGTAGTTGTTCTGATGCAGCTTAGTGGTTAGGAAGTCAGGTCTTTAGGCCCGGAAAAAGCCTATTTAAAAAACATCAGCTTCTTCTCCTAGCTTCTTTGGAGAACATAAATTATTCAAGCTACATAAAATTCATGTGCTAAATTGGCAGTTTAAATACCACACTGCAGTCAAATCTCTGGAAAACAGACAAAAATGGTGAAGGAATTTGACAATTTTTGGTTCTTGATATATCTCAACAATGAAGCCAAGACCTGAAATTTCATAAGTTGGTCCCTGTAACCCTTGATATTTCACCTAGTTATTCAAAAGTCTAATCCAATCATCTGCCAATGATAATGCATACTGTCATCCAGTTCGAAGTACATAGCTGAAGAGATTCTTGAGGTATCCAATAATTTAAGAAAAGTTCATTTAAATTTTTTTATAGTTTTCCAGTATTGTCAAACATATCAGATTAGAGCAAAAAAGGGTTTCACCTTATATCAAAAGATGTACATGTAACTTCATCCCTTTTGCTTCTCATTGATGACAGAAGATGAGATGTAAGAATTTCTAATAAAACTTACTTCCAACTTGTCTCTTGTAGTAGTTCTGGAAGGACAGTAGATAAAGCTATATGAATGAACCCTCCTGCAGTGAATGGTAGAATCCAGGCAGCACGGTTTCCTAAGAAAAGAAAGCATGTTAACAATAGTAATATAGCAATTCCTATGTAGCTCATCATACCTTTGATAAAGGTCTCAATGCGCTTTTAGCATAAAAGGAAAGACACAAAGAGAGAAAAGCGAAAGGATCAAAACCATGTCTAACAGCTAAAAAAATAAGTCTTAACCCGTTGACGACAAAATTGTTTGGCCTGATGTCATTACTCCGAGACGAGATTAAAAAAGAGACGACCCTGTCCGCGCGTGCGGGCTCCGATAAAATCGCTCGTGCGTAGCCTGGTCGCACGCTGGTAATGGACCTTAGAAGTGAAGAAGTTATACATGTATATACATTTTTTCTATAATGTTTTTGGTGTTCTTAGTTCTCAATTGCCCCTTATCACTACATGATTGAATATTCTACATCGAGTCACATAAAAGCATTCCACCGGTTTGTAAACTGAGTAAGCCTATCTTGCTTGGCCAGAAAGAAAATGTTTCACAAGGTTAAAGGGGTGCTTTTTTAGTGTTATCCCTATTTAAAGATCTTTTATTGAATGTATTGAATTTTCTTATACCATGGCCTAAGATGAACCTATGTGTTTTAGTTACAAAGGAAACAAAAATGAATTCCAGTCCTTTGGTTGCCGACTTGAACACACTCTCTCTTTACTCTTTTCTTTTCATTTCTTACAAACTTCAAACTAAGCCGTATATCCTCTTCTTTTGAGGTAATAATTGGGGTTAGATATTGTTAGTCATTTAGGTTAGATATCGACCCGTTCTCTAATTTCAAAGAATAGTTTTCTTCTCAGCTAAGCCACTGGAAGCGCTGGATAATTACAGCCACCGATCGATACTTCTTTATATCTCCAGATACATCCGGGTTTTTGTGTGTGCGCGCCCATGTCAGAAAATCGCTCACACCTTGCGCTGATCCATTGAATTGTCATGGGCTCACAATAAAAGAAGTACAAAGGAGGATCAGCGAAACCGAAAAAGCTAAAAATCGCTGATAGTAACTTATACACACTGGTTGACGCAATTCTTCTTCAGTGCCTGAAAAATATATCTATTTAAAAGGCTTATTTATCAAATATATCAAATAGTTATGACATGTTTTTCACTAGAACATATCGCTCTTTTCATAAATAAACTACTGCGTATAGCAAAAATTCAACAAAAGTAGTGCAAAAGGTGAATTTTAGGGGGTATTTGGTGATAAAGATGTGATCATTAGGGAACCGAGTATACCCGGTTCCCGTCCATGAGTGAGTTAGACGGGACCCGGGTATACCCGGTTCCCGCTCTCAAGGGGTTAAGAGAAGATTTGAATCTCTCAACAGTTTCTGCATTTCTTACATTTTCTGCAATGTTATGATTCCACAACTCCGGGGCAGTATATTCAAAACTTTGTTTACCATATAAAGAAGTTGATACCTGTTCTTGATCTAATGGAATAAGTACCTGCACCTTCACTTACATCTCTTGGCAAGAAATTAATCTACATCTACCACACTTAACCCAAGTGATTTAATATTATAATGATGTAATTGGGTTCCAGGCTGGAAATAATTCCTTAATGTAGAGAATATAGGTCAATATCACCTCTAAATTTGAATCTATTTTCAAAGCACAGCATTATGCCTTTTGAAAATTTACAAGAATATTTTGAAAGGAAATAATCATGAAAATCTTGAAATTGATGATGTAAAGTGGGTTTTTTGTTATTGGTACTTTGTTTTTGCATTGCAATATATGTAGTTCATATAGGATGAATAAGTATAATCACTATTTTGTCAAGAGGATGTACACACACGTGTGTTGTAAGACTAAGATATATATAGTTGACCTTGCTTCAGTTGACCAATCACCCAAGTCAAAGACATTTTCAGGACATCTTATCTTCATATCTCATCGTATTTTGTTTTCTATCATAAAATCAAAGCTTTTTCTTCAGTCCTAACAGATTGAACATAGGCAAGGTTGTCGACCTTCCAACTCACAACCACAAACAAGTTGCTTTGATTCATATTTGGGGTTTATGTGTTTACTGAAACTAGTGATTCCAAGCTTTCCTATGGCAACAAAAAATTGTAGTTTACTAAGAATAATTAAGTTAAATATTATTTAAGACAAACAAGAAGAGTTATCAATGCTTTCCCATGCTTCTCCTACCATTTACTGTTTTTTTTTTTTTTTTTAATATATGTGCGACTTATTTTAAGGAAGCATATCACAACTATAAAAGGTGCTTACTTGAGGAGGAAAAACTGATACATTTAAACCTATAGAAACTTCTTACAGCTACTCTCAGTGCTAGTCTACATTACAGACCTGTTTCTTGTGCTGATTCTGAGAGGAGAGTTAGTACTGCGCCAAGGAGACCTCCCACTGCGGTGGATATTTGAGACTTAGTCGCCTGAACTCTGGAGAATCCCGATCTAAGAAGAATAGCAAAATCTCCAACCTATCCAGAGAAAAAGGTGAGGCATGAATCAGCAATAAACCTCAATAAAATAAATACAAATTGCTAGTATGATCCATTGGATTGGTGACAACACACTATGGATTGAAATAACCACTACATACATGTAGTTTTTAATAAAATGTTTTCAGATTAGAAATCTTCTGTCTTTGTTGAAATGGGTTTTAAAAAAAGTTAGACGAGCATGTAAACTTACAAATCATAAAATGTGCATGTATTTTGAATAACCTACTGTATAACTGTGTGATTGAGGACTTGAAAATTTACAACTGAAAATTTTAAACAACCATCCTGATTGGTCCACAGGGAGAGTTATATGCAAGAAGTCCATGCAACAAGGATCCGGATTGGTTGATTTGCAATTGATCGGAACTCTGTGTTACGGTGCACTGTTCAGGTTATAACTTGCAAAAGACCCCACTAAAACTTTACATGAAGGCGATGTATTGTTACACAGATATCACATGTACACAGTGGCGGGCAATGCTACAGGGTTTACAGATTAATTTTAGTTAGAGAAATAATTCAAATAAAAATAACTTTTTCATGCTCTTTCATTCTTACCTCATGGGGGACTTCATGTAATAAAATGGCTGCCGTGGTTAACAAACCAACCTGTTCAGAATAGAAGCAGAAAAACACAACATTCAGTCGTAACAATGTAGAAAGGGGATGAGCATATCAGTCCTACCTGAAACAATGTTGGTTTTACAATAAAAGAGAAAAAAGGGAGAGAAAAGAAAGAGAGAGACATCAAAGAAGGTCTTACAAAAAGACTAACAAATGATAACAATTTGAAATGTAAGGAATTTTTAAGTTTTTAAGTTTTTTAGTTTTAAATACGAGCTGCTCTCATAAATGTACTAAAAAGTATGTATTTTGTGTTTTTACATGCTACATATTGCCATTCTCTTAATTTATTACTGCATTTGATGTATGTAATAGCAGACACATTTTTTACACAAGTCTTAATGAAGCAAATCTATTCTTTCATCCAGATCCATGAAAAATTTATCAAATTTATTCAAGAAAACATATTGGAGAGCAGCTCGCAAGTGACATCACAGAAGTTAAACTTTAAAAGTTCACTACTTGTTATCCTTTGATTATGTATTTTCGTTGGTTTCCGTTAATATTAATTGAACTTTAATTTCAGGCTGGACTTCCCATTTGATAATCAAAAGATAGTGTGTGGAACTTTGACGCATTAAATTACAGAACAAAGACATTGACTCCAAGTCCATCACAAATTTTGCAAATGAGGAAGTGGTATAGGTCACTCCATCTCTGTCCATTGTTTGTCTGGCTTGGAAATATTATGAAAACTTACATGTACATGTACTTCCGGTTTTCTGCCAGGTCTACATTAATTCTTTTGGCACACATTGACAGTGTTAATCTTTACAAAGGATGTTTAGAGTGCCAACAATTATGTCCTTTGTATTTATATGTGTACCAGGGTACATTGTAATTACAGGCCTAATAATACTGGTATAATATTATATATTATCTTTTCTAATGTAAGCAAACATTGCATAGCATAGACAAGTATATGATGACTAATTGGGGTACTATTTTTTTTTACCCCTTTTTACTCATTTTTCAAAATGCTATTTTTTATTTATTTTTTTTTATTTATTTATTATTATTATTTTTTTTTTTGGGGGGGGGTGGATTAGTGTCTGCTAAAAACATCACAGGGCTGACCTTTCTGCTCACAAGAAAGCTCCCAGCGACAGCGATGCCATGAGTAAAATTATCAATGAAATTGGCCAACAAGTTCAGATAACCGACAACCTGTTAAAAAGAAAGAAATGAAAATAGAATTCATGTATGTTTGTAGATAAAAAGGTCTTTTCAAAGACATACATGTAAGAATATCTTGTAGCATTTCCCTCATCTCTTTATCTAGCATATATCTACTTGAGAATACAGAATGAGCTGAGCAATTACATGTAAAAAACAGGGGCACAGAGTATCATGCCCCCCCCCCCCCATAATTTGAAAACCACTAATTGACCGTACATGTTAAAAATCAGAACATTTTAGCAGTGCCCTTGCCCCCCCCTTATTTTCAAATACCGGATCCACCACTGATAAAACATAATTACACACAAAACCATGCAATCTGTAGTGCATCATAGAAAACTATGCCAGTAAATTACATTTGCTCTTGCTATGTATACCATGCTAGTGGGTAAAAAAAAAAAAAAAAGAAAGGAAAAAAAATTGACCTTTATCTCTGTCCATTTCCTCCTGCCCTAGGTTATAAAAAGTTTATTCACCTTGACCTTCTTTTCCTTTGTATTATCCTTGCTTTTATCCTCTGGTAATGACTGGCTGGGCTTGTGGATACCGTTGGACTGCCTGGCAATCTTTTCTCCTGCAATCTGCTGTAAACTTGTAATTTCTTGAGACACTCTGTGGTGGCCGTTCAATGGCTTTCTCCTTAGCATGCCATTTTTTTCCAATCCGTTCTGATATTTGGGCATTTTCTCTCTATTTCTGACAGCTGATGAAGAGTCGTCAAGGATGCTCACCTGGAATAGAAGTAGTCATACATGTCAGTGTAATAATGATTCATATATTGTAAAATTTTATAACAACAAAAAACACAGCAAAATCTAGCCATAACCATTGGAGATTTCAAAAGAACCTTTACAATAAAACCAAAAATGATTGTTTTGTGTATTTTAAAGTATATTTACATGTACATGTACATGTATGAACAATGTACACAGAGAATGGTAAATTTGTCTTTCAAAGGTCTTGCAATGGAAAACATACTGCACATTCAGTGCTCCACAAGAACATTATTTTTATCACTGTAGGGTTTATATCATACTTTGGGCGTTATTTGCATAGATCTACATTTAGGCCTCGCATTTAAAAATCCAACAATTTGGGGGCTCTCAGGTTTGGGCCCAGGTGTACCGACTGCCAGAACTTCATGATCCGTTACACATTAATGTACAGTATTTAGTTTAATCAAGAATAATCAGTTAAGGAGTCTTGCAATGTATGTTTAAAGATTATTACTCCATTGATGTGTAAATATGTAGAGAGCTCTGCAAATTGTATTTGCCATGATATTCATCACTATTCATCTATTTATTGACAATGTTCAAGATCTATTTTTGTTCAAGAGGAACAATAACCCCGGGAAAAAAAGGTATTGATAAGGCCACCCACTCCCCCACCCCCACCTAGCCCCACCTATTTCCCATGGTTAAGCAAAATTTTCTAGTGTAAAAAAAAAGCACAAATTGTATCCAATAGCACCAACATTAATCTCTTAGCCCTCAAACAAAAATACAGAGCTCCTAAAGTGTTGCAGTTCAATCCATTGATTCAAAGAAATCTCTGGTGCAAAACTAAAAATGATTAGAACTATTGACAAGAGTAAAAGGTAAATACTCAAGTATTCAAGTGGTTCATTTTTTTTTCTGGGTCAGCAGATGTTTTTATCATCACTGATTAATGGAATGCAAATCTTGAAAAGTCTTTCAGGGGATCTGAATGGGGGGGGGGGGGTCTGAAATAAAAAGCCTAGATTTCAAAGAAAGTGATACTCACTTTTATGTAATATAAACTTTTGCTATCTCAAACCATGGAGCAAAGAAGATGCTCAAACTAAAAAAAAAATGCATCTTAATATCTTATTGGATTGAAATGTCACTCAGGACTCAAAGCAAAAAAAACAACAAACAAAAAAAAAAAAAAAAAAAACTTAGTGTGGTGCTGCCCATGGCAATAAGTACAAACCCACATCTCAATCGGATGTACTACATGTAGCAGGCCATGTATACTTGTATTTACATTTACGTACATGTGTAAGGGTGCCAAAATTTTAAATCTACGGACAATTTACTGTATAAGTGGTTATTTTCGCGGAGACTTTATTTTTCTTGAATTTCGTGAGTCGGTCATCGCGAAAATTTCCACTTCAGTACAAGGCTATTTATAGTAATGAAGTCATCACCAAAGTCGTAAAAAAAATTCTCCCGCGAATTTCCCCAACTAGTCCAAAATCGCAAAAATATCTGGACGCGAAAATATTGGCTTATACAGTACCCATTAACAAAAAATTTACATGTATAATCCAGACTCCTACAGATCTGAAACATTTACTGTCATTGTGAAAAAAAAGTTGATATTTCTTGGTATTTCTGAATACAAAGAGTATTAAATCAAAAGGGGAAAAACATTACCTTCTAAAACATGTAGCCTACAGCACTAAGCCCAGCTGAAGTAAAATCAAACAATATGTATTTGCTCAAACCAAACACATAACCTGCCCTATTTTATGTTATACCTGTCTGTATTATTGATTGCACTCAACAGATTGAATCAAGGTCCAAGTAGCTTGTTTGTTTAACCTTGTAATGTCTGCATAACACCAGATTGTGAGATGACATTTCAACAAAATAAACCAACAATCACAAGCAATGAATTGGAATTGAGCAAATTAGGGAAGCTTTCTAAAGAACATTTTCAAGTCATGAATTTAATTAGGTAACATTAGAGAATATTTCATAATTATTTTTCACTATTTCACATTGGGTGCTAAATTTCCAGGCAGACACAATGTTTTGTGAGAAGCATTTCAATTTCAAAAAATAAAAGTTATGATGCTCTTTGGTTTGAAATCTTTCTATTTAGAAAGTAACACAGGCCTCCTTTGAAAAAAAAAAGAGAAATTTTTTTCCCACATGTACAATATAATTTTGCATGCCTACACACAAAGCTGAAATTCTTTTTAGTTGTAAGCTAAAAATGTTAACTTGACTTTATATTACAAATACTTGTTGTCTTCATACTGACATGTTTTTGTTATACAGTCTGTGTCAAATAAAATGGTACAGTCGGAAAACATTTTTTTATAGTATGAAGATTAATAACAACCTGGTATTCTTTGGTACATGTAGTTTCATAAAGCAGGAAAACCAGACTTTATTCTGCAATTTTTTTCATCACATTTGGTGCAGTATTTTTTGAGATATGACGAATTTTCTACAATCAAGAAAAATCCACTTTTCACACGCCGTCCCATGCCTTTGTGTATGATTTCGCATAATGACCGTGAATTCGGTGCTCCAGAACAATAGACGTGCGTAATTTTGATTTGTTCCTCGTCGCACAAAACTTAGCATAAATTTTGTTTTACGAAAGCAAATTAAACAGGACAAAGCACATCAACAAGATAAATATTTTGGCTTTAATTTCATACCACAAAAACATATCATATGAAAAGATTTCACACCTAGATTATTTTTTCCCCGACTGTACCATTTTTTTTGACACAGACTGTACATACATGTACACGTACATGACGCAGAGGGTAGTTGATGATAGCAAATTAAGTCTGGAAGTGGGCAATTAAAGTGAGGCTTCATCATATATTGTACATACTGTGCATTCTATATTAATTGATGACTATTTTTTTCAATGCTGGTCATCAAACAAGGCAATTGACGAGATATTTGTACATACTGTAATGGACTGTATGCACCAATCAATTCCACAAATGCAAACAGGGCTCGTTAAGGGTGGTACATGTATCTCACTTTGTGGAGATGTCTCTGCGATGGAATCGTTTTCGCGACGGATAAAAAGTGTTAAAAACGTCTCCGAAACTTAGGAGACGTCTCTGAGACGTCTCAGAGACAATTTTCAAAAAATGTCTCAAAGCAGTTTCAACAAACTGTCTCAAACTAGTTTCAGTGACTCATGAAACGTCTCGGAGAGGTCGCGGAGACGTCTCCAAAATCCATCTCAAAGTTGTTTCAAATCTGTCTCAAAGTTGTTTCAAATCCGTCTCAAAGTTGTTTCAAAGTAGTTTCCGCGAAATGAGATACCACCCTAACAGCAATAGCAATTTCATATATATCTGAAATGATTTAACGTAAATGTTGATGCATGTAACCATACTTTCAAATATATAATATTTGAAATTTGTATATCTTTGAGACTTACTCACACGGCCTAACATGAATTCTGTGTTATAATTTACCTTGACTTGTATGTCTATAATATTGTTTAATGTTAAATTGTTAAATTGTATATTTCTCAAGTTGATTTAATTTTTGTAATGCTTTTGTGCAGTTTTTAAGAATGTTTTATACCTTTGTAAATTCATTTTGTTTCAGCGTATGGCTGCTATTTTGAATATCGCCAATAAAGACCATGATCTATCTATCTATCTATCTATCTATCTATCTAATACCCCATTCACAGTGGCCTCAAACACCGCTACAGTCGCGGGACTGTCCCGCGACTGTAGCGGTGTTGCCTTTTAGTGTTGAAGCTCGACCCGCTATAAACTATCCCGGGATAACCTCGACCCCCGCTAGAATAACACCGCGATAAACTATCGCGCTCAAACCATAGTAACAGCACCGGGACAGTCCCGCGCGTGTCGCGGAGTGCCTTCAGTGTGAAGCACTCCGCTACAGCACCGGATATAAAAACAATGAAATATATAAGAATTCCAGAAAAGAGAATAAAGAAGGATAAAACACGGAAATACATAAGAATGATAAGAAATATATAAAATGAATAGAATGGAAAACAAAGAAATACATAAGAAATTGAAGAAGAAAAAGGAAAAAGGAGAAAAACAAAGAAATACATAAGAAATGATAGAAAAGAAAAGGAAAGAGGAGAAAAACAAAGAAATACATAAGAAATGATAGAAAAGAAAAGGAAAGAAGGAGAAAAACAAAGAAATACATAAGAAAATGATAGAAGAAAAGGAAAGAAGGAGAAAAACAAAGAAATACATAAGAAATGATAGAAAATAAAAAGGAAAGAAGTGGAAAAAGAAATACGATAAGATAAAATGATAAAAGAAAAAAGGAGAAAACACAAGAAATACTAAGAATTATGATAGAAACAGAAAGAAGAAGAAAAACAAAGAAATACATAGAAAGTGATTGAAAGAAAAGAAAGAAGGAAAAAACATATAGACAATACTAGTAAGGATGAATAGAAATAAAAAGAAAGAAGTGAAAACAAAGAAAACATAAGAAATGATAGAAAGAAAATGAAAGAGAGGAGAAAAACAAAAGAACTATATAAGAAATATAGAAAAGAAAGGGAAAGAAGGAAAAAACAAAGAATTAAAAAATGATAGAAAAGAAAGGGAAAGAAGGAGAAAACAAAGAAATATACAAAAATATGAAAAATAAGAAAGGAAAGAAGGAGAAAATTTCGAAGAAATCAAGTATTTTGTTACGGAGGTCATAAAAATCACACGCTGCAGGTGTGAATGGGTACATGAAATCTATCCGGACTGTCCGGGACTAACTTTTCCACTGTGAATGCATTTATAGCGGGTTTATAGCGGTGTTGCCGTCCCGCGACAGCACCGTGACAGCACCGAGATAAATTTGAAAACCACTGTGAATGGGGTATAACAGAGCTCTGTCTAATGACATTGCAGTGATATTCAAAGATAAGGGTCTATGGTGCATGCACATAAATTGCAAATTGCACCTTTTGCACATTTGCAATTCAGCTTCACATCTATTGACATTGTAATGATATTCAAAGAAAATAGCCTACAATGAATTTCCAATTTGGCTTTAGCTATTAAATGACATTGTAGCAATATTCAAAGAAAAGGGCCTACATGTATGATGCATGCACATTTGCAATTTGGCCTTCATTATATTGTAAATATGCAATTTGAATTTTGACACACTTCATGTTATGTGCAGATCAGTGACCAATATTGCAATTCAAGCATAACTTTGTATGGATTTATTTTTATAAAATTCTTTGGGGCATTCTTTGTGCAATCATATACACAGTTATTAGTGTCATTCATCATTCACAGGAAAACTTTGAGCAATTCTAGTCTTATTTGGGACAATTCCTTCAAATACTCACATCTCCATTTTGCGATGCTGGCCTGACAATACTGATGCAGTCATTTTGTTCATCATCCAATGATTTGTTATCATCTTCTTCACCAAAGATCTTCTCTATCGACAGGAAGAGTACCATCCCAAAGATGACCCACAGACCAACAGCGATTTGTCCCTCAAAATCATCTAAAAAAAAGGTGGAAAACATGGTTGTTAACATTTTCTTGTACTGCAACCTTCAAAACAAAAATAATTAAAGATCCAATACTCATCAACAAGGAGGAAAATGCCTGGGCTCTAGTACAACATTACTTTAACCCACAATATTTTTTTAGTAATGTTCATAGTGTGTTGTCTACGGGAAACACTTTTGTCCCTCATTTGTTTATAATGGAAAAATGATAATTAATTAGTTAATACATATTGTAAGTTGCGTTTGCGATACAGACTTGCTTGAGCCCATATTAAACAGAACTCCACTTCTCACTTTCTGGGTACCGGTATACATTGTACATCAATTATTTTGAGCTCACTCGAAAACAAAAAAGTTGCTACTGCACTTCACTATACAATCTCAAGATGGGTTTTATTCAATGGACTTGAATTACATATGGTCTAAATTTAACTTCTCTGCATGCCTCAGGTCAATTACATACAGTATACAACATTGACCGCACTGTCAATCAATCATCTATGAACCAGCCAAAGCCAGATGTTCAGTAATCATATCAGTAACTATTGAATTTGTGTTACATGTTTATGTACATAAGGAGAGTAAGCATTATGTACATGTATGTAGGCCTACATGTACATGTACATGTACATGTATGGATTTGAAAACTACAAACTGAATTTGTTTGGCACGTCATTAGTATAGATCGTGGGTTGTTAATTTGAATATCTGCTGTTAAATCTATTTAAAGAGAATCTAATGTAGTGGGAAAAGTGAAAAAATAATCACATGAGCTTTCAAATTATTTTCACATTTTTAGGATGTGTATAATGGTAAAAGGTCCACTGGCAAAGGACTGCTCTTTAAATGCCCTTATAGTAATAATGAAAGCACCCCCCCCCCAAAAAAAAATCTCAAAAACAGATGAAATGTTCGGGCCAAACATTTTGAGTGGTCCCATACATGTACATGTACATGTATTTATGTATCATTTTTGCACAATTGGAATTCATGTAAACTTCTCATCATTTTGTTATTCTCAGGTGAATTGTTATCAACCTTTCCAAATGAATTTGAGGCAGTTTCTTCCACAATACAATCTCATTACCACAACTGTAATATCCAAGATCAAGTGTAGACTACACTGTAAAAAAAATAAAAATACAGCAAAGTGATGTCAGCAGAGTTACCATACAAAAACGTATTTTAAAAAACAGTTTTGTTGTAAATTTCTCCTCTAAGAATTAATGAAAGAGAAGGAAAAAAAACATTAGCCATGATAGCTTACGTATTTGGATAAAACGGAACAAATATGTTACTCCTGATGTATATTTTGTATTACTCACGTAATTATTTGCAGGATAAATTTACAACAAAACTGTTTTTAAAATTACATATTTTTATGGCGACTCTGCTGACAGCGGATTTGCTGTAAAAATGCAAATATATTTTACAGTGTACACTTTTGCTGGTAGTTTCAATTGATGAATAAATCTCTCTATTTTCATTATTAAAATCAATCAGTATCCTCTCACATGCATATCATATTTCAACTGTGGTAATGTTGCCAGATGCTTCATGTTTTGATTGGAGGGAAGTACACCTACAGGAAATAACAGCTGCACATCCAAAATTAGATTGTGAGATAGAGGGGGGGGGGGAGGGGGGGTGCAAGACTATTAATTTGGTGATAGGATCCCAGATAAATTGATTCAGATCCGTTGTACATGTAGGTGCAAGAGGCTGCACTTCTCTTGCACCCAATATGGATCCACAATATTTTTCCTCATTAATCACATACACAGTGAACAAACAAATACATACTTTTTAGGCAATGTGTCTTGTCTTTCTGCTGATGCCCACAATCAATGTACTGATTATTATGGCAATTTAGGTACATGTCTTATCAGAAACAAAATAAAACCAAATAAACTCTGGGAATGGCTTTAAATTCTATAACATAAATTTGTAAACATGTATGGTGTTGCAAATTTATTGGTGAATAAAATAAACCAACCAATGAATTGAATACATTGTACAGAGTGCCTTTGCTCATTATGCACTAACCAATTTGATTTAAAGCCTAAAATAAATTCCATAAAGGGAGGTTTTGTTACTCTTTTCCACATTTCATTCTACATAGTAGGCCTATGTAGCTACATGAATGATATTTCGAGTAATCGGAGGGGTTTTGTCATGAAACTTGTGTCATTTAAAAGCTTCCATAAAAATAAAAGATACAAAACAGCATTCTGTAACAGGCTTGCAGTATTACTGTAATTTGTCCTATACAGTGTGTCCCAGAAAGAACTATACACTTTTGAAATGGCTACCATATAAGAAATATATGGTTCTTGGAGGGAAAGATTTATATGTACATGTTGTAGATAAAGCTCATATCCTCAACTATTATTTGCCACCAAAATGTCCGAAAATGATGCATGCTTCAATGAGCAATGCCCACTTTTGTGAAGGACACAAAAACGAGGCTGCGCAGGAATTCGCTATGCATTTACCACATGCGTATGTGCGGCCAAAAGGGTAAGCATGGCGTGAATCAATGACAAAATAAACCAAGATACAAAACAACAAACACAAATAATATAATTATGGAAACATAGAAGTTAACCATTACATTTTGGCATAATATCTTGGTATATTTTGTCTTTGTTAGCCGATTCACGCTATTATTCATGTTGTCCCTTTTGGCCGCCCATATGCAGGTGATAAATGAATGGGGAATTCCTGCGCAGCCTTAATTTTATGTCCTTCACAAAATTAAAGGTGGGCGTTGCTCATTGATGCATCATCATCATCATCATCTGGATACGAGGAGAGGTAGATCCTGTGATCCTTGGTCTAGTCTATCTTAGACCGAAGGATTCAGTCGCTATTTTGGGATTGCATTGGTTAAACTTTGAATGCTCAATACAATACAAAATAAACGACTGAAAATCGTACATACGCTTATCACAGGGATCCCTACGATAGCAGGCATCTTTGCGTTAAGAATCTCAACAGATCACAATAATTTCGCATTTGACCCCTTTTCCCCCTCGATATCCAAAAAATTATAGTATTGTTTAGGATCTATACATATTAAATGTTATCAAAATCGTTCTTTACTTACATAATCTTGTTTCATAACTTCGTATCAGACAAACATTTCGGCCAAAGACATCTTCTTCGTACTTTTTTAAGTGGTCGCCATTTTTAAATGAATATAGATCTAATGCAAAAATACCGGGTACGCGCATGCGCATTGTTTCTGAATCGAGTAACTAGTGAAAGATCGGCGAAAACATATTGGCAGAAAGTAAGTCTTTCGTTTTTACATTTCTTATTATATAATTTTAGAATTATTATCATCATAATAACGGTAATATTATAGTGATCATTTGCAGCGTAATAATTCTGTTTAAAATATGTTCTAAAGTAAAAAAAATCATAGACAAAGCTAACGATGTCGTGATCGCGAAAAAACTTGGGCCATTGGTTTCTACATGGCTGAAAAGCAGCCACGAGAGGCGTTGTAGACCCCCTACGTAAACGTATGTAGTATACTTCCACCGGTCTCTGGAAAATAAAAAAAAAATCTAAAATATTGTAAAATGTTAGAAAAAAACCAGAGAACGGTGGAATATTTCTGCCTAAGTCTATCTATACTTTGAAATTGTCATTACTTTGGTATTGCACATGCGCATGGGTTCAAGACATTTTGATTAAGAGAGGTTGAAAGGCTCAGTCTTCCAGTGTTTATGCATGCATCATTTTCAGACTTTTTGGTGTCAAACAATAATTGAGGATATGAGCTTTTTCGACATATAATTTTTCCTCTCAAGAACCATATATTTCTTATTTGGTAGCCATTTCAAAAGTGTATAGTTCTTTCTGGGACACCTCTGAGATATATCATTTGGCAGTTATTATATACACTTATCGACTAACTTATATGTGCGAATATGAGATAAAACCGTTGCGTAATGCATGAATAAACAAACATTAAAGGCAAATTTTGTCATGACGTAAGTCACAAAACTCCACCTTTAAAGTGTGCTCGCTCGTCCATGAACCAAGCGAATTGTGCTCATGTTCTCACAAAATGTATTTGATGATGTTGATGATAATATCTGATAGCAATTCTTTAAATAAAATTGTCAGATTTTACCATTTTTTAGAGGCCGCCTAACATAATTCTTAAAATTGTGCTCACTCATCAATTGAAAAATAGTTGAAATGTATCGGCATTGGTATTGGATGGTCAAAATTTTGCATGATGAAAGTACCAAAACAATTCAACACAGTAAAAGAAATTTACAAAATTGTTATTTTTTTTACAGACCAAAAAAATGACACTTGTGACCTTTGAAAATGTCAATTTTGCTTTTACACGTTGATCAACTTATGATGTCTCAAAGGAACAATGTTCATTTTTTCACAGACGGTACTTTCAATAGTGTTTAAAAAAAAGCCCTTCTAAATTGTTGTGGCTTAAAACAAGCCCGTTTCAAAAAGTTACATCATTTTGATTAGGTGGGACTTACTTTTTTTGTTGTGTATATTATATCCGTTAGGGTTAGTTATATTCAGTACCTGCAGCTCCAGGATTTGGGAATAGAGAGGGTGCATACGGAACATTTGAAAAATAGAGGAACGCAGAATATAATTTTCTTAGATACTATTTTTATTTCACCCATGTTATTCTCAAAGAATTTTAAAGGTGCGAACGCCCCTAAAGGCTTTCGTCCCACCTTGATCCAACACCTGGTGGATTCTAGAGTCTCGCTGCCCCACGACATCAATACAGGTCAATTTTCGTCATGATGCAAGCCCCGGGGGTCACTCAAAGAAAAAAGTGCTTACCCATGCGTGTCCCCACACCCGAAAATGGACCCTAAACGTCTCATTGCATGAAAATCAAATTGCACCCCTTTTCGACGTCAGACTGGGAAAAAAAACATACCCTAAATGGGTAAACACCGTGAAATTTTGACCCAAAAACAGCAATTTCCGCTGAAAACACCCCCTAAATGGCTGTAACACCGTGAAATATTGACCCCCAAAACAGCAATTTCTGCAAAACACCCTATTTTTTTTTTTTTTTTTTTTTATGACGATTGAAATTAAAACCACCCTATTTTAAGGGAAGCGTCGACGCCTTCGGAAAGGCTGAAAACAGACCCTTTTCGACGCTTTTTGGGGACAGCATGCGTTGCACATGATTGTAGGTGAGTGACCCCCGGGGATGCAGCGCAGATTCATGACTAAATTTTTCATTACATAACCGATATGTGTGTGTAAATTGACAGCTTCCATCCGGTATGGGGGATACCAAGTAGTCAGATAATCTCCACTCCATTGTCAGAGCCAGGATTTTTTTTTTTTTTTTTTTTTTTATTTTAGGATTGACTGAGTAAACCGACTCTTAGTGTCCTCCCAATTTGTTTGTCTTGTTTCGTTGGCTTTTTGTTAGTAAAATTTTTAAAGTTATGGATAATATAAAGAAAGCATATGTAGTATCTGTTTTATTAGTTACTGAATGGTGGACGTGGAGGACCCAAGGTTCATGAAGTTGATGCAATAATTTTTGTTGAAAGATAATCTTTTGGTGTACTGATAATTTATCAATAAAATTATCAGTTAATCACCTCCTGCCCGGCAAAATTTTAGGACCGAGAATCACCGTTTCCCTTGCAAATTTCCATCTTCTCTTGACTCTGGTCTCGACCCAGTAGCAGAAAACTACTATCGGTCTATCAGAATGACATCCCCCCCCCCCCACCCCCCAACAGATTCTAACTACGTTGTACGAAAAGTAATTATTCTTACATGCATAGTCTATGTTGACACGAGGATTTTGTGTGCGACAGGTGAATTAGACTGACTGGAGTTGTTATGAAATTTGGTTATGTTTGCGAAGGAGGATTTTGATCAAATATGGCCTGTTACATTCATCTAAGGTAGATGTAGATCTAATGCTATTTTAGTATTATTTTGGAGGGCTGATTTTCCTGTCTTTGCTAAATTTGACCGGTTGTGAAATTCATCGGACTCGAACATCGCGAGTAGCCAGGCCTAATGCCAAAGCTTACCGATGACACGCGCTCGCGAGAGGTGCAAGGCGGCGACGGTGAACAGCCCGTATCGGATGCACACACAACAGGAAAATAGAGAGAATGTATTCATTGACTCTCTAAATGAATATTCACAAACTGAGGCATGGATTTATTGCTCTTTCTGAAACCGTTCTTGTTGGACTAACTGGAATATTTCCTCTGTTTTTTGCCAATTGAAGTCGACCCATCAGCGCATGATGAAAGAGGTAAATTTCCCTTTCTCTCTGTCCTATCTTCTTCTGCCTCTGGTCATTGTTTGACAAATGTAAACAAAACTAAAAAGTTTAGATTGATGATGTAGTATATTCTTACATGCCATTTCCACTGTCATTTTTTTTTCTCTTGAATTTCATGTTTATATGTATATTGTGATGTTTAATTTAATGTAGTCATGGTGAACTTTTAAGTTAATATTTTAAAAAAAAAAATGATCTGTAAAAATATGATCATGAAGTTCAGTGATGAAGACGCACTTCATGACTTTAACTTATGCATGGTCAATACAAAATTGACGAAGACGTGATGTTAGATTTAGATTTAGATCTACAGTGCATTTTTTTTATTTCCAACTTATGATGTAGATTGTAGTTGGGTTTACTAAGACCAAGGATTTTTGTCTTCAGCTGGTTCATTTATTGTTCATCCTCCAATAACGAGACATCAAAAGACAAATCCTTGGACTACTCCTAGAGGCTGAGCTACATGTAAAGAATACAACTGCGTTGTTTGTAAGCTTTAATTTGTCAACAAATTACAACAGTCAAGATTTAAAGTTTTCTATACTATGTTTGTAGAGACTCAGACATTCACGTGTAGACAAGAACTGTCACAAATGAGTAGTAGACAATTTGTATTGAAACAGAAAGTGTATATATTATATATACATGTATGTCTGTGTCTGAGTAGATCCAATGTTTACATCAAGGAACATATAGCTCAGGTGGACTTTGGCCTCATTTTGACATAGTTAACTGAATATTAAGAATTGTTATTGCATTGTTTATTGCAAATCAAACAATACACTCTCGTAAAGAGTCATGGATATATAGTTCAGGGTAGAATATGTAACTAGTCTAGTCAATGTTAATTGTTATTGTTAAAGGTAAATGGTTAAAGCAATTGGCATTGTAACTACATGCAGAGGGTCTACTTCACAAAAAAATTGAGGATGTCATAATATCACACACTATGGTAATTATTTATTCTCAAACAAACGTGTATATTACCTGTGTAGGACAAATTTACATTATTATGTTTTTTTTTTTGTTTGCAAATTTTCATTTCAGGGCAGCAAAGTTTAACTGTATCTTAAGTTTGCTGTGGGAGGTCTTCTAGGGGACGTATTCATCCATCTTCTCCTGAGGCATGGGCTCACATTGCTCACGGTAAGTTGTACCCCCCCCCCTTCCCCATCCTAACACCCATATCAAATAATCTGACAAGTTAACGACTTAACAGTACTACAGTGGTTCCCA
>CALNVZ010003432.1:20619998-20634746 GCA_940671915.1 Paracentrotus lividus | reverse complement strand
TTGGTTTTACAATTTATTATCATTTAATGTATAACACAATTCAAGGTGCTTCATAACGAGCAATTCTTCATATTTCATTAACAAAATTGTAATTTAATAATAAGTAACTGTCTTTCTTCAAAACATTTGTCTGTAGCACTTTATATAGCAGGACCGGGAAATACTGCCAGTATAATAGGGCCTTTGTGTAGGACAGCATAGGTTATAATATTAGGATAGGTTAGGATAGGATAAGGATAGGACTCAGTATTATAGTCAAATCCCCTGATAGCACAGTGACGTCTTAAAGACGTCAGAAAAAAAAAAAATTATATGACGTAAATTTTGCACCCGCGTTTGACGTCTTAAAGACGTCGTATTTTTTACGTCATAAAGATGTCTTTTTTTTTAGAACGTAATAATGACGTAAAAATACGATGTCTTTAAGACGTCAAACGTGGGTGCAAATTTACGTCATAAAGATGTCTTTTCCTGACGTCTTTAAGACGTCTGACGTGATGTCTTTAAGACGTCTTTAAGACGTACTTACTGTCTATCAGGGTATAAGTTGCATTATCTGTATGTGAATTCCATTTAATGAGCAAACTGTACAGACGCACACTGGATATACCCCGTAAAGCTTAAGATTTTGTTAATAATGGCGATCTCCTTCCTGTGACATGAATGTGTGAGTACTCTTTTTTTAATTCCTTATGTTTCAGTTCACAGATAGCGTTATTTTTTTCACATAGATTAATGCTATATCACAAACCACAGCGAAATTATGTCTTGCCAAATCAATTTATAAATTGTGTGTATTACAACGATAGTAACAATCACATTAAATTTGAAAAATTTAAATTTAAAATTGTAATAATAAATATAGGCGCCACTTTTCTTTTAGATTACTTGTTTCTGAAAGAAAAGAATTATTGGATTAGAGGCGCGACTTTGGGATTCTGAAGTGGCTCTCAAGGACAAGTGTATAACGCCAAAAATGCAAAAGCAGGTTGGCCTACAACAAAAAGTCATGATGCAAGCCATGGCGGCGACTCCTGGGCCCCGTGCCCCATTATTTTGTTAATTGCCATAATGTTAACTAATTGTGCTCCTGTATTATTACTTGTTCTGATTTATATCATCATAATAAATGTTTATTTATTTATTTATTTTTTTTTATTTATTTATTTTTTTGCTCAAATTCTTGTGACAAAATGCATGTTTTTATATCGTATCTTTATAATGTCTTCTAATATTTCAGATTTGACGTCTCTGACGCAGTGTGAAGCCATATTAACCTCGTCCGTCATGCTAGTCTGTCAAGACAGCAGCAAGAACATCGCGGCAGAAAAGCGCGACGGACTAGCTTTTACACCATGACCGACTAGCTGTAAAGCTAGTCCTGCTCAAAAGCTCGTCAGTCTGGGCATCACTACGACTAGCTTTTAGGCGAGTCCGTCAAACTAGTCGGTCACGACGGACGAGCTTTAAAATTAGTCTCCGTCGTGACCGACGAGCATTAAAACTAGTCCGTCTTGACGGACTAACTTGACGGACTAGCTTTCAAGCTAGTCCGTAGAGAACGGACGAGTTTTAAAGCTAGTCCGTATAATAACCGGGTTGTGTTGAAGGAAAACTAGTCCGTCGTGACGACTAGCTTTAAAGCTAGTAAGTCTGGGCATCACTACGACTAGCTTTAAAGCTAGTCGGTCTACCCGTTTAGGTTTTCAGTGTATGCCTTTTTAAAGGTCCTCCGTTTAGTTTAGTTTACTCAATTCTAATTGTTTAGTTTTTGTTTTCTCACAGTTTTTTTTTTTTTTTTTTCGTATTGTCCAAATTGCGTTTCACATTAAACTGAACAACTTTGTTTATATTCTCAAAACATTAATAAACTCTTTTGTTAAGTTTACGGAAAAATAAATTTTAATATCGAAACGGAGAGGGGAATACGACTGTAATAACCCAGGGAGTAAGTGTCAAGCTATAAAAAGTATAAAAGATGAATCTATGGACCTATGATGCATAATTATTGACAGAACACAACCAGAGTAGTTAAAAGTGAACTAATCTTTGACGCCGCTTATAATGTGTTTCGCCCCCTGGTAACACGCATTATTTTCCTTTAAAATATATAATTGAATCATTAATTTAATTACAAGGAGGCTATTGCTATTTTGTTTAACAACCTCGCAGAAATTTGGGTTTGTAATACATGTAGTATTCAGTAGCGGACGCAGACCGGAGTCACACAATAACTTTATGAACTTACCGGGCCCATGCGTAAACATAATAGAGCCGCTTTTGTCCCCAGACAATTGGGCCCCCGAAATGCATGCAATTCGATTTTCTTGGATCCGCGCCTGGTATTATTGCTTATTCATGGAAGGTATCACAAGAGGCTACAATATGCTGACGTTAGCTTATCTAACAGATTAATTTTACTGATTTTGTAAAGAATTCCAACGAAGCAAACCGCTATTGAATCTTCTTAATATTTTCTTTTCTTTACACAGTCGTTGAAAGTTTGTGTTTAAAAAGCGTTTATATATTATACTTGATCCTCAGACCGAAAACGGAGCACTTTACGAAAAAAAACTTCAAATTCTCTCAAAATTTACTTTGTCTTATATTGGAAGTTTCTCACTTTTTTTTAAGAGAGAGAGAGAAAGAGAGAGAGAGAGAGAGAAGGCGCCTTCTCCAAACAAAGTGCGTCAGCTTCCCGTGTCTTTTGTACCAAAAGCCGATTTATCGGCTTTTGAATAGAATCCGGAAATCTTAATACGGCTTGAACACGTTAAAAACAGAAAGCCGAAAGTTTCCCGGAGTCGACCAGGAAGCCGCGGGAAACTGACGCCCTTTGAATGGAGAAGACGCCTATAATAAGATAATGTTCACTCTTTGAAGTTTCTAAGGCGAAACAAAATATTATACAGTTTGCTCGCAAAACGAACTATTCCATACAGTTATTCTCTTAATACTATGTGGCAAGTATTTAAGCAAATAAGTGCCCAATGTTATTTGGTAAGAATTTGCAGGTATAGAAATGTCAAGCAACCCGGTTTGAAAGATCCTCTGGGAGATAAATGCAGCTCAACAAAAATAGCCTTCTAGTCTTTATTTTTTATTTTATTATTATTTTTTTTTTTTACTAAAGTATGAAGAAAATCATTGTTTGGAAAACATGTCATGTGAAGAGATTATTGACTGAGGCGTCCAAAACAACATGATGGTAAATTGCCAGTTGGCCTTCATCCATTTCCCCGGCCTCCATCAATTTTGACAAATGCCTGTTGGTCTAATTCCACATTGTCTAACTTCTTTTCGTCTACAACCTGTTCGCCTAATTAATTTGCCATTTGGTGTTATTGCCAGTTCGCTTATTTACCATTTTGTCTAATTCACATTTCGTCTACTGTCCATTAGTCTAATTTTCACTTGGTCTGAAACAACCTGGTCTATTCCTGTAACAAACTCGTCAGATACTGAATAGTCATTTCGGGATTAGACAAAAGTGCAATTAGACCAAAAGGTAATTGGACAAATTGGCAATTTGACCAAGTGAGAATTAAACCAAGTATTATGAGATCAAGGGGGGTAATTACACTAAATTATCATTAGAACAGATGGGTTTAACACATTTGGTATTACACAGTCAGGGACTTGGACTAACTGCTATTAGACCAAGTGGATATAAGTCGACGATAATAATAACGTGATTTTGTCAAGATAGTAAGCAGTTTTCGATTGACTCGTCCACTATGTGAACTAGCCGAGATTACCGGAGTTTTTACGTTCTGCGCATGCGTGAACTAATCTGCTACGAGCGCTCTCGTCGACTAGCCAAAATTTGGACGCGTATTTCCGGGTTTTGCCGTTCGCTCTCACTGTGGCCGAACTCGTCCAAGATGACGTCACTCAGAACACAGCAAATACATAAGAAATTGATAGAATAGAAAGGAAATAACGAATAAAACAAGGAAATACATAAGAAATGATGAAATAGAAGATGAAAGAAGGGGAAAACAAAGAAATACATAAGAAATGATGAAATAGAAGATGAAAGAAGGAGGAAACAAAGAAATACATAAGAAATTGATAGAAGAGAAAGGAAAGAAAGATAAAACAAGGAAATACATAAGAAATGATAGAAAATAGAGAAGGGGAAACAAAGAAATACATAAGAAATGATGAAATAGAGGTTGAAAGAAGGAGAAAACAAAGAAATACATAAGAAATTAATAGAAGAGAAAGGAAAGAGAGATAAAACAAGGAAATACATAAGAAATGATGAAATAGAAGAAGAAAGAAGGAGAAAAACAAAGAAATACATTAGAAATTGATAGAAGAGAAAGGAAAGAAAGATAAAACAAGGAAATACATAAGAAATAATGAAATAGAAGATGAAAGAAGGAGAAAAACAAAGAAATACATTAGAAATTGATAAAAGAGAAAGGAAAGAAAGATAAAGCAAGGAAATACATAAGAAATGATAGAAAATAGAGAAGGGAAAACAAAGAAATACATAAGAAATGATGAAATAGAGGTTGAAAGAAGGAGAAAACAAAGAAATACATAAGAAATTGATAGAAGAGAAAAGAAAGAGAGATAAAACAACGAAATACATAAGAAATGATGAAATAGAAGAAGAAAGAAGGAGAAAAACAAAGAAATACATTAGAAATTGATAGAAGAGAAAGGAAAGAAAGATAAAACAAGGAAATACATAAGAAATAATGAAATAGAAGATGAAAGAAGGAGAAAAACAAAGAAATACATAAGAAATTGATAGAAGAGAAAATAAAGAAGGGAAAACAAAGAAATACATAAGAAATGATGAAATAGAAGAATAAAGAAGGAGAAAAACAAAGAAATACATAAGAAATTAATAGAAGAGAAAGGAAAGAAAGATAAAACAAGGAAATACATAAGAAATGATGAAATAGAAGATGAAAGAAGGAGGAAACAAAGAAATACATAAGAAATTGATAGAAGAGAAAGGAAAGAAAGATAAAACAAGGGAATACATAAGAAATGATGAAATAGAAGATGAAAGAAGGAGGTAAACAAAGAATACGTAAGAAATTGATAGAATAGAAAGGAAAGAAAGATAAAACGAGGAAATACATAAGAATCACATGCAATCTTTTATTTCTATTTTACTTTATCTGTTGACAGTATGAATTTGTACGTACGACTGAAATCGAAAATGATTTCAGCAGTGGACGAACGTGAGCAGTCAACGCGTTGACTGTGAACTTCCGGTCGACTAGAACTACGTTCACGTCGACACGATCGAAAACTCCCTAGTACTTGCTGACTGATACGAGTGTGTCTCTATGTAGAGGCGCTCTCTATGTTCGATAAACTTAGGAATGATCTCCACCATCAACATTTACAGAATGATTTTTTGTTCATTTGGCTGTGTTATCAACATAAATTGATACATAGATGAGAGCAACGGACGTAAATCCAGCATATAGGGGTGAGGTGCGTTGATGTATTTTCTTGACTTCAGATGTCAAGAAAATATTGAATTTATACCATTGAATCTAATTAAGAAAGTAAAGACAAAAATACATGATACTGCATGAGAGACTCCATGAAATAGCTTGAATAGTTCATAAAAATGTGAAGGCCTAATTAGTTAATTGTTCAGCTTTAACTTACCATGATCTAATATTGAATTATACGTCGGATACGTAGACAATTACTTTAAAATAAATAGATGCATAATAAATCATCCACGAATAGGTCGTTTCGGAAAAACCAAATCCTGCGAAATCAGAAAACGCCCTCTTGTCTCTTTCAATGGACAGTGTCGTTCTTTCTTACACACTGTCCGTCATAAAGGTGGAATATTTTTTTGCCGCTATAGCGACATGATTTTGCTCTAACTTAATTTCTTGAATATGTTTGTCACTGCTTTACTTTTTGGGACCCTTGGCTATATCTTGGACATTCTTCCTACACTTCACGTGGACCCTTTTCCAAAAAAGTTTGTCAACCCCCGTGATGCCACTTTTGTCATTTTTTCTCATTTTGGGGCCCCTTTTTGTTTTCCCGGCCGATCAAACCCCCTCAGTCCTACCCCAGGAAACGCGACTGAGAAGTACTATTTTATATTGTTCTTCAAGTTAAATCTATATTTCTGGGGACACACTAAGGTCTCTTGTCTAGGGAAGGGTTGAAGGAAAAAACGAAGATTGGTGAAAATTCGGAAATATTTATATCCATCTTTATGTTGAAAACAAAGAAATAAATAAACCACCTTTAACCCTTAAATATCATCATTTTCCCCTTAAATTTTGTTTAGCCTTGATGACAAGGCTGTAAATAGTCATCATTGAATATTTTTATTTTGATTTATGTTGGTTGAGATTTTACAATACAATTTCACGGTAGATAGAATTTCCATGGTGTAAAATGAAAAAATGAAATGTGAACCCCAATCAAATAAAATTTTGACCCCTCCCCTAGACAAAAGAGTCAGGCCTGTAACCAAAATCTAGATTATTAAAAGAAATAACAAATCTCCACCTCAGACATGTTTCCTTGGGTAGGAATGAGGGGCCTTGGAGGTCGCGTGAACAAAAAAAGGCCCCAAAAGAAGAAAAATGACGAAAATGGCCATCTTCTGGGGGTGACAAACATTTTAAAAGAAAACCCCGGAAGGGTTGAAGGAACGTTCAAGATATACCCAGGATCCCAGAAAGTGAAAACGGTGACAAACACATTCAAGAAATTAATAACGGAACAACATAATGTCGCTTGAGCCAGAAAAAAATATTCCACCTTTATGACGAACAGTGTACTTGTAGTATAATAAAAGTAAATGAAGCATAAACTTTTTTCCAATCAAATCTCCAGGAATGTTCGTCGCCAACGTCTCCATCCATGCGTTAGGTATTTTGTTGGGATTAACGCAGCTTAATTTGAGCGATCAGAGCAATGTGGGAACAATAAGTGCTTTAACATGAATTTGTTAATCTTGGTAGTCTATATGATACATGTCCGTTATTTGATGGCCAAATATTAAAACCTTTATGATAACAATGATCGAATAAAGCTAACCTCTTCTCCACCACCCTTTCCCTCTCCTCCCCCATATCCCTCTCTCCCGTGTTTCACTCCCTTCTCACTTTTCCTCTTTTCATCGAACTGTACCATAATAGCTTCAACGAAAGGGGATAATCCTCATCGAAACTTCATGAAGAAAGTACTCATTCATCGCATAATAAACAATTATGAAATAACTAGAAAGTCATGACGTATGTATGCTAGATTATTTTCGACGAAGAGGGCACAAAAAGGACCATGATTGAGTACAACTTAGATCCCTAAACAAAAGACAAATACGTCAGAATTCACGGCTCATGAAAGTCATACCGTTTTATTCTACTGGAAGAATCGATACGGAGAAAATCGATTGTTGTTTTTTTATCTGGTAGTGAAGTTCTTTTTCCCGAAGTTCGAGAATGATGAACATGATATGTCTTCAAATGTCTGGTTCGCTACAATGGCTTTAAGCCAATTACCCTGGCCAATAGATCGATAAAAATTCTAATCGAGTCCAGTGATAGCCAATGTATTATTATATAAACCGAACACCTCAGATGTTGACGGTCTATGTCCCAGGAGGGCGATAGGCGTAAGTACCTCAGATGTAACATTAACTGTGCTGTAAAAAAGTTAATGCACTGCTAATATAGCAATTCTATTTATGATGTTAGTAAAACGTTTCATTGCGGGTAAATATTCTTACATGCATTTCTAAGTAATTAATGCTATGAATTTACCTGAATTGTTATGATTGTCATGTTCGCATATTTGCACAATTCGGCCTTTGGCGGTCCATATTTCAGGATTATTGAAAAAATGATTGAAAAATATTGAAGTCTTTTAACTTGAGTCGTCATTCGTCAACTTTTTTTGTTTTGATAGTTTCACTATTACTACTTATATACTTTTTATTTATACGTGCTTATAACTTTTTTTTATTTATTTTTTAATTTTTTTTTATTATTATTATTAATTTTTTTTGGGGGGGGGGAGGAGGGCGGATTGTAGGGCGGGGGGGGGGGGCAAAGGCACCAAAACTGTCAGCAATTTTTTCCTTCCATTTTGGGTATGGGATATGTTGGGGGAGCGATAGGTTTTGCAACATGTGACTATGATACAATGTAATGTCTTTGCAACAAAAAAAAAAAATGCAAGAAATTTGCTTTGGTTTTATTTAGGGGTCATCTGTGAACGAAGTTTAAATGTACTCTTCACAAGGATTAAAAACGATCTCTATTAGGTACTTTGAAAAAAAGACAGAAGATTATGTTCACTAAGAAAAGTAAAGATGGTGAAAAGATTCAAAGGTTCACATTTATTTCCGTTGAGAAGCATAAAAATATTCCATTGAATTTGAAGTTATTTTGTATAGGCCTAAAATACAATTCTACCCCATAATGTTTGTCACGACGAGAAAGTCAAGTCTGCCTTTAAGTGAAGGTTCAGAGTCCTCCAACCCGTCATCATCTATCTATACATAGAATCAATGGCGGGGTCACGACCTCTTGAGAATAATAGAATGATCGATTGGTCATTATAATCGATAGGAGAGGACTAAACTTTGCTGACCATACACACGTTGACAGTAGATACTCATTTGCATGATGAGAGAGAGAAAGAGTGTGAGGGATGGTAAGAGGGGGCTAATAATAAAGATAAAAAGGGAGGGGTACAAATATATTTTGAACATTTTGTGTATTGGCATTTGCCAAATGGGAATTTTAAAAAAAGAAGGAGTTTTTACAGTAAATTACAAATGAGAATTTAGGAAATACTGCCGATCGGATGGTGCCCAGATAGAATGACACACACACAAAGAAAAAAAATGTGGTTTTGGTGTTAATAAGTTTTCCTACGTTTGTTTACAATTTCCTGATCAAAACAACATTAAAACTTCGCTGGGACAGTAAATACCCTCAAATGTATTTTCTAGCACAATAAACTCAGGAATAGATTTATCGCAGCGATTCATTGGTGCCAAAAGTCAGTAAAATTGGTCTTACATAATAACAGAAGAATGGAGCGTGGGTTGCAATAACATGAACAACTCTGTGAAAATAGTTGTCAACTGGGTAATTTTTTTTATTTTTTTTTTATAAAGATTGCAAGCGAATTTGTTTATCTTTCTGTATGCCAGGAAAAATAGAGTTGTGTGTAAACATTTTGCACATATTGTAATAGCTTCACTGTAAGAAATATTTGTATTTTAAAGCAAAATGTGCTGTAAGCAAAGTTACCACATCATATGTGTAAAATTACAGAATTGTTGTTATTTTCTCATGCAAATATTTGCTTGAAATAGATCAGGTCTAACTATTTGTTCTGTTTAACTGTTTTAATACGTATAAAAACTCTGATGATTTGTTTGTTTGTTTATTTATTGTTTTACTTTTTTTTTAAAATTCTTTCGCATAAATTCATGGAGGAAAATAATAACATATCATTTTACTGTAAAAGCACAGATTTTGCTTCTCTTTTTTTTCTCTCTTTTTTTTTGTGGGGGGGGGTATTTTTTAAATCATAATTATACACAACTTGTCATATTTTTTTTTTTTTTATATATATATCCGAACCGTATTCTACGACTTGTAGAATATAGGGTTACATAAATAATCCTAGTTGCATTAATTTAATTTTTAATTAATTTATTTATTTATTTATTTTATTTTAATTTTTTTTTTTTTATTTATATATATATTTTTTTTTTTTTGGGGGGGGGGTGATTATTCGTCAAATACTAAAAAAATTGCAGAGGAACAGAAATTTAATCAAGCACGTCAGGTTTCAGTTTATTTTCATATTTCCAATCAGAATTACACATTGACCATATGGAATTATATCGAAGAAAATATTGCCTTCTGTGCCCCTTCTATAATTAAACTTTGCCGTATGTGCCCCTTTTGTTTCCAAACCCGGAATCCTTCGCTGATTACATGAAGTGTAACCTAAAGTCCAATTATCTTTGAGAAAAAGAGAAAAGTTAAAGAAACTTTCCAATAAAAAAATTGCTTTCATAATAACATATGTCTATATAATTATATACAAATAATTATATATCTGATAAAGATATCGAACGCACATTTAAAACGATTTTGTGATGTTTAAAATTACTTTTCTTTCACTTATTATTTTCAAGTTTTGAGGAATAAATGAAAAAAATATTGTGTGGAGCTATAATCTGAATCACATACAGGATTTTACGCGGTTAAGCTAAATAATTGTTGTGTTCATGATATTGAATTGTGGAAGAAACTGTCTCTAAGTGATTGGGAAATGTTGATAACAATTCACCTTTACTTGTTGTGTGTGAGGTTTGAAAATCAATAAAATGGAAAGAAATTTACCCGATTTTGCTGAGAGTAACATGTAATGTTCGACCCGAACATGTCAACTGTTTTTTTTTTCTTCATATTTTGATTAAACAGGCATTTGAAGAGCAATCCTTTGCAGAGGACCTTCTACTATAATAATTGATATTCAACACAAATACAATAAAACAAATTTGAAAGCTCACAATAATTTTGTTCACCTTTCTCTCAGTACATTAGATTCTCTTTAAGGGAAAATTGTCAGTATTTTTGAGATTTTCTCTCTTTCTCACCTTGATCTGTGGACGCAGGTCCTTAACCTTCCACTTTTCCAATAAAAACTCGCCCTTTCTAACCATCTTTCATCAAAATAAATGTTTAGTTAATGCTCGTATATCAGAATCAGAGTATAATTATCGAGCATTACTTGGATTTTAACAGGCGCACAATCTGAGAAAATTATACATGTATGATTTATGTAAAAGTCCTCGCTGGTCATTATTTACTGGTGTTATACCACTTATCCTATTGTATTCAATAACGAATAAATTCATGTTATGGTAGTATGGAATGAAATACGAGTTGTTATTATGGTCGTCTCAATGGTGTGCCTTTAATGAAATGACTATAGTAGAGTCTGTTTTCACTGTAAACATAGATTAGTCATTTGACTAATAAAAATTAGTCCTGCCCTATGTCTGAAATGACTAGAATTAATTAGTCGAATGACTAATGTTTAGTCATTTCAGACACTTTTGGATTTAGCATGGAAAATATATATATATATATATATTTGTATTAGACTTTTCCATACTTCTCTATCCTGGTTTCTCTCTTCCTCTGTCCTTCCCTCTTGTTCTCCTTTCACTTTACTTTGTGTCTTCCTCACCCTCTCACTCTCTTCCTCCTATGCTATTGGCCTCACAAATTTGCCTTTTAGTACAGTAATAACACTATGATGTCTTGGCAGACTATTTATTATGTAATCATCATTACAACAATTCAGAGTATCTGCTATCGTGATAATGTTAACTATTATGCTATATATTTTAATAATTTATGTTGTGCTATGTAAAAATGAAATTTTGTACATTATTATTATTTTTATTAATATGCAAAGCCCGATTATGTTGAAATAAATCTGTTTTAAACCAAAAAGAGATTTAGTTGCTTCATTTCTTTTGTGTTTACATAAAATGTGGCCTTAAAATGATGACCAACTAAAATAAGTCACTAATATTTGGCTTTGTCTGACTAATTAATTCTAGTCATCTGGCTAAATCCAAAAGTGTCTGAAATGACTAGACATTAGTCATTCGACTAATTAATTCTAGTCATCTGACTAATTAATTCTAGTCATCTCGCTAAATCCAAAAGTGTCTGAAATGACTAAACATTAGTCATTCGACTAATTAATTCTAGTCATTTCAGACATAGGGCAGGACTAATTTTTATTAGTCAAATGACTAATTTATGTTTACAGTGTTCGAGATTGCGTCGCGTCTTTCAGAAAACTAGACGCTTAAAGCCAGTTTCCAGTCGTTAATAATGATCAGTAAACAATAATAAAATCCATTATGAAATAAACCTTTACACAAGCATGATTTTAAAATCAGCCTCAGGGAAGTGAGACTTAAAGGTCTTTGTTTATAATTTAGTCAGCTGTGAAAATAAAATTATGTGTTTGATTTAGTACTACCATTACATCACATTACATGTAAACCTCTATTTTAGGACAAAGAAAAATATAGAATTCATTAAAAATACCAAGATACATTAATTATAATGAGGAAAAAACGAGCAAAAATAAAAAGAAGAAATCTCCCACCATCATGGATTTAAAAGAGTTTGCTCCCCTTAAAGTGGGCCTATTTTACCTACCCTAATGATACCATCCCCTCTGCCCCTTCAAACATGCTAAAGCATGTATGATATGATTCGAATGATGGTTATCGGACAGTTTACCTGGTCTAGAGGGAAAATAAAATTACCTTACAAGAAAACTATAAATAATTCGTATGGTGAATAGTCATGGTTAATGCCGTTTTTATTATCACATGGAAGTAATACAACTGGACATTCACGAGCACTTTTTATTGCTTGTAATTATCAAAATTTAACATTGATGGCCAAAGGAAAACTGCCATAAACAAAACGTCAATTCTAATATCAATTCAATTCAATTCATGGTCGACATTATTCGGTACCTGTCGCTTGAACTATCCCACCATGGACATCACCATGAACTTTCTACGACAATCGATCAATGTCGCCTAAATAGCCCATGAGCGCCCCAATAACAATTTCGAATTTTGTCACCACCTCCACGCCATGGTGAAAATTCATGAAGAAACGCCCCTCCCCCCTTTCGAAAAATATAATTTCCACCTTTTCCCCATTTTAGGTGTCATACTTGTCGACAAAGGAGAGAAGTGAAGGGGGAAATAGAGGAATAGGAGGTGTAGGAGGAAAAACGAAGAACATGAAGGCAAAATATCAGAAAGATTGCTTTATACTAAATCCCTGATTTGTCTTTCTCCTTTTGCACACAAACAGCAATGTCCGCAAAAGATGTGACGAATTCGGTAATTATAGGAGAATTATCCCCTCTCCAACTTGGAATATGTTTTCAAGAGCAGAGATTAATTTCAACATTATTTTATTCGTTTTCTTGGATAACAGGCCGATAAGACATTCAAGGCAATGGGCAGATGCATGGGCTCTCTAGAAAAATACTGTTCAGCTATTTGTATTACATTTTCTGTCAGATAACCATGCCTCTTTGAGTGTCTTCTGTCTGTCAATTTCTATTGAATAAAACTACCAACTCGATTTACCTGATTTAGTACATCTGTCAAATGACATCTACACATGCGCATGCGCCACACACATGTCCTCACACTCACACACACGCATATGTTTTCACTGCCATTCGTGTATTTGGAGCATATTGGCATTTCATAATTAAGCTAAACAAATGTTATTTTAATTTTCAGTGGACAGGAGTAGATATTGACGTATCTGCTATTATATTTTCGTCAAAAAAAAAAAAAAAAAAAAAAAAAAAAAACATCCCAAAAACAAGAACCCTTACATAATGCTACGAAAGCATTACGCCTAATTGATAGCAAGAGTAATGGTAATCCAATTTCATCACAAAAGTGGGATAATTAAGATTTTATCTTCTGATTTGAAATAGGATTCCGATAAGTCTTTAAAAAATATTTACTATTAAACAATTTAATACATCTGTTATAATACGACACCCACACAAGCGCGCAAAAGTAATGACATGATTGATGAATGGAAACGCTTAAGGAATAAAGTTCAGATCGAGAAAACTAAACTGAAGAAAAATTTCTACAAGGACCGTGTCTCGAAACTAAAACGTGAGAATCCTTCTTGCTGGTATAAACATTTGAAAATCATGACTAATGCTACAAAAACTACAAGCAACATCGTCATCCCTGAATCACCAGAGCTAGATGACCTAGCTATTGCTGACCGTGTGAAATGAGCACTTCGCTTAGGCGTTAGCCAAGGACATCCGAAACTTGACCCTCAAAGCTTGCCCAATCTACTTGCCAACTCCGAGGCCTCAGCTTATTGTTCAACCCTACGAAGTTTACAAGGAACTGAATCGATAATAAAGCCGGGAAAGTCATCCCTGCTCGCATTGTCAAGGAGGTTTCTGTGTGCTGTCCTCGCACACACCTGTCTGAGTTCTCAATTCATCATTATCAATCTGGGACTGTTCCGTCACATATGGATAGGGGCTATTATTGCTCCACTATATCCTAGGAAAAGGCCGCATCATCAATCGATAATTAAAGGACTATTTTCAAACCAGTCACTTGCTAAGAGGTCTTTATGTATCGCAAACTTCTTGGCTGATGTTCGCCAACAACTGGATCCAAAGCAGTTTGGGGCAAGAGCTGGCTCGGGTCTACGACACATTGTTTAAACTATGCTGGCTTCTTTTACGAGTACGATGAGGCTGGGATGCATGAGGTCTTCACAAAGATGTTTACGATAAGACAGTGTTTATTCTCAACCTTGAAGCTAGATACTATTTCATATACATTCTGTATATGCGACTCGATATGTGTATCCGCTAGTAAGAATATAATGATCCATATAGTATATCGCAACATCCCCCTTCCTTTGTAAAGAAGCAGAATGTGTACATTCAATGTTTGAGTATACACAAATAATATGTTTTCTGATTAACAACACTTTGGGGTAAAGATTGTAGAGTATTGGTGTGTGGGTTAACAATATAATTGTGGCTGTTTCTCTAGAGTGCACGCACTGTTTATATTTTTGATAATTGTTTTTTCCTAAGTGCAAATAATCAAGTTTTCAACTCTTTGAGAAGTTGGTACTGAATGCATTACTTTCA
>CALNVZ010003432.1:20580411-20618361 GCA_940671915.1 Paracentrotus lividus | reverse complement strand
TGTGGAGCTATTATGTCTATGAAGGCATATGCAACATTACCGTCATTGTTAACTACTGTATGTGGTTCTGCAGTATTGATTGTATCAAAGTATGCAAATTGATCTCTACTCACTTTGTCTTGGTCTACTTGAGTGTCCAACTCGTTTACTGGTTTCTGACTCTTCGACTTTGTTCGAGATTTGTTTCGCCTTTGCGTGTGTTTGCAGTTTTCTGACTTTGACTCGTCTGTTTTCCGCTGATCGGTTTTTCTGCAACACTTTGCCCAGTGGCCCTTCTTGCCACAGGATCGACATTCGTCGTTGAATGCTGGGCATTGTTTTGGCTTATGACTGCGACCGCAGTTTCTGCAAGTATTACGCATCTTTGGTTTGCAACTCCGGAACGCATCTATGCTCTCCTGATCCTGCGCACGAGGATTAACTAGCTTGTTCAGACTACGTCTGCTGGCTTCGATTGCCTCAAATTTACGCCCTTCGGTTAAGATTTCACCTATCTTGAACCCTTTTTGTTTTTCCAAGAGCGATTTTTGGAGTTCTGCGATCAGTGTTGATGCTATTACTAATTCCATGACTCTTTCATCGAGCTCGTTGGCCTCGAAATCGCAACTCTTTGCTTTGTCACGGCATCTCGTAATACAAACTGGTCGATTGTTTCATCAACTTTCTGCCGATGGTACTGCTTGTTCTAGCCTATGTACTCGGAAAATTGATTATTTAACTTCAACTGTTGCTTCAGAAGTTCCCACAGTTTCCTGGTTTTTTCCTTGTCTATGTCTCTGTTAGACCAGACGAATGACCCTTTCGTAATCCTTCATTGCCTATTGAATCTTTATTTATGGCTTTTTTCTTTTTCATCTACCACCTCTGGTCTGCAAATAGTTAGATCATCCCTTTGCTTGAACATTTAAACTCTTCGGGCAGGTCTGGTAACCTCCCAGTTAAACTCTGATTTTACGCTACTACTCATCTTGTTATTATCTTTCGTGTGTTAATGATGAATTAGGTAAATCGATGGGTGTATTATGTTAGCGTTTCGCTAGATGTTAACGTACGAGAACGATATCCTTTCACAAGTCACCAGGGCCTACGGGGTGTTTGACGACACCTGTGATTCACTCACAAACCTGTGTTATATGTCGTTTACGGTTTGTTTCATTGCCAGTGGTAGTTTGATTACTCCACTCACGCCACTCACACACAGATAATTTTATGATAAATTATGTTTTAGACTACTGTGTTAATGTTCGCCACTTTCCAATTAATTTAACTTTATTCAGTTTAGTTTAACTTAACTTTACTAGTTTAGTATATGTCAAGTTTAAAGATTTATATTTATAACAGACCTAACTGTTGTCATTGTTTGCACACAGCTGTTATGTACATAATTGATTGTATTCGTACATTCGTACTCGGTTATTCATCACACAACATTCATTTCAGGCACAGATTTGATATGCACACACAAACAATACGTGAAAATCGCATTTAATACTTGCATTGCACGAAGATTGAAATTCACGCGACGACACTTCACTGAAAAGTACAGATTTTTGGTCTTTTCACAAAATGGTCAGTCCCTGGTTTCCTTCTGATGCTGATCCATGTTGCTTCTTACCGCCGCTGAGCCACCATGTTAAACTATGCTTGGCTTCTTTTACGAGTTACGTATGAGGCTGGTATATGATGAGGTACTTACAAAAGATGTTTACATAACGACATGATTATTATTTCTCAACCTGAAGCTAAGAATACTATTTACAATCTGATATTGATATAGCTATGGTATCCGCTAGTAGTATTAATGGACATAGCGAATTAGTATATCGCAACACATTGTTTTGTGGACATCTTCAATTACCTTTGCAAGAGAGCCGAAAAAAACTGTCCCGACGTAACATAAACCTCGTTAGTGTCAACCGATTTTAGCACGTGCATTTGACTAGGGTCGATATACCATTTTGATCCGAAAACTCTTCACGTTGGGAGTAAAATCCATTCGGGTCATTGAGTGGATTTTAGCTTCTCAACCAATAGCAGAATCAAGTTCGATATCATTGGAACTTTTTCTAACGGACGATCAATGACGCAGGTGTTCCACAGGGAACGCGCCTTTGGACCCTCCAGTTTCTCGTCCTCATCGCGGACGCCCTACCGAGTGTGACGTCGAGCATTGGAAGTTATTGTCGATGACATGTCAATTTTCTCTCTGCCCGGAGCCGCTTAATAACATGGGCCGCTCATGCAAGAACCTCTTGGTAAATTGTGGAGGAGTGGGTGTAATCAAACAATGTTTCGGCCTTAACTCCCAAAAAAGTTGCAATATCATGAGGGTCAACATTTAGCAAACACCTTCTTCCCGACCAGTTGACTTTCCGTTTGTTTTGTTGTAACGATGTGCTCCGGAGGTCTTCGGCTGTCAAACTACTTGGAGTTATTCTTCACGGATCTTAATGGATATGACCAAGTATCTGTTCGCTGTTTCCCGTGCCTCGTCACGCCTTTACATGTTAGACCGCTTGAAAGGAGTTCCGTCTTCCCGCCTGCTGATGTTGTGTCAGTTATACGAGATTTTATTAGACCTGTACTCGGAATACAGCGTGTCCAGTGTGGCACTCCGTGACCAGTGTCCAAACAGCAGCTTTGGAGCGCAATACAAAGCGAGCCCTACGGATGATCTCTTCCTGGTGCATCCTACAATACGATCCACATGTGTCTGGCCGGAATCGAACGATTCTTCGAGACCCGGAGAAGGACTTTGTGCATTGCTTTTGCAAACTAAAGGATCTAGGACTGAAGTCGGTAGTGCCTGGTTCACTAAAATGCCAACAAGAAACTTGAGACAAAACAAACGTATCTTTAGCCTAGGTGCTGGTACAATACGATATCAAAACATCTTTTTCCATTCATGACCAAACTATTGAACGCTAAATGACTTTGAACTTTAATATTGGCATCGAGTCAACACAGACTAGTCATGACTCTAATTTCAATCTATAAATTATGTATTTTATTATTGCTCATACAGTGCGATTTGTAAATATAACACATGTAATGAATTTAGTAAATGTATATTTTGTTATGTAATAACCAAAATAATTTGATAATTATGACTATTAATTCCGATATGTGTACCAATCATTTTTAAATTGTAAATTTATCATTATTGCAATAATTTAATTAATTTAATTATGTTTTGATATATTATGTTAATGAATTTTTTAAATGATTTGATTTATATCATTTTTGTAAATGTATTGCTTATTTCAAAGTGCATCCGTGGAGTATTATATCTTGAAATCAAATTTTACCAATCAGCATTTGTTTATCAGATATTGACATCAATTGAACTTCAATGATCGAAAGCATATAATAAACAAGATTAACCGACTATATAATTAACCCCTGCAATATTATCATTTCAGTTTTGATCATTGATCTAGCCTATTATAAATATACACCAGTGTATAATTGTAATGTAATTGTAATGCTTCATTTTTGTTATGTATAACCAATATCGCGATAATTTATGATTACTGGATTATGGCGATATTGTACCAAACTCAATTTAAATTGTAATATATTCTATTGCATTAATTGATATAATTTAATATTTTGTGAATAACTTTAATACTATTTTGAAATATTTGATTGAATAATTTTTTTAATGTCATTGCTTATTCAAATGCAATCCTGGAAGTATTTTATATTGGAATCAAGATTTTATCAATCAGGCATCTGTTTCACTAATTGACATCATTGAATAAATTATCGAAAGCATAAAATAAACAAAGATTAACCGACTATTAATAACCACCTGCCAATACTTCCATTTCAGTGTTTGAGTTTGCTCTTAGCCAATTTAAATGTCATGGTGTTGATATTGCGTTGTTTATCATATATTTTTAGAGTAAATGTTTTCCAAATTTAGTTATTTTCTTATACCCCTCATCTTTCCCTCTCTCTTTTTTGTGCTATTCCTGTCGATTTTATATTCATATTTCACTGTTAATATTGCTTTATAATGAATCGTTGGGTCGGTCCTATGCTCTACAGCTAAACTCATTAGGGGTGCATGGTATTAACTGCTTCGGATGTAACACTGATGAGGCGTGGGGACGGTGGATCGACACCGTTTCCTGATTTCATTATCCTTTATGATCTTACTTTGTAAAAAACTTGTAATCCATTGCACATTCTATTTTCCAAACTACGAAGCATGGAGTTTAGTAAATGATATTGATATGTTTTGATTTGTAATTAAACCATTTATCTATCTATCTATCTATCAAAAAAAGCCCACACACACACACACACACACACACACACAGACACAGACACAGACACACACACACACGCACTCCCTCACACACATGCACGCACGCACTTTCTCACTAATGCCATTCGACGGTGTGTGTAGAGATAGCTTTATAGATATCTTGGAAAAAATATCAGCCCTGTTTAAAACGAAATATATATATCTTAGCCTTCCAAAATTATGCCAAATCGATGATATCTTCATTTTCAGTTAACAGGATATATGAATAGCAAAATATTTATATAATGAATATTTTTTCGTTTTAAAAATCACCGACCCTTAAAGGGGAAGTTCACCCTGGAATTTTATTGGTCTTAAAAAATGCAGAAAAATAAGGTTTGGGGAAAATCGACCAAAATGTGATGAAGTTATGAATATTCAAAGTTTCGATTCTGTGACGTCACATGCGAGCAGATCTCCTATCTGTTATGTAGTGTAAATTCCATAAAATGTCTTTTTTTTCAGAAGAAAATAATTATGTCACCTGTGCGGTCGATATACCATCAAACATATGTTCATATACATGACTATATCAAATTGACCCATTCCTTTATCAAGAACCATGACAAAAAAAAGACAAATTTATGGAATTTACATACACAACCAATGGGAGAGCTGCTCGCACGTGACGTCACAGAATCAAAACTTTACATATTCATAACTTCACTATTTTTTGGTCAATTTTCTTCAAACTTTCACTAATATTTTTTTATTATTTTTCTTCAGTTTTTAAGACCAATAAAATTCCAGGGTGAACTTCCCCTTTAATAATGCAACGGAAGCATTACTCCTGGCTGATAGCATCATTACGAACGTAGAATAATTCAGATTTTCTTTTGCGATCTACAATATACAGAGACGTATCTTATTTGAAATCTATTTAGTAATACATTATTTAGAAATACGGGATGTGATCATGAACCTAAATTAATAGAAATATGTATTTCAATGAGAATGATATCGTATAATGATATAACGTATAATGTACCCTTCCCAGTATAATATAACTGTCATTGTCATGGTTGTGGGTTGTTTATATTCCTATACCAAAATACCAAGGAGGTAAGAGTTCTACAGTCTGTGTAAAAAAAAAGAATGGTACAGTCGGGGGAAAATAATTTAGATGTGAAATCTTTTCAAATAATGTGTGTATGTGGTATTAAATTAAAGCCAAAAGATTTCCCTTGCTGATGCGCTTTGTTCTGTATAATTTGCTTTCGTAAAACAAAAGTTATGCTAAATTTTGTGCGACGAGGAACAAATCGAAATTACGCACTGCTATTATTCTGGAGCGCTGAATTCATGGCCATCATGCGAAACCTACACAAAGGCATGGAACGGCGAGCGAAAATGATTTTTCTTGATTGTAGAAAACTAGTCATATCTCAAAAAGTACAGCACCAAATGTTATGGGGAAAAAATGCAGAAGAAAGTCTGATTTTCCTGCTTTATGAAAATACCAAACAATACCAAGTTGTGATTACTCTTCATACTATAAAAAAATGTTTCTCACTTGTACCATTTTATTACCTAAAGCATCACACCTGTCCGATATGTGTTTGCTATTAACACCTCATGTTGTAATTTTATCGATGTTCTCAATCCACCGTGAAAGTAGGCAAATAAAAGAGAGACACTGTTCGGGTATTACCATGACATGGATCTCCTTGAACATTGTTGGTAGTTAATCCATCTTATCGATAAGACGACATCATTTACATTCTGCTTAGCACAAGGTGTATGACGTTTTTTGTGGTCCTTGCTATGTAGCTGTGATATTATCAGTGCAGATGGGAATTCCTCTTCATAATTTTTATATATATATTTGAATAAATTTAGCGTGCATGTATTGATCGTTGATTTTTAGGTAACATTTTTTTACATACCTCCTTTTTCTCATTAAAACAAGGCGAAATGGAAGACTCTTTAGCCTACCTGATTTGTTATTGTTGTTTTTTGTTTAATATTATTGATGCACAATAAGACAATTTACTTGTGAAGAGCGAGATCAGCGGGCTTATTGTTAAACTGTTCACCATAGAGAGAATACCATATTTATAAAAGAATGTTAGTGTCTATAAATGGAAATCATCAACGCCATCGTCATACATAATATTATTTTTATCGATGCACTGTTAGAAAAAAATTAAACAAGTTGTTTAAAATCTTAAACAACTGCGTGTTAAACGGTGAATCGCACAGTGTTGCTTAATTAAAACTTAAACAACCCGTAGTTGTTTAAAACTTTAACACTCTTGTTGTTTAGAATTTTAAACAACCTGTTGTTTAATGGTATTATTAAACAACATAATTGTTTAAAGAAAGTTGTTTAAAATATCAACAGAATTGTTTAACGCTCCGCTCCAAAAATAAAACGCTCCAAATTTTATTTTGGTATGACACGGCCGGGTATCGAACCCACGACCTTTCGATTATAAGGCAGACGCTCTATCCACTGAGCCTACAAATCTATATATACTTATTATCAAAGTGTGAGGCAATGATTGAAATGTTGCGCCGATTTACCTTCCATGTAACGAGTGATGCTGTTGCATTAGCTCATGACTATCACATGACATTTCCCTCGGCCTTGTTAAACAAAACCTGTTTAATATATCTCTAAACAGGTCTTGTTTAAGGCTAGAAAACCTCGCTTTTCCGGTTTTAAACAACAATGTTTACATATTAAACAAGAATGTTTAACTTTTAAACCAAAATATTTTTAAACAGCGTTCTAACAGTGTGGTATATCTTTTAAACGTCTTCTTTATTTTGAAAATGCTATTTCGATTCACGACTCGATTATATATTGTATAGCTCCATTTTTCTGATCAACATATTTTTGTTGTATATGATTATGCAACATCTGTGAGGAGAATCCCAAATATGCGAGTAAAATCAAATTACTTTTCTGCTGCTCAAATAACTGTAAACATATCTTTTTCAACAAAAGACAAATAAATGAAGTAAACTAACAATTAAATGAAATCTCACAGTTAAAGCTCAAAGCTAATTCACATGTAAATGTACATGTAAATGTACACGTAAAAAGCAAAGAATTCATAAAAACATTTTTTAACATCCATGCAATATTCTTAAACCAAAATGCTGATATTTCCAATATCAGCATTTTCTTGTACATTGTCAATAGGGCTCTTTAAATGACAATAAAAATGATAATAATAAGTTTTTGGTATTGGTATTTTTCCATGTATTCACACGTTGTACATAATTTCTAAACAAAGGTTGTTCTTGAGGCTTGCCTTGAATACATAGCAACACGTGAAGTATACTCACTTTATTCCAAGTATAAAGTTTTTTTTTTAATAGGGTAACTGAATGCGTCGTTACGACCCACAACAGGAAACAACCTACATCCTGTACAATTTATACTGGTATATTTAAAAAATCAAGCAGCAATTGATTCTCAAAGTAAAACTATAATCAAAACAGAAGAATAATAGGCATAGAAACCTTTTTTTTTCCAGACAAATATCTAATTTAATTATTGTATTCTGTGAGAATATTCTGCTATCAGACTCGATTTGCATAGCCATGCTATTTTTGTGATCCCCTTTTATCCTGATGTTACATCTCTGTTATATCAAGATTTTCTCTGTTCCATCGAACTATTTTAAATCCTCGGGCATTGAACATCATTTATCGGATTTGTCGATTCTGTCCTTCAATATCACATATTCAAAGATTACTGTGCTTTTATCGGATATAACAACTTCTAGTCCTTCATATGTGTCAATCATTCCATGAACATGATGAAGATAAAACTTTATTTTTCAATGGTTAATCTGTAAATTTCTTTACCTTCTATTTGTAATAATATCTCATTATAGTTGGATGATGCTTTGCCTATAGCGCTCCAATATGTCCCTGCGCCCAAATTCATAAAACCTTACTAAAGCTATAGTAATTACATAACTAAGCGTATAAAATAACGTTTAATGAATTTGGACCATGATGTCTAGACTAACACTTATAGGTCTAGGCATATCAAATATGATTTAAAGCTAAAATGAAACTATATATTAAAAAAAATATCAAACTTTTTTTCTTCAAAATTTTCGTATAATGTTTGGGTTGACTTGTGGGTGTCTTTGATCATAAAAGTCAAAATTGAAGGTATGTGGTTTCTGTTTGAGCGGGGTTTGTGATTATGTAAGGACATTTCTAAAGTGTGATAACGGATATGTGGTGGGATTAATTTACAGTCATAGTTTAAGACGTAACGCGTGGTGAATAACGGGATTTAGCCTCTTGATGGTGACAAATGCGAGATATACCGTAATTAAACAGGCCTGGGCTCAGTTAACCGTTATATTTCCTGCCATCGTAATTTCATGTCGGGTGCCTCGTTGTTTGCTATGCCTCATAAAACAGACTAAATTAGGATCAGTCTACAATATAAAAGAAGAACATACAATCCTGGGAGACAGGGTCTGTGATGGTAGCAGTCAAATTAGTTCTGGTGAAATGTGGTAATAGATTTAGGCCTACTTTTGTCGTCGAGGTAACCTTACATGAAAAACTTCGAGATTGGAAAATGTATTGGTTGGATTAATTAGCTTTTAATGCCCCCTGTGGAATCTACAAAGTTATAGCACTGCGAATATTTTGAGAGAGAGAGAGAGAGAGAGAGAGAGAGAGAGAGAGGGGGGGGGACACTGAAATGAAATATCGCCCCCTTTTTGATAAATCTAGATCCGCCACTTAAAGGAGAATTGTCCCTTTGTAGATAGTTGGCTTACTGTGGATGCAGAAAAATCAAATTAAGCACATTAGTGAAGATTTGGTGAAAATCGGATAAATGATAAGAAAGTTATGAGTATTTGAATATTGAGATCTCTGATGACATAGGAAATCTCCCATTGGCAACGCAGTCACCATTTGTGATGTCACAAAGGGAGAACTCCCCATATGGTGTGCACAAAAACTATTCAAAATGTCACTTTATTTTCATTCTAATTATAGAACAGATTTTCTTTTCATGATATATTATGACTTTCATGTATGTACATGTCATCCCATAAAAAGATTCTTTATTCTCCCTTTAGAATCGAGAAAAGAGAGGATTTTAGTACAATATGTACAATAGATATGGGAAAGATCTCCCTGTATTACATCACACATCATGGTCGCGTTGCCAATTGGAGGATCTCCATATCATAAGTGATCTCAAAATCTAAAAATTGATATCTCTCTTATTCACTGCCTGATTTTTCTGAAACTTTCACCAATATGTTTTGGAGGTTTGTCTCTATTCACTAAAGCCAAATTTCTCTGAGGGGATAATTCCCCTTTAAGCATCGAAAACCGATTCTTGCGTTCACAATCATTCACGCTATCCCTTTTAGCAATAGCGGTCAGTAAAATACACAGTGTATACAAGGAAATGGCTTCGCATAATCTCGTGTTAATATTATTCCAACACGATAAGTGGTAACTTCTCACCTCGAACTGGCAATTATCATGACATGCAAACATTTATTTGATATGAATTAATGTTCTCTCTAGTTGCAACAAGAAACACAAATCTGCTTTCTTCGAAAACGGGGAACTGAAATCGAGCATCCCGAGATACGATGCTAACAAAGCGCGGATTAAGTCTAACATAAAGAAACAAATATATGAAAAAGAAAAGAGTACTTCTGTCTCTTCGATTGTGGAGTCATAAGTTGTTGTCTACCCGCAGATACTTAATTCAAAAGTTATTTCTGTAGGCCTTTGTGTTCGTTCAGAAATAGCAGTAGATAGGGAATGGGGACAAAAGACATTGATTCGGTTTGGGATAATCTAGGGTTGAAGGTTTTGTTTGGCAAGAAGACATTACAATCAAACGAAGCACTTTCCCCAATCGCATTATTTGTGGTTACTGTAGCGCAACTCGCACCGTAAGAAGATATCGATCATGGATATTTGCGGGGCTGTGGATCTCGTCCACAGAGAGGTTTTTCTTTTGACCAAGGAGGAAAAAAGATCTTCTCACCAAGGAGGTTCATATAATACCTCCGACTGACCATTAATGCAGCGCGGGCAGGCTAGCGTACGCGTTGTGCTTTTAATCGGTATATGTGTCTAGATTACGGACGATGTCATTTAGTATGAAAGGATCGTAGATCGACACACGAGTCTTTTCCTCTCTGAGTCTACTTAATTAGTTCGCCGTGGTCAATGCTAGCGTGAATCACTCCAGTAATATATAGTCACTGGCTGTAATAGATGGTGAATGTGACTCTTCCGGAGACGAAGAGTGAAAGAATGTTACTTTTTAAAATGTAAATATGAACTGCTATGGCTTCGGAAGGAGTAACGAGTGACCCGATAACGACGACGGCCTCAGTAATCGGTGTAACTTATTACGACAGTGCTAGTCACCAGCCAAACACCGATTCATTATCATGGGAATATTGGACTAATTCAAGTGGAAATGGAACTGGAAATAATGGAGTTTATATCATATTTAACCCGCTTACTGCTGCCGGTATAATCGCTGTTTATTCTATAATAATATTGGGAACGATTCTTGGCAACTTGCTTGTTTTAACGTCGGTGTGTTTGGAGAAGAAACTCCGAAGCCCTCCGAATATCTTGATCATCAACCTAGCTGTTGCTGATATCCTCGTTGCTGTGCTAGTGATGCCTCTCGCAGCGTCCTTCGATCTTAGTGGACAGTGGATTTTTAGTCAACCTCTTTGTGATATGTTTATATGTTTTGATGTTATGTGCTGCACAGCATCTATTATGGACCTTTGTGTGATATCAGTGGACCGCTATTTTGCCATTTCAAGACCTTTTCGTTATGCCAGGCATAGAACAACCAGACTTATGTTAGGTCTAGTCGCCGGTGTTTGGACTATCAGCGCTTTCATCTCCTTCTCGCCTCTCCTAATATTTCAAAATGAACACACTGCAAATGATTGCTTGCTATCTCAAGATATTATCTACACAATTTATTCCACGTTAACTGCATTCTACGTGCCCCTGATTATCATGGTTGTTGTATATTATAAGATTTATCGTGCAGCTGGTGAGATAGAAAAGAGAGAACTCCAGAGGCGTCCAAGCACACCCGGATTATTACCCCGAGTATCGATAGCTCGATCTGGCAGTGTTTCAAGCGATAGCGACAGTGCACCTGATCCTCCTAAAGAACTACGAAGGAAATCTTCCGTTGCGCGCTTCACGGATTACATACGAAGCGCGTCCAGGAATTCCCTTGCGTCAGTTCAAGGAAGCAAGAATAAGATCTCTGTCAAGCTCGAGCGGAAAGCGTCAAAAACTCTGGGTATCATCATGGGTGCGTTTGTCATCTGCTGGCTGCCTTTCTTCATACTCGCCATTGCGCGTGTCTTCTGCGATTGCCACATTCCTCAAGCCTTGCATTCGACACTCGTCTGGCTCGGATATGTAAACTGCATGTTAAATCCCATCATCTACCCTTTCTTCAACAAGGACTTCGGGCCAGCGTATCGTAAGATGCTGTCTTACTTCTGTTGTGGGCTTTGCCCGAAACCCCAAAACTACTATTCAGCTCATAAGGATTTTGCGCCTCCACCACGGCGGTATTCGTATACCCATCGTCAGTCCATACTTCCACCTGATCTACACGTGATTGCAGAAGACAGTCAAGATGAGGATATTCAGGAAAATGGCGACAAGAGGAAACAAAATAATTTTAGTCAGGAAAACGGCGAAATCAAATACAATTCAGTGCGACTAGACAAAATGAATGGAAACAGCAAAGGAAAAGACAACCTTACTGAAATATCCGCAACACATGTATGATAAAGCTACGCTGCTTCTGTAATAAATACAGATTGAAACGAAATTCACGTTTGACAAACTTCTTTTAAGCTAATATCACAAACTGTGTATCCTTGTTATGATATTTCTGTAACAACGTACAGAAACTCTTTAAACATGTTAAGATTACGTATTTTCTGAAATCTAGAGTCTTCTTTTATGTCTGAATTAGACGTTCTTAGCGACACGAGTTTGTAAGCAAACATAGGACTTACAGGGCTTCTTTACCAATTATATTGGGTTTCGGAAACCATCGATTGAGAGAAATGTATAGGACTGTCTGTGAATGGGAAGGTCTGTTTACTTTTGACCCGACAGTGCAAATAGGCATTAATGGTGTACATTGCTTCCGTGATAATTAAATACATTCAGAAGATCGAAGATAGTAGCTTACACAGAGACCGATCTAATTAAGAATAATCAAACACGTTCATAAACTTGTACTGCCCATAATTATACCAAGTGGTTTCAGAAGACTGCTGGAGTGCATGCGTGGACAATTATCCTTCTAAAGGAATTAGTGAGGAGTCTTTACTTCAGTCCTACTTGCTCAGATCGGTTTTTATTATGTTTTTGCCTCCTCGATAAAACTTTGGCACAAGATATTTTCTGTTTGTGCTTGCCCGACAAAGCAACGTACAACATTATACCAAATGTATAGGTTGCACTGTATTACACCACTCAGACAGCTTAAAATGTATTCGAGTATTGACCATGTTCAACGAAAATTTATAGTCCTTTATATCTACAATATTTATTGATGTCATGTGTAATTATGTAAAAGGCGCTTGTCTAATTATTGCTTCACGATTTTAATTAACTTCACCTTGCCAGGCTAATGTACACTCGTGGGCAGGGTGTTTCTAACGTCGTTATTTATTCAGTAAATAGTATGTGGTGCTGAATCTAAAGCATAATCGACTTATTATGCAGACTGTATAAACAAAATGGTACAAATGGGAAAACAATAATTTTGGTATGAAATCTTCTCAAACGACATGTGCATGTTGTACTAAATGAAAATCAAAATATTTTCTTGCTTATACACTTTATTTTGTATAATGTGCTTTTGAAAGTCAAGAGTTCTGATAAATTTTGTGCAATGAGGAGAAATCGGAATTATACAAGCACTTTATTTTGACTTACTGTGTTAAAAATCTTCTCAAAGCCATATAAACGGCATGTGAAAAATGGATGTTTCGTGATTGTAAAAAACAATCATATCTCAAGATCTATTGCACAAGATGAGATGAAAAAAAAAAAAAATGCAGAAGGAAGAATGCTTTTCCTTTGTCATGGGAATACCAAACACTAAGAGGTTGTGCTCAGGTTTCATATCATAACAAATGTTACCCATTTGTACCATTAAGGATCAACTGACATACTAATCAAATGAGTTTTTAATGTTTACATATTTCATGCGGTGCCATATGTTTGGTGTCCAAATTTCATGTCTCAAAGTTTATCCATCTTTTAAATATTTAAGGTAAGACATAAGGCGATTACATTGACATCAGTGTAAATGACAGACACATCTTGCTCTTTTACAGGAAATGTCACTTTTGTCACTTGCTTCCTTTTGCCAAAGTAGAGCAGTATTGCTTACGCATTTGCACGAGGAACATGGGCGGTTTGGAGAAATATGTCAAATTTCTTTCTCCTTTTTTTTGTTATAGTAAATTATACAAGGGCCCTATCTACTGCGACTGACCAAGGTACACAAATGAAAATTTCTGAGAAAAAAATAGGAAAATCCGCCAGCGTAAAAAAAATATTCGGTGAGTTTGACCCAGATTCATTAGGATAATTAGAGTCGTTGTGACACCCAATATACGTCATTGCATAAAACTTATAGTACAGGCAACTGATAATTATAATACGGACATAATTATTCATTGTTATAGTTATATTGAGTTAATAAGTGAGCTTGTCATGACTTTATTCATCCAAATATTTTCAAGTTTATTGATGTCTTTAACCTTGTACTGTTAATAGTATACTGCAAATCCATTTAAAATGTCATTGTTCAGGGACTATGATCATTCTTGGACGATTGCATGTTTCTGCCAATTTAATGCAGTCAAGATGAATATTAATTATCTTCTTTAATTTACGACGAAGTCTGGAATTATGAGTGGATTTGACGCTTAGTGATTTAATTGAATGTTTCTCAAGTATAATACCATTACGTCATGAAATTCATTCTTGAGACCGATTTATTCGGCGGATAATGAAAGGGCTAATAACATAATGCAGAGATACCAACACTACAGAATAGACATTAGAACGCAAATAACCCAAATATTTATAACAGCTGAACAATTGTCTTGTAACTCTTTGCCTGCCACATTGATTTTAAGCATAAAAAGAAGACTTTTCTCTTTAATTATTAAAAATAGTATAACAATATTTGCTTAGTATGAACTAGGAAAAATTAAGCCTCATACCCGGCACCAGCATTATCAGTGATTTTCAGATCTTAAAGGAGGAGTCCGGCTGAAATGAAAAAGTTTTGTAAAATTAAGTAAAATTCATCAAGCAAACACAGAAAATTTCATCAAATCGGATGAAAATAACAAGTTATGCATTTTTTTTAGGAAACAGTTCTTGGCAATTGTCTCATTGTCTCATTTGAATATTTTAATATTCAAATGAGCAAACTGATGATGTCACAGTCCCCCTACTTCTTGTGTATTTTATTATATGAAATCCTATTTTTCTCATTTTTTCATATATTGCGTATACAGAAAATCTGCCCTCATACTGAAATAAGTAAAAGCACTTGTGACCTTGAACATTCCACAAGGATTAATCCGCGTTTTTATGTCCTTGGGGCAGAAAATCTTGATAATTGGTATTTCATACAATAAAATACAAAGAAAGTAGGGAGACTGAGACATCATCAGTTTCCAATTTGAAGAACTGTTTCCTAAAAAATTCAAAACCTAAGAAAATTTATAACTTTGCTATTTCTTATCCGATTTTGATGAAATTTTCAGTGTTGTTATCTTTTGATTTTACTTTATTTTTCTTATAATGCAAACTCCAGCCCGGATGAGTCCTTTAAAGCCCAGCCATTACAGAGAAAAGGAATTATTACGATTGTATAGTTAATAAGTACAATTGTGACTATAGTCGAATTTGGCAGGCAAAGAGTTAACAAGAGAAAGAAAACTATTGATTCGAACGCATTCCCAAAATTGACGGAGCAAAATGTTAGGGTGCTATCTATTCTGTCGCGGAGACGTCTCCGCGACAGAATAGAAATTTCGTCTCCGCGAAGTGAGATAGCACCCTTACTTTTCGTGCTTTCTCTAGTGAGAAGTCCATTATTTTAGTTCTTTTAACTATTTGGGTTATGTGCGTTCTAATTTCTAACCTTGTAATTATTCCTTAGTGTTGGCATCTCTGAGAATGTCTCAATATTACTTAATAACTTTGATGCGTAAAACTTGCGTAGAAGAATACACACTGGGTGCGGTTTTTGGACTGCACAATCAAAACGTTCTCCATGTTTTTGTTCTTAAAGGAAAACCATCATGACCATTTTAAATTGTATTTAAAAGTGGTCTTCGCCACGTGTTTACATCATTATAATAAAATATTTCATATTTCGACTCATGGTTAATCAGAAACTGACCTAGAATTAAAACCTGCCATATTGTTTACAATAGACTATTAAATCTAATCACCTTGTCATGAATGTTTATAGGACACTGCATGTTTAATGAGATTCAATATAGCATGGACTATGTAATACTATAAACAACCGGTGTCTTCCCATCAAACGGAAATGTATTGGTCCAGTAACTGGTATGGTGATGTGACATCTCTACGCGATTATTAATTATTACAAATGTATATATAATTATATATATGAAATCAATTTTGATGATGATGATAATATGAGATCACATATCATAATTTGTATTTGTTCGTTTGTAAATGTCAATTTCATCTCGTGTAACTGATGTAAGGTCATTGAAATTATGTTGCGTCTGTTTTTCCACTGTACATCAAACTAAAGTCATTGTGATGTCTTAAACATATTTATCTAATTTTCTAAGTTTAAAACTGAATTATTCCCTTTAAACATGGGCTTAAAGAGGATCAAGTATGAGTTCTGTTAATGAAGAAAATCAAACCTCATGTTCAGATCCACAATAAATGACATGTGCAAGTACAACCCTGTTCAACCGTCATCCATTTGATTTGGGTTCTATATCTGGTTGACATTGTAAACGCCAATACAAGTTGATATTTCTAAATATCAGTGGTAACAAAATTATAAATTGTTTAATAAATCACGCCGAAATTAGTGACATTCGTTCCATTAAGTTTTAACACGTTGATTTCGGCAGCTTAAGGAATATTAAAGTTGGTGTATACATGTATAATATATTGTAAGTTGTTTACGATGTACATGGACGTGTAATTTTACTCGAAATCATAATGAGGACGATTATGCAATGTCCAGTAGATGCCCCTAATTATATCCGCATTCATAATAACACGTCCTTATAATTAGCATACTTGTTAGAAAAACCTTAGCCGTTTCCAACCCTTCCAGATTCCCCTCCCCGTCACACAGAAGGAGCTAGGTACCAGATTTAAGTTAGATGGACAGCCAGCAGTACAGACAATTATAATTTAAATACTGTTCGCCAAATTACAAGCTATTGGTCATGGTCTGAAGTTGGTTTTGTGTGACTGGTGGTTTTAACCCGATAATGTCGAAACCGTTTGACGAAAAGGAAACGATTTTCGTAGAAATACGGCGGCCTAATGAGGTCAAATGCCTATCTATGTGTCTCTGATGACATCACAATTTTGCAATTTTTTGGCTATCTAGAAGACAATTAAATCAATTATTAATGTAATGATATAGAAATAATCTGTGGATATTGTGAAGCCAGCAAATCTATCGCTGATTCGGTTGACACATAATAACATCTTCTGTTATGTCTGTCGTTTCTTGTAAATTCGGCTTATTGGTCATTGAGCATACCCTATTTTTATTAGATCCTTTATTTTTTCTTTTCATCCTGATCATTAACCTGCTCATTAAAAACCTGTGTGAAGAAGTTAATATCTCATTCTTAAATTGGCTCATTAGTATTCGTCCTGACCGGCTGTTGTACATGTAAGTACCATAATGCGGCGGTCACAACTCGCCGTACTTTCGACGTGCAACTCCTTACGATGGATTTCGTAGAAAATTCGTGCATGTACCATGCAGGCACGTTGCCTGTACGACGTGCAGGGAGTTTTTCCTATACCTTTATTACAGAAACGCAGGAATCGCAGAAATTGACCCACGACCTGTGCGTGCATTGTGCATGCAACGCAGGCTACCTTGATTGCACGTGCCCCGTAGCCTACGGCGAGTTGTGACCGCCGCATAAGGATACTGCCATGTTATTTTAAATCGTCATAATTATAAATGCCACCTCCCGCCATAAGGAAGTGAAATTTGCCCATATACTTGTATCGGACAATTTCGTCTAAAAAGTGTACTAAAACATTGCTATAAGATGTATAACTTATGTAGGGTATGGGTTAACAATTCCACGTTATGTCTGTTGCCATGGTTACGTACATGTTCACAGGTATGTTTGTGACGGTGATAACGTCCCATGAAACTACACTACTTACTTAATTAATGACAACGCTATGCTATTCTTGGGATCGTTATAGAGTGAAGTCACTCATGAATGATTTGTTGGTAATAATTTTGCATAAATAGGTCTATGCAAGAAAAAAGAGGTCAAAACGGTAGAAAAAACGAAAGGGACATGTTGTAATACTAGGCAAATAATTATGTATGAGAATGTACACATTATCTAAAAGATTTATTTATACCCATCTCTCGATATGTCTCCCTCCGTCTCTCTCTCTCTCTCTCTCTGTTTTGAAAAAAGGGAAATGGTTACAAATAGGCTGTGAACTAGTATTCAATTTTTATACATATTCATGTTATTTTTCATAATATACGGTTCATACCAAAGAAGAAGTATGTTTTCATAATGAAACTTCCATATATGTTACAAAGAGTGCGATATTTGTATTATATTTAAAATATAATATATATGTGGTGTTATATGTACTTATGAATGTGTTTAAAGCGCGGAGATTTTAAATATACAAATGTCATAGTCTAATGGTGTAATGACAGTGCATGTATTAAAAGTGTTTTTCTACAAACTGGAAAGTGTTACAAACTGTCCTCAATATTACTGAGAATCTGGATTGTGTCTCGTGGTAGATATGTTTCTGATAATATGAAAACAGTTTGATCAAATCAGTCAGGTTCCTGGTGTATATAGTTCTAGGCATTTTTGTTTTTATCTGTTTGTTTGTTGTTGTTGTTGTTGTTGTTTTGTTTTTTTTAGTTTTGCCAATTAAAACACTGTTTGTGCCTGGAGGTTTATCAAAAATTAAAAAAAACTCCAACACACGTCTAAAACTAGACTAGAAACAGGACTGCCGTGGTGGCATATTAATAAAGTTGTAGTCATGTCCAAAACGTATCACTTTGAAATTAAATCTTCATTTTTTGTAATTTTATATATCATTATTTTTTTTTATTACGAACATTCATCGGAAGTGACTAAAAAAAGGCCACCCTTCCCATGCATAATTACTTTGGACAAAAAATCACGACTGTAATTCAATAATAAGTGGTGAAATAGAATATATTTATTATACATATTTCTGATAACTTATCAAATGGGAGAAGGGCACTTGCTTTTCTCCCAACAGAGTTCCCAATTGCTCTTCGATCCCAATTTTAAACATTCCTTGATTATCTTAACCCTTTGAGCGCGGGCCTGTGAAACGCGATTGTTACCCCTGTGGCGGAGCGATTTCTTGTACACTGGCAATGTTATATAAATTGGTAATGTTTTGTGCTTTCATTACTCCTTGCATCTAACTCGGTTCATTTCATGATTTGTAGTAAATGTAAACATGAAAGGGAGACATTTTCTATCTAACACTGTAAGGCATAGTCATCAAAACAAATATAAGACGCGTTTATTTGGTAAAGAAAAACAGGATTTTGGCAGATGTTCCGCTTTCTTCCTTCCAGTAGATTCACAATGCAAAATCGCGTTAACGCATGTGCAGCACGCGCGGTTCGATCGGATAAGCCAACTGAATAGCACTTGAAAAGAGTCCTGTTTCTTCAAATTATTTCATAAATATGGATTAAATATAGCGGCCGGCTTTGCACCTCTGGACAATTGGCACTTTGACTAAGCCCCATTCATTAAAAGCGCAGGTGTAAGTTTTGAAATAAAAGCGGGACTTTAACTTATATACCTACTGCATTTGACATACTTTACATTTCATTATATCATTATAGTTACAACAAAATAGTTGAATCAAAATGTCAGATAATCAACCCCTCTCAATAACCTAGCGAGAATCGGGAAATGACAGGCTTAATCTCCATACAACTAATGTGTTATATATATCTATAATAATGAACATTGTTTAACCCCTTAACCTTTCTATTTTTCTCTCTTTCTCATTCTCAATCTTTATCTCTCGCATTTCTCCTCTCGAGCTAGCTTTATTTGATTATTTCTTCCCCTCCGGACACGTACGCGTACGCCAAAAGTTAAGATCGGGAATTCGTTTCTTATGTAAAAAATTATGGTAATGTTGAAATGAAGTGAATTGTTCTCGATTTTTTTCCACGTAACTTGGTTATTTCTTTAATGGATATTGAAAATGAATATATCTTTGTCCTATTCCTCAAGAATTTAGCCCCAAAGAGCTGGTGAAAACCTGAATAAGTTTGTCAATACATTAGGGAATTATCTCGGCTTCTGTAGAAGCCCGTCGTCGCAGACTGAAAACCTCGCTCGGCTTCTGTAGAAGCCCGTCGCATCCAAAGGGTTAAAATTCCCAAATGATCCGTTTTCTCACGTTCAATTGTTATGTATCATCAAAGCTGATCTGTTAAACAAATTATGAATTGTTCTTTGACTAGTGTTGAATCTGACAGGTTATCATTTTAATGACTGGAAACAATCCACTTAAATGATTTCATTATTTTTATTGACCATGAAAAATTATTTTCAATTGACACACCAAGCGACCCCGCCCCCTACATTGATTTTCTAAGAATGAGTTTCCTCTGAACTTCAAATGAATGCTTTTCAACCTCTCTTATCAGGGCTATTAAACCCTGGGAATAAACCCTATAACATATAGGTGCGATCAATGGTATGGTTTGTGTCACCTTCGGGATGGGTTTATATCCGACTGTTAGATTATGTTACATAACGTGTCGTAATTCATAATATAAAAGATCTTAAAATACATGCATCATACCTACCCTCTCGCCAGACGATTATTATACAATTCAAAATAGATTAAAAAGTCCATCAGCTCTTAAATAAAACATTTAAGTTTTTTTTCCTTCTAAAATGCGGTCAGAAATTCGAGTTTAACCGGACAAAGGAATCGCACAAAATCAAATAGTCATGATATTGTCACCGTATGGTCCCATTGGCGGGTCCAGGCGGGGTGCAGGGGATGCCCCCACTATAATTTGAAAACTCTCAATGATTGTAGGCCCTACATGTTAAAAAAAACAAAAAAAAACAAAAAACAAAAAACAATCGGCAGGGGCCCCGTTATCAGGGCGGCTTCCCCTTTTATAAATCCGCTATTGTGATCTCATTGTTCGATTTAACCTGAACTCGAATTTATATTTCTAGAGATCATTTTCTAGACCACAGTTTAGTATATAATAATCAAGTACATTTTTAGTTCACCCCCCTTCAATCAACCTCACATAATTAAAAGCTTCGGCCTTCACAACAGGATAATGAACATGATAAATGATCATGTAATAGGTTTGTTTTAACGAGCGGGTGTAGAGGAGTGTCAACACAAGTGTGCATTAAAAAAAATAAAAAAAATAAAAAATAAAAAATAAAATAAAATAAAAAACTTTGTTGGGATTTCTATGACGCCCCCACTGTATTGAATTTGGCGACAGCAATTTGACAAAGGTAGATTGGATAAAAAATTTGACAAAGTTTAAAGTTGACCCATCTCCCTGATTTCAAGTATTCTGTCTTAAACCTTTGAAGTTTGATGTATGTCCAGATAACTGATATCGACCACTTCGGTTTGTTTATCAACCCCCCCCCCCCCAAAAAAAAAGGCCGAAAAAGAAATAATGAAAAAGGTTACGTAAGTTAAAAAATGAAATAGGTTTTGTTCTTCAAAAGGTTCGTTTGTCTGAATGTTCGTTGGTCCGAAAATGAAAAATGGGTTCATTTGTCCTCGGGGGAACAAACCGTCAGAATAACGAACCTGCGCACAAACGAACCTTCGGAGCAACGAGTAGCACGCAACAGGCATGACAGGGGGTGGTAGCAACAATGTAACACATTTGGCAACATGAAATTTGAGGCATAATTTTGGCAAATTTCTATATGTATATATCACAATGTAGGTTATGCTTTTTGTTTACATTTCGGCCCGGCAAATAGAAAACATTATGTGATGTAAATTTGACATGTTACAGCTCTTCTGACAAAGGAAAGACACAATGTATTGTTGACATCAAGGTCCTGTACCACAGAATGTTAAATTCAGCTGTATCAAACCGCTCTTCTTGAAGTGACTTCGATTGGTAGCATTTTTTTTTTAATATAAAAAGGTAACATTCTTATTGTAAGTTTTCTTATCAATTACGATGGAATTAGTATGGGGCAAGAGCCGAACGAGGGCCACCGAATAACAATCGGTCATTCTTTACTTTAGGCATGTTATGCGGCGGTCACAACTCGTCGTAGGCTACGGGGCACGTGCCATCAACGTAGCCTGCGTTGCATGTACAATGCACGCACAGGTCCTGGGTCAACTTCTGCGATTCCTGCGTTTCTGTAGTAAGGGTATTGTAAAAACTTCCTGTACGTCGTACATGCATTGCACCTGCAAGGTAGGGAGTTGCACGTCGAAGGTACGGCGAGTTGTGACCGCCGCATTAAGTAAAGATGATAATAGTGCTCTATTAGTGCGTTTTGATAACGAACAGTTGAAAGATATATGTAAGTTGAAAGTTGTACAGAAAATAGGGAAATTATATCCTGAAATTAAGTTGTTTTTAATAAAAGCAGGAAAATGAGAAAACACGATGAAGGTGTGACGAAAATCTGACAACTTGACGTAAATATCTTTTCGCAATATACCATCAGACTATATATTACACAAGCCTTGAATAGTTTCCTTACAATTTTGTTCCTCCAAATTGAAAAAGGTTGTTTTGACATTTTTTGTCAGTTCCCCCCCCCCCCACCAGAAACATGAAGTTTAAGTGTGGTATCTCACTTCGCGGAGACGTCTCCGCGACAGAATAGAAAATTTCGTCTCCGCGACAATGAAAAGTATTAGAGACGTCTCCGAAGTCTCCGAAATCGCGGAGACGTCTCGGAGACGGATTTGGGACTACTTTAGACTTCTTCCTCTATAAATTGTCACGGAGGCGTCTCCGCGATATCGGAGACGTCTCTAATACTTTTTATCCGTCGCGGAGACGAAATTTTATATTCTGTCGCGGAGATGTCTCCGCGAAGTGAGATACCACCACCCTAAGTCATGTAAGTAGAGTTTACATTTGCATTTATCATAGCTCCATTGTTTAGGGTGGTATCTCATTTCGCGGAGACGTCTCCGCGACAATTCATGAAAAAAAAAAGTCTGAAGTAGTCCCAAATCCGTCTCCGAGACGTCTCCGCGATATCGGAGACGTCTCCAATACTTTTAATCCGTCGCGAAGACGACATTTTCTATTCTGTCACGGAGACGTCTTCGCGAAGTGAGATACCACCCTTAGGGTGCTATCTCACTTCGTGGAAACAAAATTGAGACAGATTTGCCCGCATGGCATTGCACTATTTCTGTCGCCTCTGTCTCCGCGACAGATTTGTGTGTGCTACAGGAGACAGATCTAGTACAATGGCATGCTGGCTAATCCGTCTTTCATGCCACGTAACCTTTTGTACGTCGCTCAAAAGATTTCGTCGCGGAAAAAGCTAGTACAATGCAATGCCTGCAAATCTGTCTCAATTTGGTTTCCGCGAAGTGAGATACCACCCTTATACTCTACAGATGCATCAACGAGGAAATTCTGGGAACTTATAGCCCTCTTTATATCACAGTCACAACTGTGAAACCAAAGTCCAAACTCAAAACAAATCGAACAAAATATTACATTACCGCAAAAGGCAAATTAGGGCCTACTGCGGTTTGTTCGGAGTCTGTTTAATAGTGTGACTGATTACACCAATTCAGAGAGAATGACTGAACGAAAGAAAGGACGTTAATACCCCAGATACAATGGCGACGTGGTGGTATATCTTGGGAACAATTCATAAGATGCGACAGTGAAAGGGAGATAATTTGTTTTTGCTGGACATCTTTTAGTAGGCCTACAGACGAGTCAGAGGATTAAAGGGAAATATGTCAAAACAGATGAATAAAAGTAAATGATAGGTGAAAATAACTGTAAACGCATCGATCCTATTTCTCATAATTTTCTGCGTTCCCTGTAGCAACTTAATATCTACGTTGGATTTCCCACAGGAAATCACGGATATTATCCTGAAATACGTATTTATGAAGAGAATGAGGCATGACTTTCAAATAAAATAATCATATTCCTCAAATACTGATGCTTCCATTTAGTACCAGATGATCTTTCTTTTTTTTTCTTTCTTTTTTTTAAATCTATTTATTATTATTTATTTTTTTATTTTTATTTTATTTTATTTTATTTATTTATTATTTAAATATTTTTTAACATTATTATTATAATTTATTTATTTATTTATTTATTTTTATTTATTTATTTATTTTTTATTTTATTATTTTATTTATTTTTTTTTTTTTTTTTTTTTGGGCGGGGTATTTATAATAGTTTTGATTCTCTTCTTTCTTTCTATTTGCATTGCGTTTATATCAAGTTCTTGTTCCCATCATTTCTTGTTGTTCTAGCTTGTCGTCGTCGCGTCGTTGGTGTTGATTGTTTTCTCTTCTTCTTCATGTAAGTTGTCCTGCTGTTGTTTTTGTTTGTTTGTTTTCTAAGTATGTGTTGTTTTTTTTTTTTTTTTTTTTGTAGTATATTTTTTCATTTTTTCGGTTTTTGTTGTTAATGTTGTTGTTTGTTGTTTTGTTTGTTTGTTTTTTTTTTTTTTTGAGGGACGGGGGTTAATATGGGGTTATATAAGTATTCTTACTCCTGATAAAGTTGATAGAGCCTAATTTAATGAGTTTATTGATAATATCAATACTTAATGTTTTCCCTAGGAGGGGGTCGAGAGGGACCCTGTTATTCCTAAACGTATTTCATTAAATATTTAAAATGAAAAAAATGTTTCTTATGCATGGGATACCTCAAATATTATATTAATGTACATGAAGATTCTGATATACAATATGATTTACCAGGGCAGCGACGCAAATATTCATGTAATAAACCGGAATATTTTAGACGTAAATGTAGGGGGGGGGAGGAACGAATTTGGAGATTTAATTCAATTCAAATTCGAAAGAGCGTTTACACAATTTATCTCTTTTGTTTTAATATTTCATACAACATATAATGTCAAAAATACATTTACTACACAAATAGAAGAGGGAAATGACATGGACATCAGCGCAATTGGTTGAAATTCGATATAGCCGGACAGTAAATGACAATGTGAATAATGGGCGGGGGGGGGAGCTGGGGTTGGCAGGTTTCCAGAAATAAATGAGTACGTCAGTGAGTGTTTCTGAAACAGAGAAGGGAGCACGCCATGATGCGCCCCTAGAATTATCCGACTCGCATATCTGGAAATTTCCCATTTCTTACAAACCCGCAAATTGCTAATTACCCATAAATTCAATTCGACACCACGGTCCAGATACATGGAATACGTTTTTGCCTGACAATATCAAAATCCTGTTCATGCTATTCATTCCCTAAAAGCGACACTGGAAAAGAAGTTTCAATCATAGAATCTTATTCATCTGATACTCATTATAGTTTAACAATATACTCATGGTAAATCATTAACTAACTGCTGTCTACTGGCATCGCACTTGCACTTGCACTGCACCCACTGTTTAGCATTATGAGATCACGGAATTTCTTTTACGAGGCCGCCCATCCATTTCAAAGCTTACCGCTTCATGATGGCGGTCCTCCTGCGTTAATATTTATTATCACTCTTGTAATGAAAATTATCACTTTTGGTTAATATTTATGCAATTGATTTTACAATTTACTCTGTTATCCATATTCTATGTATTATTGATGTTTATAAAGATATGTATTTATATTGTATTATTTGAACGCAGAAATAAAATCAAATCAAATCAAAAAAAAAAATCAAGATGCACCACTGTAATCATGGATGACGGTTTAAAAAGCTTAAAATCAAATTTGTGCAAATAAAAACATAAAATAGAAAAATAAATAAGAATAGGATAAAGCTAGATAGAAAATGAAAGAGGAATATAACGTCACTCCTATAAGCTCCTGCATAATCTTTTTACTACGAGAGTAGGCTTAAAAAGAATATGTCTTTGTTTGAAGACGATCTAAGTCGGAAAATCCCCCCAATTAAATCGGATAATCAAGTCAATTGACTGCTTTCACCTTGGAAGGAGATTATGACTTTACGAATGACGTAAACTTCGACATTTCTTTTTAGGATGTTTCTAATCATATCTGAAATCCAGGTCTGGGATATTCTTGGAAAAAAAATAACCCACTAACACAGACTGGTGTACCCTGATTTTAGGACATCATGCCCCGTAGATATTTTGATCCGTGGTCAATGAACCTCGATCTAATTATCTATGACTCTAAAGGTGGTAACTAATTTTGCGTAGAAGTCTCCGAGACTCTGAGATTCTTGGACGTCTCAGAGACTCTGAAACGTCTCCGTGACGTCTCCGCGCGGAAAAAAATGTCTCATTGATCCCTGTTGATATGAACATGTTCGATTTTCCGCGACCCATGAGACGTCGTGGAGATTCCCGAGACGTCGCAGAGACTCAGTAGACGCATCTGAGACGTATCAGATATGTCTCCGCTATTTGATAGTTACAAAGCCATCTCAAACCCGTCTTAAACCCGTCTAACACAAATCCCATTACCCGCCCCAAACCCTTCCCATGACAAGTGAAATCCGCCATAAACCTCAATCGCAACCCGAGCCCGAACACTATGGCCCGGATCCTGGACCGAAGATTGAGTTTGTATTTGTTTAAGTTCATAATAAAGCTGTTGTTTGGTCCTTTCGTCTGATGTTGACTGATTCATGAGACAAAAGGATCACACAATAGCTTTGCACGAATTTGTAACTCATACAAACTCAGTCTTCGGTACAGAATATGGGCCCATAATGACGAAATCAATTCCGGAGTAAAAGTCCCCCAGCTTTGAGTGTCTGATGTTATCCTTTAATTTGTCCGGTCTGAGTACAGAGGCTATACCCAGCATCCATCTATCACGATTACTCATAATTCATCAACGGATATTGTATGAAAGAGGTCAGTTCATTTACATATTACAGTTGACAGAAAAAAGTTAAAGAGAGAGCGAACTGACCAACACGTTGTCTGTGTGCCATGAATAGCTATAGAGTCTTAATATATACCTTTTGAGATAACTATTAATAAAGCACTGTATAAATTAACTTATTATTTTATTTGTATAGGGAGACTGCATTAGTTTGAATAGACAAGTATTTAAAAAGTACTTGGGAACATAATCATCGCGGCATAAATGTACTGGGTAGTGAATAAGAGAGTGATCTTTCAAGTGGGCCTATATTACAAGACTAAACTGCTCAGAATGTTGCATTGTGGGTTAGGGACCGGGTAAGATTAGAGTAGTTGAGGACTTGAGGTGGTGCTATACAAGACTGCTGGTTCGGATAAGCTTTAAGTGATATTGCTATCCAACCTCCAAGGAAAAGGGTACTCAAATATTCTGTAGATTGTAATATCTAGGGCAAATTCTAGACTTTATTTTTTTTTTAAACACTTTCAAACCAAGTACCAAAAAAAAAAAAAAAAACCTTAAAAAAAATGTAAAGTCTACCATGTCTACGATGGAAATTAAAATAAAAAATAAAAAATCTTAGAAATAAACTGTTTTCATTGCTTCATCATGTTGATTGGCTTTTCATACATCGTAAAATAAAATATTACGCTATTCTGATTGAATTTTATTCATTTCCAACAGAAACAACATAATCGAAGTTTATGAAAAGTAAAAGCGAGAGGGAAATGAAATACTTCCAGTTTCAATAATGACATCATTGTTTTCCTTATAGCATAATTATTCACCGTGACCGTTACTAAAAAGGGAGTCTTCGAATCGTGTCAACATGCCAGCTGGACGAGGTTGAGAGGTATATATAAAGAATGGAAGCTTTTGAAAAACGAGTATAATAACGGCGACTTCTTCACGCGTGACGCTTTAGCTCTTCTATAGGTCGTGGTACTAGTCTTCAGAACTTGAATTGCATCGTCTCAGTAGCAAGGGGAAGTTTGGGCGTCACGCGTGAAGAAACCAGCATTGTTATAATGAATATCTGTTAAAAGCTTCCATTCTTTACTTCTTAACAGCGTTCATGTGTCTCCTCGACCCAATTCAAACACTCCCTATTATCAGAACTAGGTCTCCACTTACACTCAGTGAGGCAAAATATATTTGGAGTGGATATAATCATGAATTTGACCTCACAACCACAGGGAATAGAGGTTCTCAATATTCCTCTAACAACACATCAGTTAGAGCAGTTGCTTAGGTGTACCAGCTGATTTGAATTAGAGCAATTACTCATTCTAAATATATAGGAATATGATTGAACACTGCATGGCATAATTATGAAATTCCAATACAAAACGATATAAAAAAAAAAAAAACAAATAAAAACTTGAAACTTACTCTTACTCATTTTCTTTCATACACTATAGGACACGGTTTAAAAAAAAATAAAAAAAATAAAAATAAATATTGTTGAGGAAAATGAACGAAGAAAATTTAACCCCATTTATGACGCACCACTTCTGCTATTCTGCAGCATAGTGATACGACAATGGATTGGAGAGGTGGGGTTAGAATTGTCGTTCCGAGATTTGTGAAGGACAGTGTCCAGTAGCGGACGCAGACTGGAGTCACACAATGAACTTACCGGGCCCATGCGTAAACATAATAGAGCCGCTTTTGTCCCCAGACAATTGGGCCCCCGAAATGCATTCAATTCGATTTTCTTGGATCCGCGCCTGGCGTCTATACAGTTTCTACAATTCTATTCTTTATAATTTTTTTTATCGTTATCTTATTTTTTTTTTTGATTAATATATATATATATATATATATATATATTTTTTTTTCAAAAGAGTTTTGCATGTCTTTACATTTTTTATCCTTTTTGTAAGCCTAAAGCAAATTTAAGAAGTTGAAAAATTCAAGTCCACGCTGCTACTGAAAAATACACTTGCGATATTTTTAATCTGTTGCCTGATTTGAGATGACCTAGTCGGTTATGCTACTGTAAATATTAGGGTCAGGATGTGATTAATTAAACCTACTCGAGGGACAAATGAGTTTTCTTCCTCTTAAGCTCAACGTCATAAGGAAGTTAACTCCTATAGATAAGCAAAAGACACTAAATCCACTTCTGTAACTTGAAAGAGAGTGAAAAAGAAAAGCGTTTGCTTACCAAAAGTTTTGTAGAAGCGTCTTTGAAAAAGACGTTAGAGAATTGCTCTCAACATTCAGATTTGTACTTTCGTTCAAAGACAGGTACGTACCTGAACAATGGTCTGGTATGAATAAGTCAATGTTCATACAAAATTTGATCTACCGCCTTTTGGAATTAAGCTCTTCGTAATTCTGTCCACTTCGAGCCAGAATATATACGACTGATATGGCTGATATATTGATTACAAAGTTGACACCTTTTTGCCATGTCTGGTCTCATACAGAAGATATGTGTGAATACAGTTTGGATTGTATTGATTATATCCTCTCATATCCTTGACTTGATCTTGAATTCAATCTGTCATGTCACAAATATATTATCCTAGATGAGTAAGTTGGGCTTACATAAATTGTGCGCAGTGCCCTAACACATTATTGAGGCGATTCTTGAAACCTAATATGATAGGTTTTCTGTACTTCTGGCATAAAATGTTCATGTTTTTAATGATATCACCGAGAAAAAGTAAAATAAAAAACATCATTGACGATATAAAATTCCCCAGACTCGTCCTTTACTCTAAAACTCACACAGAAAATCAAATAAGCACATATTCAGTGAATGTTTTAGAAAATCTAATAGAAAATATAAAATTATGAATATATAAATATAAATATAAGAATAAATATATAAATTGTGATAAATTGTAATACATCCCACACCATGATCGCAATGCCATTTTGAAGATCTCCATGCGATCTTTAATATAATATCTTTCTTATTCATGGTCGGAAATATCTTTCTCGAAGCAAAATTGCTCTCAAGGGTGAATTCCAATTTGATTTGGTGATGAGGCAAGTAACTCGAGTGTAAAATGAGTTTCAAGCCGTTTATCAAAATGATGGCAGTGACCGGAGTTTTGTTATCATCTCACCCGAATATGATACACTTAAAACACAATTAGGGACCTACTAGTCCTCACCAAGCATTGTGTGAAATTAAAATAATACCTCTCCCCCATAGAAATAAATAAATAAAGAGATAAATGAATGAATAAATAAATAAATGATAAAAAAAGATAGATAGATTTAAAAAAAAATTAAAATGAAAATACAAATGAAAATATTTGGATTTTTTTTTTTTTTAATTCTTTTTAAATAAGAAGAAAAATCAATTAGAAATAGGTCTGGAATTTGTGAAGGGGCCGGGTTATAGCTCTTAAAGTTGTCGTTCCGAGGAACCTATTCAACTTGGTGGTCTTTAATGTCGTCATGACATGACATAACCCTCTCCCTTTTTTAAACTTCAAATAAAAACGAACTATTTTTTTCGAAATTATATTCTAATGGTTGCGTTCACAGAGATTCATTAACTTACGTCAACAATGGCCACAAATTGAAAATATACTTGATTGGTCTATTTAGAAAAGGAGAATCGCAGCAAAAATGGTTGCGTAAGCCTAGGTAACCAATCAAGTCTCCATTATTTAATCCCGACACTATTTGTGTCAAGATCTAATGACATTATCTGCAGGTTAAACCATGTTGGCCTTGCCGCAATCATTCCAGTGGTCAAACATTGGAGCAATTAATTAGTGGAGAAGGAAGAGGTGAAAATGTTCACGGCTTGCAGTGACATCTTCCTTGATTGCGAAGGCATTCAATGTGGAACATGCCACAGGATCAATGAGGCGGTCGAAGACATAACGAGGGATATTGTTGGAAGAGTGTTATTAATATGGAACAGTAATCACTACAATTACAGAACGCGAAAAACTGAAACGGACAATCGGTTAAGAGTTATATGGCAAAGTCAGAAGGGGCCTAGAAACATCGAAAGATCCCCTTAATTTTTGTTAATATATCTTATATTTGATTTTTTCTTTTCTTTTAAAGAAGTAATTAAATGCTAAGGAGAGACGTTTTATTCCTTTTGACAGGAGGGGGCCATTTCCATATTATGTGATTGACTCGCACGCCATTGTATATAAATAATATTGTGCCCTTCATCATGTTCATGCATCCTTTCAGTTTACAGAATGATTATTTAAGAAAGAGGATCCTGAATATTACATGAACCTTGTTCTCTGTATGTTTCTCTCTTGGATCGGTGAAATAAAAATACATCATAAATATTTGATTAACACATTCTTGGAATTAGACAAAGCAGTGGGTACTTGCGAAGGTTACATATTTTCAAAATTTTTGTCAAAAGTGATTTGTTTGTTACGTCCGTGTTTAGCAGGGTTAAGTAAAATGATATGAACAATTTCACTTTTGAGGGTATAGGATATAAAGCATTTTAAGGGTAGATAAGGAGGAGGCGGTGGCGTAGGGGTAGGACAAAGAAGGTGGTGGAGGAGAAGGTGGCGGTGGAAGAGGAGGAGGGGTGGACAAGGAGGAGGAAGGGGAGGAGGAGGAGCTGGAGGGTAGGAGGATGAGATGGGGCATCGGTGAATTAGATGGGGTGGAAAAGGAGAAGGGGGAGGAGGAGGAAAAGAAGGAGAGGAGGAGGTGGTGATGGAGGAGGAGGAGGAAGAGGCAGACGAGGTGGGCGAGGGGAAAGGGGATTTAGTTGAGGAGGCGATCGAAGGTATTACGTGGGGGCGCCAAAGGAAAAATGACGAGGAGGGAATTAAGCGGGTATGAGCGAGGAGGACGATAGGGAGAGTGGTGGGGAGGTTCAGGAGAAGACGGTGAACGTCGAGAAGGTGAACGAGGTGGCCGAGAAGGAGGGGGATTCGGTAATGGAGGTGAACAAAGATGGGTCGAGGGAAGGGGAAGATTAGGAGGAGGTAGGGGTATAGAGTGGATTAACAAAATGAACATGAGGCAGAAGTAATGCGATAGTAAGCAAGTGAGAGGGAGATAGATAGCGGAGAGCAACTTGGAGAGAGAGATGATACAAAAATAAAGCGCGGAAAAGTGTTGACAAGATTTTGGAAGTGGCGATTATTGAATAACCATGAAAGATAATTGACATGATTGACAAAAGGCCAAGATTTATTCCAATAACATTTTGAGTAATTTAATAATGCAATTGTGTAAACTGCGCATTACCTCAATTGATTTATGTTCCAGGTGTTGTCATTTTTCAAGTGGCAATTATGCACACTCCATTTTTTTAATACAAAGCGACAGAGCACAGTGGCGTAGCCAGCAATAAGTAAATCGCCGGTAAATTTTGGACAGGGGTGTACTCTCTGAAACAAATAATAAACTATACAGACAATTTGTATTAAAATCATTAACATACTTTTAATGTTTACATATTATTGAACAACTCATCTGAACAGATCATACCAAATTGTACTTAATACAAAACACTTCCTTCGTATATTGTCATGACAACCAATAAGCAAATTATACAAATTCATCATGGCAAAGTATACAGAGCTTGAGCGCACTAAGCTTGAGTGCAAAGAGCGTGAGTGCAGAACTACGAGCAAAACTACGTTTAAAGGGGCCTCTTACCGGGGTTGCCCAATAATTTATATAAGCATAGGTAACATGGTCAGTACCTCCTTGGTCAGACGGTAAAATGGAATGAGTAAAGGGTGCCTTGAAAACCATGAAAACACTCAACTGTAATCTCGACTTCAAGGTGATTTCTCGAGATGGATGCAAGTTGACACCGGCGCGTGGCAATATTTGTTTACAAACAAGACAGACCGTTGTATATCAAATCGGTCTAACTCCGTCACACAATGCCAGACTTACACAAAAATGGACCAGAGATTGCATTATCGGGAATGACGAGAAGTTATCGGTCTGGGGTCCGTTTAGCTGTGTGACTGAGTTTTAACCATTGATCAAATCACAACACGAAGTACATGCCAGACAAAATGATGTTAAAGGAAAAGTCCACTCGAAAAAAAGTTGGTTTTCAAATATATATTTCAATATTTTATGTGTTGTGTACTGTAAAAGTCCATGCAATTTTGAACAAGGCCAATTTCAGATGAAATAAGAGTATGTAAAATAAACAAATGTATATATTTTGTTGTTGATATTTACGAGAACATCGGTTTGGCTACATCATAACAGTGTTTTCTTTTAGGGGGCGATGAGCTGCCCCTAAAAGGAAATACTATACCTGGAAAGACGCTCAAAACAGGGAACACCTATTCCAGTGGGGAATCGAGGATTTGGAAAGAGGGAGGGGGGGGGGGGGACTCGAGCGCAGAGGTTTCAAAAAAAAAATATATAGGGGTGCACTCTCGTTGCTCTCCTGGATTCACCACTGCATGAGAACGTATTCGACCAGCGTTTTTTTTTCTTTCCCTTACTCTCTTAATTATGGTCGGCCAAATGATATCGGTTGACCACCCTTCGCCCCTGCCTTCCTTGATAACTTTTCGACCGAACAGCCTCCACAAAAGGTAATAATAGTAGGCCTAATAAGAAAATAATAATCAGAAACTACTTTAAAAGGATATATATTTTGCTGCATTGTGTGTTTTCGATAAAGTCGTAATTATCATTAATAGCCTATATCAGAATTTAATTCTTATTTTGTGGGTTTATTTGATGCGATTCAGGAATTTTGGTACATTTCGTTAGATTAAAAAAAATCGGCAGATTAAGAAGTAATGGGATTACTCATTGTTCCGTTCTAACGGGATTCCGATAAAAGCGAAGAATTCATTGGAGCAAAGACTGAAAATGAATGGACTAGATAAGATTGATGTGTTCGCAGTCACGTTTGGTTTGAGATGGATAACAGCGCTAAGCCAAAGCTGAGTATTAATTATTCATTGTTTGACAAACGTTCGTTAATCCTTATTTCTAGTTCCAATCAATTCATTTACGTAATGGACAGATATCAAATTGAGTACTATGTTGGCATACTTTGACAGAGGGATGGTGATATACGGTTACGGATCGGTAGTCCGGAGGTTCGTTGGCCCAAAGAATAATTGTCGCTGTCACCACATACTGGCACTTTCCCCCATTTAGTTGTAAATTTATATGTTGGATAAGTTGGGGCAAATGTAAGAATGTGGGAATTGTCAGAATGTGGTTTGGTCCGCTGGTACAAACGTTGGTTAGTCCGAAGGCTCGATTATCATGATAATCCAAAAATTGAAAATAATAAGGTTTACCAATAAAAAATAAACAAATAGGGATCGATTATCAAAAAAATAAATAACTGACATAACAAACCCAATGTTGAACCCCAGGTCATTTCCGGAGGAATGGCATTATTTCATTTTCGAATAAACATACCTTATTTTGCCTACGGGTTAACAAAGATTATTTCAAAATTATTTTGTACACTCTCAAAACGAAAAGGGTAAAATGGATGAGAAAGGATGGAAAATGGCTAAGGAGTGACACCCTTCTTGTTTTTAGAGTGTAGAAAAGGTGAAAAATATGGGCATAGAGAAGGGTGGTAGAATTTTTTCCCAAGTTGACCGCGGGAAATGTTGAGGGAAACGTTTGGCAGTATTTTGGATCGTCAGACCCCTTGGTCATGTTGGTGTAAACGATGGGATAGACGTGTGGATGAAAAAAAAAAAAAAAAAATGATGTTTTGGGCAAAACTGAATTCCTACAAATTATTTTTCTTGTTGAATATTATGCGGTATCACGTCACATTAGTTTAATAAGGAATGGAGTCAGTTCCTATTCTAATCACACATGAAAGTAGAAATGACTAAATCATGCAAATTGTACAAATTCGACAAATCAAAATGTTTTTGAATAAAAGCAAAAATACGAAACAAAAATATCAGTGAAGGTTTGGAGAAAATCGACAAGAGAATAAGCTACGAAGTTCTAAATTATTAATGTTTTGATTTTGTGACTGAACTTGCGAACTGCATTAATGTTGTATGATGTAGATTCCATAAGTTGCCATTTTGTTAAAAAGAAAAACAAAATTGTGTCGCCTTTGCATTCGATGGTTAGCCTTAATACATATAAAATACATTTATTTTTAAGAACCATGAGGAATTTACCATCTATATTATTGAGGGACGGAAAGTGACGTCGCATCATCAAAAGTTTCGAATTGCAAAAGCTCCGTTATTATTTTAATGGATTTTAGTAACACTTTCACTCATAATAATGTGACCTCATTTTCCATCATTTAGAAATAATTCAATTTTAAGATGGCCCCCTTTTATATTGGACGGGGAGTTACTTGAGTGACCAGGGGGTGTTTCACAAAGAGTTAAGTAGACTTAAAGTCGCACTTAACTTCTACGCGCATCTTGTTTTATAACGCGCAATTTAATTGATAGACTTCTCAATGACGCGCATCCCCTGAGCATGGTCAGTCCAATGAGGTGAAGCCTATTATAACGAACGAAAATAACGATTTAAGTGCGATTTTTAAGTCTACTTATCTCTTTGCGAAAAACACCCCCTGAACTTATACCAGCCAACCTTGGCAAGGAAAGTAGAAGAGGCCGTGTAATTGGTCGGAATAAGGAAGGAAAAGTAGTGCCCTCACCAGCTTTCAATCAGTCTAAAATTTCCTTCCACCCCCCCCCCCCGTTCTCCTGACGTCAATACAAATGTGCCAATAACTTGTTTCTAAAAGCCGGACGACAGAGTTATAAAATCACAGACGTAGATTTTAGAGGTTCATGAAACCGTGTCAAACCACAATGATTTCTTTTTTGTCAAAAAGATAAAATAAGACTAAGGAAGATTAGCTGTTCATTATTCTCCGTTTATTTTGCCTTTCGACTTCCATCAATTAAACTAATCCACTCCGTTTTGTGACAACACGCTTGTGACTGTGGACAATAGAAGACTCTCTAGTTGTCCCTTTTTTCTTTTTCGATTTTATCGACTTTTACGATTGGAACAGGAGTCCTGTTATAATGATGCATATAAATAACTTTTGCCATTGTACCGATGTGGTTCATTGAACGCAACTATTGTAATTTGAATAACGTACGATGAACCTATAGGGAAAATGATGTGTGTTTGGAGAAGATAAATTTAGAAATATTACATCTATAATTCTGTTCCGTTCATAACTCGAAAGTCCAAACACGGATTATCATATGAATATAAAATAAAGCTTTTAAAAAGTAGGTCTATTTTAAGATGTTATAGTTTGTTTGATTTTTTTTTTCTATCAAGGAGTTTCATGTCATTGCGTAATATGAAATGGGTTTTAATCAACTAGAAAAGACTGGCAAGTTTGCTAAATGTACAAATAACATGAGCAATCAAGCATTATATAATGAAGAATATTGGACTTATAAATAACACGTATAAGGTGAATGCACTATCAATAACAGGTCAATGCACTACTAGTATATATATTATATAGTTCATCACACACAACTTAATTATGAATTGGGAAGCTCAGTTGCATTAATCCGTCAACATTTCCATTAATCGTGTGTTCAAGACATACGTTATGAGAAATTAATTATTATTATTATTATTATTATTATTATTATTATTATTATTATTATTATTATTATTATTATTATTATTATTATTATTATTATTGTTATTATTATTATTGTTATTATTATTATTATTATTATTATTATTGTTATTATTATTATTATCATTATTATTATTATTATTATTGTTATTATTATTATTATTATTATTATTGTTATTATTATTATTGTTATTATTATTATTATTATCATTATTATTATTATTATTATTGTTATTATTATTATTATTATTATTATTATTATTATTATTATTATTGTATTATTATATTTATTATATTATATTATATTATATTATTATATTAATTATATATATATATATATATATATATATAATTATATTATTATATATATATATATAATATATATATATATATCATACATAAAAACACACATACACACACATATGAATATATAGGAGAATATTGAGAATATTTAACGGAAGTTTTAAGAATCACTTCTCCTCTTTTTGTTTATATATTTTAAAATAAACAACATTGTTCAATTTCATCGTGTTCACTAAGATGGTAAATTATGATTCCACATACGACTCATCACTCTCTCAGTAATGCGGCAAAGGTCACACCTTCGTCGTCAGGCTATGGGCACGTGCCAATCAACGTAGCCTGACGTTCAAAGCATAACAATGCATAGCACAGGATCGTTGGTCACTTTATGCGATAATAACCTGCTTAATCATGATAGTAAGGGTATTAGGAAAAACTTCACTGCACGTCTGTACATCGCAACTGCCTCAGAGGGATACTGCGCTGCCACGATTTATTTCTACGAAATCGCATCGTAACGTTGGAGTATGCACAACGTCGAAGAGGTACGGCGAGTCCTTGACCGCCGCAATATAAAATCAGAAAAGTTCCATAAATCTACAAGATCAAAAATCCCGATATACTGTCAATTTTGTTTCCTTTTTCACCTCCTTCTGGTTTTTAAAGTCATTGATTTTATGTTTTGACTTCAGTAATTTACTTTTTGTCTTGATTGGCCGATTTATTCATTAATTATTATAATCCCTAATGGCGTATGCCAATACAAAACGGTGATAATGAAATACCGAATTCCTGTGCAGGCTAATTTGTGTGTCCTTCACAAAAGTGGGATTGCTTACTGCAAGAATCCGTTATTTTCGAGTTGTTTGTGTCATAATGATAGTATTGAGGATAATGAGCTTTATATATATATCTAAACTTTTTCCAAGACATATGTGTTTATTTTGTAGCCATTTCAAAAGTGTACAGTTCTTTTTGGGACGCACTGTATAACCATGATGACTATTTTTTTTTTTTTTTTTTTATTAAGAACTGTATTTCTTTGAGTTTACTTCAGATTTCATAATATTTTTTTTTATCTTTAAAAATTGCCCATTGTCCAATGGATATAATAATTGTTTTCAAAATCCTTCTGTGCTGACCAACTCATTGCAACTAAAAAGAAACAAAGTGGAAACGCAATGAATGCATGCAGTAGTACGTTAGCTAGACAATTGTGGTTCTGTTTTTCATGCTTACAAGGCTAGGTGAAGTAGTATAGATTATTGATTGGAATTTATAGACGACCAAAGGAGTTTCATCTGTCATGAGCCCCTAACCCCCTCCCTTATGTGACCCCTGCCATGCCTGCAGAATCGAGGGGCTAAA
>CALNVZ010003432.1:20566832-20580311 GCA_940671915.1 Paracentrotus lividus | reverse complement strand
CAACAAACAAAATAGACACTGCAAATGCGTGAAGAAGACAAATTGGGTTAAAAGGTAGTGAAAGGGGCAGTTTATGGCCTTACTAACTGCTGCTGCGAATTTACTAGCATGAAAACATGACGTGCCTTCGCTTTTCCAGGCTATAATTTCAAAATTATGGAATATAAAATTGACCAAACTACTTTATTTGTTCGTTTATGTTCTTACAATACTATGCGGATGACTAACCTTGTTTTTCATGATGATCAAAAAAGAAAAGAAATGGCATCAGAATTGCCGTTCTTGTGTAGTTAATTGAGTCCCATTCGTGGTGGTCAGTTTGCAACACGCATGCGCGACATCGGCAATAGCTGTATGCTCGATTTTCACGGAGATCGGATGAGATTATGTAATGGGCTGGAAAATACAAGATTTATTCCAGTGCACGCAGTTTTTAGGAAGGTATGATTTGCTTTCTGTTTATGTAAGTGGCATTACATAACTTATAATTTTGCTGATTTTTACCTACTCTTAGTGGTAGTTTTAACCATTCCAAATTGAACTTGATAAAATTTAACGGGTTTCCCTCAGAACGCTGCCACCTGTGGCAGCTTTCCGGTGGCGCTATTTATGGTCGTAACCTTGTTTCAAGTGCAGTCTATCAGCAATCGAGTCTCTGTAAGTGTAACTTAAACCCAATTGCCTTAATTGTTAATTTAGATGAAAGATTTAAGCAAATCAAGAGTAAATGTGAGACTAAAACTTTGTAAATCTCATTAAATATTTTACTGAAAATGTTGAAAATTATATCAGCATTGGAGACAGACAAAGCGAGAAAATAATCAGCGACCTCTTTAGGCTATTCCTATATATCTGTCAATATGTCAGCGCCCACATCGTGACCATTGGTTGTGTAGATTACAAACATACGTGTGCGTTGGTCAAGCGCTCTCGAGGTTTGTTCACACACACCAGAGCAAGCGCAGCGGATGCATTTGCTAAAATTGCTATTTTCTCTGCGTGTTGGCAATCATGTACATGTGATCTTGTCATTTATACGATATTACACAAATTTTTCTACAACATAGTGAACAAACATGTAAATAACTAAATATGCATAGAGAGCTCACCCAAGTGCTTGATATCTGTCACATACAGCTGCAAACTAACATAAGTCAGTACTGTAAAATGGCTGTCTGTCGCCCTCTAGGTTGATGAGGAAACTTCTCAATAATAATTAGCGAAACCAGCTTTAAACCTACCTCAAAATAAATTAAGATAATCTATAGTCTCATTCCAATATAATTCTTCCATTAGATTTTTAAAATTTTGTTTAGTAGAATTTTTAGACCCTTTTTGGATATGCCACCTTGACTTGGCTGTAGGTGCTCAAGACACTTTTCTGCATTGACTTTCCATTGGAAGAAAACTGCTGCATTAAGGTACTTCCCAGTGCAAGGTCAATTATGAATTGACCATGCATAAGTGTAAGTGGATATCTGTATATCCAAGGGTCCACGATTCCACATCGACAATAATTATGAATTCGTGAGTCCAAACATTATTGTTTTCTCCTCTTAGGTCAGTAGCGGACGCAGCCAGATTTCATACAATGGATTTATCGGGCCCATGCGTAAACATAATAGAGCCGCTTTTGTCCCCGGACAATTGGGCCCCCGAAATGCATTCAATTCGATTTTCTTGGATCCGCGCCTGTAGTTCACGGAGCATTGGCATCCGGGATTGGCATGCGGCAAGAAAGAAAGAATTTTATAGAGTTTCACCCAGTTATATGCACACTATTTAAACAAAGGTTGTTCTTGACAACCGAAAGCTTGCCCGAGGCTTTCCAAACATAGCAACAACTATTGTACACATTCTGGAATCCAAATATTTTTGTTCAATCTTTAATAACAGGTTGTTTGAATACCTCGTTACTAAGTCTCCAGGAAAGAAATATTCATAAATAATTGCAATAGCTTTATGAAACGGTCTACTAGGTCTATACCTTGCCGACTTACTTAAATATGCACATGATAGTACACATTCCCATCATTCTTGTTATTTTGTTCCCCGAAACTTGAAGTTTTATTGAATATTAATTGAATAAATAAATAAGTAAATAAAAGAAAAAAATAGAGGCCCAAGGGGAGAGGGTATTGTAAAATTCAAACCATACGAGGGTTGTGAAAAGAGCAAGGGCGCAGACATGTCTTAAGAAGTTACCAGATACTCTTGTCGATCGAAAAAGTGCTCTGGAATCGTCAATATAGGTGAGATCTATGAACAGGGACAGTGATGTAGGTGTGATGGTATCATTCTCCAGAGTTGGTGCAGGGGGCGGAGGGGTGATTAACCAGAAAGGTTGCAAATAATCTCGGGTTACATCAGACGATATACTAATTTCCCTTTGCAAAAATATAGACACACAAATAAACTGAGGATCATAAGGAGCATTCTCGACAACTTTAATTGTCTCATTTCTTCATTAATTAAAGATATGGTTTCATATAATGCTGCGTACACAGACACAGTATTACAACCGATTTACATCCGATTGCAGTCCAAAAATTATTTTCTTTATTTGCGGATCCCCCATGGATGCGTTCCCGTACCAATAGGCAAGCATTGTGAACTAGTGATAATTTCAATTCATTCAATAAAGCAAAGAATACATTAGAAATGATAGCATAGCAAATGATGAAAAAAGGATAAAACAACAAAAAGGTAATTATACGTAAGTGTCTTCGCATATAATATGAAACAAATAGGATACGGACATGTTCATAATTCTTTCCTCTCTTTCTCTTTCCTTCTCTCTACTCTCTGCTCTCTCTCCCCCTCTCGTCTAGACTATCCACTCTCTAATTTTTACCATTTGTCTTTCAAATTTTATACATGATTAAATAATTAGGTTTTCCCGCGTCAAGTTAACTATCTCCGAGACAATTGACATATCCTTACAAGCACTTTCGTCCCAAAATGTGATCGCTACATAAGTTATCGTCAAACCTTATACTTAAAACGTAATGTTCGGTTTTTTACGTTATGTTTACCTAACATAACTTCTAATGATCAAGTGACAATATACAAACAAGCAATAACAACAACAACCAACAACAAACAGTGCATCTTTAAGCTGAATAGTTATTTTTAATGTATCTTTGAATATTCAACAAATCTGTATTTATATAATAAACTATTCATTCAGCTTGTGCTGCTGTTAAGGATGATCATAGAAAAACAAAATTTGGCATGTCCATCAAATGTGAAAGATAGGAGAGTTTTAAACACAAAATTGAAGCTGGGCGAAAACTGGATGCATTCGGATACGACTGGAGGAGATTGTCAAAGGACGGGGTGCTCGACAACTGAGAAAGAATCAGTTCCTTGAGCTGACGTTAAATAAACCCAGATATATTACCGTTATTGTTATGTTGGTTCCAGTTATCTTATTTCTTTGAGGCTCATATAAAGGCCCATCCACGGGCTAAACTCTTTGAAAAAAATTATTGAGAGCACGTATCATATTATATCAAGTCGTTCTGTTATTTTAACGACCCCATGGAAAACAACAGTGCACATTATGTAGTTCTGCACTGAAATTGGTAATCCGCAATAAATTTAATTATTTATGTATGAATGTACCATATTTTTAACTTGTTGATATGGAAATAAACATCAAACAAACAGACAAATCATAGCCTATACAATGTAAGATGATTGCGCAAAACATGTTATGCAAAGGACACGATTTTCAGATGAGTATTCAATGTTTACCAAAAAAGGTATTTTATAACAGTCATACAGAAAGCCATACAAATGATGAAGAGATAGTTTATATCTCACCTGTCAAAGTATTGCAAATATCCAAAGTGCGGGATTTCGTTGTTATTTGTTAGGCTTTTATTTGTTATATTTCATTCATAACAAGAGATGCTATCGACCTTTTTGTATATTACCAAGGGGAGAGTTCTGCTTTAATTTCTGAGAAGCAGTAAAACAATGCCAGATCCAGACATTTTTTTAAAGAAAGCGGATGAACAAAAAAAAAGACCCACAAAATGAAATTTAGGCAGGTGTGGATTATCAGTGATAGAAATCATGAACTGCTTCAGATCGATCCTTCGTAATTGCAAAAAATGTCTAAATTGGGAATTTCAAACATGCGCAACTAACGCTAGTGGATGCAAAAATTGTTGAAACAAAGTTTATATAGATTGAATTTTATTTTGATATTTATTTATATATATATATATATGATAGTATATATTAATATATATATTATTATATATTATATATATATATGATACATATATTTATCGAGTGTTGAGCTGTCTGTGAAGAGATCGCGTAATTAGGACGTGAAACGAATGGTATTAGAAACAGCTAAGGCTGTGCTATACAGTGCGTATCAAAAAAGGTAATCCATTTTTAGAGGGCCATATTACTAGCTCATTCGTTTTTGCTGTTTATATGTAACATACAAGTAAAGACAAACTCTCCCACCTTCTAATGATACCTTTCTTGAATCATAAATGTCAAGCAAATTGAGTTAATGCAATGAAATATGTCTGGTACGGTTCCATTTTTCCAAGTTTTAAGAAAATGAAAGAAGACCGAGATTAATGCTGCCCTGCTGTCCCAGGCATGAATATGATTGCATGAGATAATGTGACTCAATTTGAACCGACATCCACTCAGTCTTCATCCTTTGACAAAAACTTGGAAAAAATGGTTTGTACCTGGCACATTCTTTTGTAATTTATTTAGTTATGGGTTAAATTATGATTCAAGAAATGTATCATTGAAAAGGTGAGGATTCGTCTTCATTATATGATGGAAATATCTATCAAAATAAATGAGCTAGATCTATAGACCCTCCAAAAATGATTACCATTTTTTTTTTACGCACTGTATATTTATTCTGACAAACATGGCGCTTAATACGTGACGCTTAGATTCATAATGCCATATTTATATAACATCCTTATGTGTCATCAATTTGAATGTTACTTATAACTTGCGATAGTGTGACGTCTATGCGTGTGGTGGCTTTAAGTATGTGGTACGGCTTGATCAATGATTTACCCTCAATCATTTATTAAGAATAAACAATTAAGATTCCCACGAATTAAGAAACATGTAAGGATTCGGAATTTAATTGTCATATGTGGAGTAGGCGAAATTTGTCAAGATATTAAATGAGACTTTCAATAAAGGATTTAGCAGCGTTCAACTTCTGCGGTGGTTTAGGATCACGTACATAACTTTTGGCCGTCCTTAAAACGAAAAACAAAAAAAAAAGGAGAATATATTTGCCGTAGAACGAAGGGTGTGTCTTCTGTGTGAGTGTACATTATGTTGTACATACGCTTCACTGCCTTCATTCAATATAAGAAACACAAACCTTAAGAAAAAATCAAGAAGCAGAGAATGCTTGTTGTGAAATTGCAATTAATCAACAAATCTGCCATATTGGGGAGGGTGGGTTTTCTGTTGTGTGAGCGTATGTGTCAGAGGGTGTGAGGGTGCTTGGATGTGTAAGCGGTGGGACGTAAATGTGAGTGGTGTGTGGGTGTGTGTGTGTGTGTGTGTGTTTTTTTTTTTTTTTTTTTTGGTGAGGTGCCTTTGTTGATGTGTTAGTATTAGAATTTGACATTTTAACACATTTTTGTCTAGGGTGGAGACTAGCCTCCACACCCAATGCCCATATTCTGGTAGACCAGGTTAAAAGCTTGTATTCCGATAACGAAGATAGGAGCTAACTTCGCTATCAGAATTAAATTTTAACCCAGGGTTAAAATGAACAAGTTAGACTACAGTTGAACTACCCTTAACCTAGGTTAAATTAAACGCCTGCTACCAGTATACGGCCACTGTCTGTGAATCTAGGCTCCTACTCCACACTTCTGTATTAGCGACTATTGAGGTTTGCATCGTATGTGGGTGATGCATGGGCTCCGATCGCACAGTACATATGGATCCACAGAGAAACTACAAACTCTCCAATCAGGACGGAGTGTTGGGTGGGAGTGGGGTACGCTTGAATAAATCAGCAAAATATGATTAAAAAACAACCTCAAGAGTCAAGGTAGTCAAGTTCAGAACAGTCCCAGCCCCTACAAAAAAAAAAAAACAAAAAAAAAAATCAGAGTAAGTGCAATCCGTAAGTGCAAAACTATTAGGCCGGACTTTGTCAAGCTATTACCATAGCATTAATCAAATGTAGCCTTAGAATAATTCGCGACACCTTGAACCATATAAGATAGAAAGATTTGAATGGATGCCTAAAATTAATACTGTTTAAGAAATGTAATAAAACATGAGGGTAATGAGTGTGTAAGGACAAGAAGAAGAGCCCATGATTGATGCCATAAAATTGTCTGAAGTGGTAAAAGAAAGAATGGAGAGAAAACTTGTTTTCGGTCATCCGGGACTTCTGAACCACTGAAGCCCTATATCAAACATTCATGATTTATTTTTGTATGGCTTCATCTCATCAATGAGAAATATATATACTCATGAAATTTGGAACATCGATCAGTTAGTCTATCGGAGAAGAGACTGTCTATCATCACCAAATGGACACTCCGATGCTGATTGTATCCAGCCTTCCAACTTGCATTCCAGAATCGTCTCAACAAGCGCGTCGGACTCTCACCAGTTCCTGAACCGACCTTCCGTCTAGTACCACCAGTATGAACAGCATACGCAGAGATACAGAAGGCGAATAGCTAAGAACATCGAGACATAGCATGGTCCAGTCTCCTTGTGCCTCACCAGTACTCCCGTACTCTGAGGACGACCGCAGACACGTCACAGAATATGTAATATACTGGCATGAAACCTTTTGACGGCGGTGAGAAGTCGAGATATCATCCTCCACACCTTTTCGACTGTCGTTCAATACATTCCGTACGAGCACATGCAGAACTGAAAGGACAGAAGAAAACCCAGAAGGAGATCAACGAAAAGCTTTGTATGAACGGCCGGAGAACGTACGGTAACATTGTAGGTAGGAATGTCGGCGTTCTCTCACGCCGTATGGGTAATGCCAGTTACTAGAAAGACAGTCGAGGATGACAGACGAATCAACCTTTCCACTTCAATTTTGAATCTGTCCAAAACCCTTGATAACAATGAAAACCTTCCATCCTCTCATTCGTCAACAACGACCATGTTATCAGCAGTGAAGACGAGGCTCCAATCATTGATGTGACCAATCAAGTATGATGAAACAGGACGATCAGTCTGTCGGTCTTCTTGAACTGCACGGCACCAGGAGAAAGACAGGGTGATCGTCAGGGCTGATCTGGCATCTATTTGAGGGAAAAAACGGACGTATTGACCTTTGAGTGTGGCCAATGAACTAATCAGCACAACAAAGATTGTCTTCTTTCGAGGCCAAGCAGTCGCTCTCCGAACTAGTCAGATGGAAGTTTGTATTCAAGTAGATATTAGTTATATCTATTTTCAAACAACAGTTGCCAACATAGCTCATCGTGAATATAATGATTTTTCATACCCCCCCAACAAAAAAAAAAGAGAAAAAAAAGATATTTTGTGAATATAAACTTTCGTGATGTACTATTCTTAAAAATGGTCTCAAATATTATTTCTAAATGATTATAGTTGAATCCATAATCCTAATGTCCTCCTTCAGGTTGTCAGCCTAAACATAATCCACCCTTACTCAGAATTTTTGTGATACAGGTAATGATACGTTACATGTTAAGAATGGTGAAAGATACGTGGTATGAGTTTAATACTGATGATCTTCTTTTATCTTTCTTTTCGCTGACAGCTAAGTCACGGAAAAGCACAAATTCGGATCGACCGGACGCTCGTAGATCGGAAACGATCTCTCTTCATTGATCTGCTTGGTGGGACAACTACTATTCTGTCACCTCCATCCCGATACTCCACACGTGTAGAGAAGATGCACCTCTCGACAAGACTTATGACATATCAGATCTTATTTGATAAAAAAAAAATATAAAAAAAATACAATTAAAAAAGTAATAATTCTAAACAATGATAATCAACGTATCTGTCCAATTGATTTGACGCAATTTCTGTCATCAATACTTAAAATTGCCGATAAATTATCGCAACAGGAAGCCTAGCATTTCTTTCTATTTGCATGAATTATGCAAGTTTCTCGATTGAGATTTTTAAAAAAAAGTAAAGGATGAATCAGGCCTTCGTCTAATATATTAAAACAATCACGTTAATGTTGATAACAATTTTTTGCTTCATGGAGTAACTGACATGAACTGAATAAACCGAGCAGATAATGGTAAATTTAGATTCAAACAATAATTTTCCCCTCATAAAAACCCAAAAGCTTTACGCAGCAACACATGACGTCTTATCACGAAATTATTCGATAACATAATTAACAAATTTAATTAATGTCTTTGTAGGACCTCGTAGGACTACCGATTAGTTCTCTGCATTACTCAATGTCAGAGAACGGCGTCTCTAGGTTACTGTGTCCGAGCATGCCAATTACAGAGGAGATATAATTTCTCCAAAGGAGATACAGTTTTCTCTAATTGGAAATACAAATTTCTTTTCCACCTCTTTTTTTATAAATACGCTGCATTGAGTTTTAATGAATCAATACTGTAGAATTAACAATCTACAGATTAATTAACGCTTAAACGATTTGGTGGAAAGTTATTACTTCTAACAATTTATTCGGTATACTACTCCTTATCTGGTTGTAAGAATAAGAATAATTGTAGGCTATTTTTTATTGGTAGAAGGAGATTATAATTGTAAATTCACTTTCTTATAAAGTTCACATGAAATTTCTTTTACCGTTTTCTTAGCATTCGTGTTGGGTTTATTGTTTAAAAGCGGTAAAGCTTTGTTCTAAAAATCAACTTTCATAACAAAAAAAAAATCTTCGCTCCAATACTTGTAAACTCCTTAGCATTGTAAGAACCGCGTATTATCCAGTTAAGTCATAAGTAATTTTAGAGAAGAAAAGATTCTAATTCACAGAAATTAGTATATACGGTTCACAATTGAAACCTGCAATGTTCACTTCGATTTCAACCATCTGTCCTTTCTCTAAAACGGTCAAATAAGTGAAGTATAAGACTAAGTAATTTATAACTTCAGAGGCTAAGAATTATCAAGGAAATGTGCATAGACGTCGCAGAAGAACCGTATTACACACATGTGCTGTGTTAACGCCAATGCATATTTAAAAAAAAAAAAAAAATTGGCCGAAATGACGCTTAAAGAACTACATGACCTTTCGTTAAAATTCGTCAGATAATTAATTATGCATTTCACAATCAATTTTAAAGTAGTTCTTCTGTAAGTGTTCACATCTCTCCAAGCATGATAGTTTACATAAAATGTCGTTTCATTCAAAGAGAACATTCTTCTTCTGTTCTATGTAAAACCCACAAACAGCGCGTGGACCGTTGAACTACGCAGCGTAGTAAAACTCGCTTCGAGCACAGTCTCAAACCAGGTAAACGCTTTCACTGAAAACCCCGTCTACAAAGAATTTTTCAGCTTCGATCTTCCACCGCGTTCAATGGGAAACTGGGATTTACAGACATCCAGCACCCATTGGATGACATCAGGCAATCCGTCACCGGTCCATCGGAGAAGAAACTCTCTTTGCATACGTCATCGGAAAGTTTTCCTGAAATCTGAGATTGAGAACAAAACGTTATCGCATCTTTGGAAATGCAAGAGATCACCGACCAGCCGATCACAGAATGGCCATGACTTAAAATCTTCTCCAATGCAACAGATTAAACATTTACCTACTATGTATTATTTTGTAATATTCATTATTAAATTATTATTTGTAGGTATTACTTAGAATATAGGCAATTGCAACCGTAGCCTGTAAATCGATAAAATAGGGGACTGTAACCGCTTCACTTTTTTAGGCGGTGTCGTAGATATGAGAGAGAAATTCTCGAATGCGAATTTGAATATTACAAAAAATCAGGATCCACAAAAAACGATAGAGAGATTTTAAAAAAAAGATGAAAATTGTTAAGCTGTCTAGGCTATTCTGTCTAATCGATAGTTATAAGTGAATAAACTTTCTTTGTTCTTAGTAATGTACCCCGTATTAATATATTTCTATATCCAAACAAGAAATGTTTCCACTTTATTTGTTTCGGTGATGGCATTTAGTTAATAATTTGTCCAGCCGTCGTGAAACCCGGAAAGCTCTTTTGCTGGATCATAAATTGTCCCTAATATTGTGGTCAACAAACATAACAGCTCGGAAAATAACCAAACCTTTTCATAAGGCTTTTGTCTCCTTGTCATGTACCTTATTCCTGGCTGTTTCTTTCTTTGATTCATTCCAAAAGATCAAAACACTAAACCCTATAAAAAGAGCTTCTAAAGTTTTTGCACGATCATTGTATTGACAAGTGCGTCATTTTTGGACAAATGAATTTAGATTCTATTTTAAATATTCAAAATATTAGATTCTTCGTTACCTGAAACGTAGCTACCTGAATATTATTGAAACCTTCAATATGGACATAAATCGATAGATAAATAGACATGTAGACGAGGTGAAAATAGATAGTTACCACACTATTCTCTATTAAATCATTAGAACCACAGAGAGGAGAGTTTACAGACGAGTAGACTGGATGTAGGCGGAAAGAAGTGAAAATAAGGGGAAAAGATAAAAGAGAGAATTAGACAGTGACATAGAGACAAAAGATGCGAATAGAAGAAAAAGATTGATTTAACTGTGCGGAATTTATTAAAAACAAGTCCAAGATAAGGGAGGTTGCATCTCAGCCGCGAGAGACACTTCAAGACCGGAGAGGTATGTCTGCAGAGACATCAGGGCAGAATACACACGCGCATACACCACAGCCCAACCATTATGCTACATACACACATCTACACACACAACACACACACACACCACACATACATACATCTCACACACATACTCACCACCTTTACAGCTCTTTTTTTTTCATCCAGCTTCGCTTCTGTATTAAGTTTGGGGTCTATAACTTTTGGTATAGATTCGTATCGATGGTAATTATCAGAGTATCAAGTTTTTTTTCTTTTGCCCATTATCAGCATTAAAAAAAAAAATATATAATAGCCATACTAATATATTTTCTACCACTTTTTTTACCATGGGGTCGAATAAATGATTATTTTATCCCTTAACTTTAGCCCCTTCTGAATTAAACCTCATGTGAGCAACTATCTAAAAAAAAAATAAAAAAGAAAAAAAAAAATCTGAATTAAATGATTAGGGTAGTGTGAAAGTACGCAAAAACCAAAATTGAACAAATTCATAACATTATAATTAGAATACTATCCTCCGAAAATAAAAATGGATTAGTATTCTAATTGTTGTGTAGTTATTACAATCCCTCATCATGATTTTCATTGATTTAAATTCCACCCCTTGATCTTCTAATTTCTCTGTCTCTCTCTAACAGTGTTACGTTGCCCATAGTGTAGGTGAGTTCAAAATACGTACGCGTACAGAACTTATGCAAGCTGCCCGAAAACCTAGAACGCACCGAAACGATTGCCGTCGGCATGAGCCAATATTTCTTTCGGTATTATCGACTGTCTGCTTGCATAGGAGAACGGGTTGCCCCGCCTGTGCACTGAGTAGGGTGCTTTCGCTGTACTACGGAGAGATATCTAGAACGTTAGCATATGAAAGCTTTATTCAAAAATGCTCAAACCCCAACTCCTGCCATACTGTTAGTGGAAAAGGAGTGTGAAAACATTATTTGCTAGAAACGTAGCGACAAGCTTAAATAACAAGTTTTCCAGCTTGGCACAAACGGGTTCCCTGCTACAAGAGATAGCTCCCCGTTGTTCGAAGAATCTACAACGCTATTTTGGGAAATGTACGTCTCCCAAAACGTAGACGTATAGAGTTCTCATGCGGGAGAGTTCAGTTATAAGCCAATAAGCGAGCGCTTGATAGTAATTATACAGCATTCCCTTTGCTAAAACATAAAAGAAGCATACTAGTGAGTTGACTAAATCATAATGGCAGGGGCGGATTAAGTATTCTTTCATATCAGCATGTTTTAGTCAGCTGTTATAACGCATAGACGCATTTTGCACACATAAAAACCGTTGGTCATGAAAGAAAAAAAGAAAGAAACTAGAAGTCCCCAGTAAAGAGCCTTTTGATTGAATTCGTATTGCAACAATAGACTGTACAATATCACACAAGCCAAAGGAACATGTGCGTTACCATTAAACTTTTACAAAGGTTATGAGAAGATAGAAAACGAGGATTGCAGCATTTTTAAAATAGTCCGCTCGTTATGTTCAACGTTCTAGATAAGCTCCCCGTAGTCCAGCGAAGCCACTACTTACATCCCGAAAATCCGGAACACTGCATGCATTCCCTACCAAAAATGTCCTATGGTATTCCGTTAGGTATTCTGAATGTCCTGTGGTATTCATATGGTATTCTGAAAAGTCCTGTGGTATTCTATGTATTCTATGGTACAATAAAATAACAATAGACTACATGGGAATACATACAAAAGGTACCATAATAATACCTATACAGCATGCTGTGTCGATTTTGGCACAAATACCATATATGGTATTGCATGTATGGTTTTTGGACACAACAAGTACATATGTTATGGTATTCTGTCCCTGTTTTTTTTTGCACAAATACCATAGTAAGGTATTCTGTATGTTTTTTTTGGCACAAATACCGACATGTGTGGTATTTTGTAGGTTTTTTGCTAACAAATACCATATGTATGGTATTGCTGTTATGGTTTTGGCACAAATACCATATGTATGGTTTCTTTGCACAAATACCAATTTGAGTAGATTGCTGTATGGTTGGTTTGGCACCACACATACCATACGTATGGTTTCTTGGCACAAATACATAGTTAATTATTGCGTATGGTGTTTGGACAAATACATCGTTTATGGTAATGCTGTATGTTTTGGCCAAACCATAATGATTGATATTCTTAGGTTTTGCACAATACAATAGTATATATGCTGTATGTTTTTTGGCACAATACCATATGTATGGATAATGGCCTGTAGGTTATTGCACAAATACCATTATGTATGGTATTCTGTAATACTTCGCACTAAGTCAATGTAATTGGATGCTGTAGTTTTTTGGCATAAAAAATACCATATTTATGGTTTGCTGTATGTTTTTTGGCACAAATACATAGTTTGGTATTGCCGATATATATATTTTATTTAAACATATACCAATGTATGGTATTGCGTATGTTTTGACACAAAATACCACAGTATTGGACCTCTGTTACAACGCCCGGTCTACATTATGTCCTCTCCCTTCCATCAGGTGGCTGGATTTCATGTGAGCGGTCAGGAGGTGGGGGGCGAGACGGAGACCTCCGGAATTGGATTATTATTAGACTTGAACGGAATAAGGCTTCCTAAATATATTTATAACCCAAAATTCGAAATAAGATAGAATCTATCACATAATTT
>CALNVZ010003432.1:20547290-20566732 GCA_940671915.1 Paracentrotus lividus | reverse complement strand
CATAGGAAATCCTGTGGTATTTGTGCCGAAATACCATAGGAAACCCTATGGTATTTTGGCTGTATGGTATTTTGTGTGGTATTTGTGCCCAAAAACCATAGGAAATCCTATGGTATTTTGGCTGTATGGTAATTCTGTATGGTATTTTGTGTGGTATTTGTGCCAAAAAACCATAGAAAATCCTATGGTATTTTGGCTGTATGGTATTTGTGCCAAAAAACATAGGAAATCCTATGGTATTTTGGCTGTATGGTATTTTGTTTGGTATTTGTGCCAAAAAACCATAGGAAATCCTATGGTATTTTGGCTATATGGTACTTCTGTATGGTATTTTGTGTGGTATTTGTGCCAATTATTGAATATTGATAAAAAAAAGTAATAAAAGAAAAAATAGAGGCCCAAGGTAAGTATGATAAAATTTCAACATACGAGTTTGAAAAGAGCTAACTGCGCGAAATGTCTTAGAATCATACTACTTGTATCGAAAAATGCTCTGGAATCTATGGTGGTGTGTATGGTATGCGGGGGGGGCGGTAACGTGGTTACAAAAGTGCAAATAATGTTCTTACAGCAACTATATTATTTCCTTTGAATTTAGTACACAAATAAACTGAGGATCATAAGAGCATTCTCACAACTTTATTGTCTCATTCTATTTAATAAAGATATCTTTTCTATAATTTGCAGTCACACAGACCTCACGCTTAGTCATCCGATTACTCGATTGCGCCAAAAATCTTCTTTTTTTGCGATCCCCATGGATGCTTCCTCATAGCAAGCCATGCGAACTATTGATAATTCATTATTCAATAAAGCAAAGAAAATACATTAGAAATGAAGAAGCGATGAAATAGATAAAACAACAAAGAATTATACGTAAGTGCCGCAGCATATAAATATGAAAAAAAATGTTACGAGTATATATTCTTCTCTCTTTCTCTTTCCCTGCTCTCTTCTCTCTCTCTCTTTCCTCTCTCTGTTCAGACCATCACTCTCTAATTATACCAATTTCTCCAATTTATTACATATTAATTTAAATAGTTTCCCGGTCAAGTTTAACATCTCCGATCAATGTACTTCCTTACAAGCACTTTCGTCCAAAATGTGATCGCTACATAAGTTCGTTCAAACCTCACTTAAAACGTATGTTGTGTATTTTTACGATTATGACTAACATAACTTTAAGATCAATGACATATCACAAAAACAACATAACAACAACAACAACAACAAATGTGATCTTTAGCGAATGAGATTTATTTATTTGAAATTCAAAATTGTATTATTTATTAAAACTGATTCACTCAGTTGTGCTGTTTAAGGATCATGAAAAAATTGCATTTCCATCAAATTGTGAAGATACAGTTTTTACACCACATTGAATTGCGAAACTGATGCATGTCGGATCGACTGAGCGGAGATTGTCCAAAGATGGGTGCTGCACTGAGAAAGATACGGTTCCTTGAGCTATTATATAAACCCAGTTATATTACCGTAGTTATGTTGGTTACAGTTATCCTTATTTCTTTAGAGCTCTTAAAGCCATCACGCTTAAACTCTTTGAAAAATTGGGCGTTCATTAATTCAGTTGTCTTTTATTTACGACCCCATGAACAAACAGTGCAATTATGTAAGTTGCACTGAAATTGGTAATCCGCAAAGTTTTTATTTATGTAATATCCAATTTTAAACTTGTGATATGAATCAACATCAACAAACAGACAACACTATACAAGAAATGTTTGCTGCAAACATGTTATCAAGGAACGATTTCAGGCGTATTCATTACCAAAGTATTTATACGTGTACAGAAGCATACAAGATGAAGACGGATATTTATATCCTCACCTGTCAAAGATTGAAACATATCCAAAGTGCGTGCATTTCGTTGTTACGTTAGGTTTATTGTTTAATATTCATATAACAAGAGTCTATCGACTTTTTGTATATACAAGGAGAGTTGTCTTTAATTTCGAGCAGCAGTAAAACTTAATGCCAGATCCAGCATTTTTTTTTAGAAAGGGATGACAAAAGAACAGACCACAAAGAAATTTAGGCAGTTGTGGATTATCAGGTGATAGAAGATTCATGAATCTGCTTATATTCCTTTCTAATTTGCAAATGGATTTAATATTGGAATTTTCAAACATGCGCAACTAAGCTAGTGATCGCAAAAAATTGTTGAAACAAAGATCTATATAGATTGAATTTATTTTATATTGTTATAATATAATATATATATATTAATATATATATTTTATATATTTATATATAATTATATATATTATATAATATATATACATTATTATGAGCAGTCTGCGTGAAGATCGTATAGCGTGAACGGAAATGGTTTAGAAAACAGAAAGGTGTGCCTAATACAGTGCGTATCAGAAAAAGTAATCCATTTTAGAGGGCCCATATACTAGCTCATTCGTTTTTGCTTTTATAGTACAACAAGTAAGGAGCCCACTTCAATTATACCTTTCTGGAATCATAAATGTCAAGCATAATTGAGTAATTGCAAATGATATGTCTTGTCGGTTTCCATTTTCAAGTTTAAGAAAATGAAAGAAGACCGAGTTAACTGCTGTCCCTCGTCCCAGGCATTGAATATCATTGCAGAGATAATGTGTGACTCATTTGAAGCATCACTCAGTCTTTCATCTTCCTTGACAAAAACTTGAAAAATGGGTATGACCTGCACATTCTTGATTTTATTTAGTTTGGGTAATTATGATTCAAGAAATATGTAATCATTGAAAAGGTGAGGATTCGTCTCTTTATATTGGATGGAAATAATCTATCAAAATCAAATGGTCTAGTATCTATAGCCCCTCCAAAAATGGATTACCATTTTTTTTTTTTATCGCACTGTATATATTCTGACAACATTGGCCGCTTAATACTGACGTTCAGATTCATAAGCCATATTTATATCATCCTTATGTGTCATCAATTTGATGTTACTTTAACTTTCATAGTTGTAGTCTTGCGTGTGGTGGCTTTTTATATGGGTACGTGCTTTTATCAGTGGTTTTACCCTCAATCATTATAGATTAAAAATTATATTTCACGTAATTAGAACATGTAAGGATTCGGAATTTATTGTATATGTGAGTAGGCGAAATTGTCAAGATTTAAATGAGCTTTCAATAAGGTTTACAGGTTTCAACTTTCTTGGGGAGTTTGGGATACACATAACTTTTGCCGTCCTTAAAAAAACAAAAACAATAAAAAAAGGGATAATTATTTGCCGAACGAAGGTGCCGTTGGGTATAACCTGCGGAATTCAACATGCGTTTTTGTGTGAGTTACATATTGTTTATACGGCTCACTGTTCCTTATTCGCTTAAGAAACACAACCTTAAAAAAATCAGAAGCAGAGAATTGCTTGTTTGTGAAATGGCAATTAATCAACAAAATTGCCAATTTGGGGAGGTGGTCTGTGTGTGAGCGTATGTTCAGAGTGTTGAGGGTGTTGCTTGATTGTAGCGTTGACGTAAATGTGAGTGTGTTGTGGTGTGTGTGTGTGGGGTGTGTTTTTTTTTTTTTTTTTTTGGTAGGTGGCCGTTTGTTTGATTGGTGTAGTATAGATTGACTTTACACATTTGTAGGGTAGAGATAGCCTCACACCAATGGCCTATTTGTAGCAGTTAAGTCTTGTATTCCTAAGAAGATTAGAGCTAAACTTCGCTATCAGATATTAAAATTTTAACCAGGGTTAAAATGACAAGTTAGACTCATGAACACCTTAACCCTAGGTTAATTAAACCCTGTACAGTATACGCGGCCACTGTCTGTGATCTAGGCTTCCTATCACACTTGTATTATGCACTATTTGAGGGTTTGCATTCGTAGTGTGATGGGATGCTTATGGCTCGATCGCACAGAATATGATCCACAGGAAACTACAAACTCTCCAATCAGGAACGTGTTGGGGGGGGGAGTGGGGTACCTGAAAAAATCAGCAATATGATTAAAAAACAACCTTCAAGAGTCAATGTAGTCAAGTTCAGAACAGTCCCAAGCCCTTCAAAAAAAAAACAAAAAAAAAAAATCAGAGTAAGTCAATCCGTAGTGCAAAACTATTAGGGCCGTACTTGTGTCAAGCTATTACCTGCATTTATCAAATGTAGCCTTAGAATAATAGCGACACCTGAACCATATAAGATAGAAAGATTTGAAGGGATGCCTTAAAATTAATACTGTTTAAGAAATGTTAATAAAACTTATGCAGGAATGGAGGTGTTAAATGACAAGCAAGAAGAAGCCATGATTTGATGCCATAAAATTGTCTGAAGTAGGTAAAAGAGAGAATGGAGAGAAAACTTTTTATTCGGTCATCCCGACTCTGACCACTGAAGCCCTATCTGAAAACTTATCAATGATTTATTTTTGTATGCTTCATCCTTCAACTGTGAGAATATATATACTCATGAAAGTTGGACATCGATCAGTTTAGTCTATTCGGAGAGAGACTGTCTATCATCACCAATGGACACTCGATCTGATCTGTATCCAAGCTCTTCCAACTTGCATTCCAGAAGTCGTCTCAACGTAATGCGCCGTCGACCTCACCAGTCCTCGATACCGAACCTTTCGGTCGTAACCTACCAGTCAGAACCAGCATGAATGACATACAGAAGAGGCGAATTAGTATCAGAGACATCCGGAAACATAGCAGTGGTCCAGTCTCCTCTGTGCCTCACAGTACTCCCGTATCTATGAGGAACTCGACGTCAGTCACGTCCAGAATGCTATCAACTGCCATGAAACCTTTTGACGTTTCGGTGAGAGACGTCGAGATATCATGCACTCCACACCCTTTTTCGACTGTCGTTCGAAATACATTTCCGCTACGAGCACATGCAGAAAACTGAGAAGACCAAGAAGAAAACCCAGAAGTAGATCAAACGAATAGCTTTGTACTGAAACGGCCGAGATTACGTACAGTAACATGTAGGAGAATGTCGGCGTATCTCTCACGCGTCATGGGTTTCCAGTTTCTAGTAAGACAGTCGGGGATTAGCACGACGAAATCAACCTTTCACACTTTCAATTTTGAATCTGTACCAAAAAAAAACCCCCAACACAAACCCATTGATAAAACCTGAAAATTCCTATCCATCCATCGCCATCTCGTATCAACGCCATTTTATCAAGCAGTGAAGACGACTCCAATCATTGATGTGACCATCAAAGTATGATAAACGGACTGATCAGTCTGTCGTCTCTGAAACTTGCACGCATCATCGAGAATAGACGTTTTGATACGTCAGGCGGATCTGGCAATCTCATTAGGAAAAACGAACTATTGACCTTTGGTGTCGGCCAATGGAAACCTTGAGCAACAGACAAAACTTAGTCTTCTTTCGAAGCCAAGCAGTCGCCATCTACGGGAACATAAGTCCAGATGAAGGTTTGTATTTCGATAGTTATTACTATCATTCATTTCAAACAACAGGTTTTACCCATTAGCTATCGTGAATATATGAATTCTTCAACCCCCCCCCAAAAAAAACAGAAAAAAAACAAGAAATTTGTGGAAATACTTTTTCTGATGTCATGCTATTCTTAAAAAACTGGTCTAGCAAATAATATTTTCTAAAGACTTACACAGTTGAAATCCATGTAATTCCTAATGTCCTCCTTCCAGGTGTCAGTAAACATAATCCACCCCTCTTACTCCAAATTTTCGTGCATTACAGTAATTTTTTAACTTACATGGTTAAGAAGGGAAAATACGTGGTATGGTTAAACTGTGTATTCTTCTTATTTCTCATTTTCAGCTGACAGTACATCACTGAACAAGAACAACACGACGCCGCGACCGCTCGTGGATCGGTAACATCCTCTTCTTGATCTGCTGCATGGACAAAACTACTATTATCTGTCCTCTCATCATACTCCACACGTAGGAAGAAGAACGTCTACGACAAACTTTGATATATTCAAGAATCCATTTGTAAAAAAAAATATATAAAATAAATTTAAAATAAATTAAAAAAATATAATCTAAACAATGATATCAAGTTCTTCCTATTGACCTATTCCTGTCATCATACTTAAATGCTATAAATTATCACATGGACCAACTTTCTATTTGCTTATGGACTTATTTGCAAGTTCTCATGCTAATTGGAAAAAAAAAGTAAAGCTGTGAAATGCTTGCCGCTAACATTATTTAAACAAATCACAGTTAATGTGAAACAATTTTTTGTCTCATGCGAGTAACTGACATGACTGATAACGAGCACCTGAAATCTAAATTATTGTATTCAAGACAATTTTTCCCTCATAAACCCAACGCTTTTTACGCAGCAACACATGACGTCTTTTATCCGACAATTATTTCCGAAACAATTAACAAAAAAATAAATTTTTATATTCTTTGCTAGACTCCTGTAGACTCCGGATTAGTCTTTCTTGCTATATGACAGAAACGCGTCTTCTGCGTTACTGTTGTACCACAAACCAATTTACGCAGGAACTAATTTCTCCCGAAGTACACGTTTCTCATTTTGAAATACAAATTTCTGTTTTTCACTCTTTTTATATAATTCGCTATTGATTTTTACATGATATCAAGTACATGCGTTTAGATTAACATTACAGATTAATTACGCCTAACGATTTTGTGAAAGTTATTACTTAACAATTATTCGAAGTGTTAGAACTCTTATTATCTGTTGTAGAATGAGATATATTGTAGGCTATTTATTTGGAAGGGGATTATATAATTGTAAAATCATCTTTCTTGAGTAAATGTTCACCATGAATATTTCTTTTTACGTTTTCTTGGAGCATTCGTAAAGCGTTAAGCTTTGTTTGAAAATCAACTTTATAACCAAAAAAAAAACTTTCGCTCCCATATAACTTGTAAGAACTTCCTTAGCATGTTAAAAGACAGTTTATCCAGTTCAGTCCATAAGTAATAATTAGAGAGAAACACTCTAAATCACAGAAATTCAGTAAATATACGGTCACAATTAGAAACCTGCAAGTGTGTCTACTTTCGATTTCACCATTAGTCTCTCTAAAGACGGCTCAAATAAGTGAAGTCTAAAACAATAATTATACTTCACGAGCAGCTAAGAATTATCAAGGAAGTGCATCTAGTCGCATGAAAAACCGTATTACACACATGTGCACTGTTGTTAACGACCAATCTATATTAAAAAAAAAAAAAATTCCCGAATATGACGCTTAAAAGAACTACATACTTTCGCTAACAAATTGTCAGAATATATAATGCATTTCACACATCAATTTTATATAAGTGTTCTTCTGTAAGTGTTCATTCTCTCTCCAAAATGCATATAAGCTTACAAAAAAACTTTGTTCGTCATTCTAATAACATTCTTCTTCGTTCTATGTTAAAAACCAACAAGACAGCGTCGTGACCGTTGAACTACGCGGCAGTAACAACTCGCTTCGAGCTACAGCTCAAACCAAGGCTAAACGCATCACGAACAACCCGTCTACAAAGAAGTTTCAGCTTGATCTTCACCGCGTTCAATGGAAGACTGGGGATTTACAGAATCCAGCACCCTGGATGACATCCGCAACCGTCCCGTCCATCGAAGAAACTTCTTCTTTGCTGATGAGTTACGGAAGGTTGTCCTGAAATCTGAGATGAAACAACCGGTTATTCGCATCTTTGAAATGAAGAGACACCCTACCAGCCGATCACAGAATGGCATGACTCAATCTTCTCCAATGCCAATAGTTAACATTACCTACATGATATTTTGTAATTATTCATATTTTAAATTATATTTTTTTAAGAGTATAACTTATTTGAATATAAGCATTGCAACGTCCTGAAATCGTAAATAGGGACTTAACCGCTTCACTTTTTAGGGGTGTGTGGAGGAGAGAAATCTCGAATGCGATTGAATATTACATAAATCGGATTCCTCACAAAAAAGGATTAAAGAGATTTTAAAAAAAAAAGAGAAAATTTGTTAGCTGTCAGGCTATTCTTTCTAATCATAGTTATGAATGATAAACTTCTTTGTTTCTTAATTTACCCCGTATTTTATTCTATATCCAGTACAAAAATGTCTCACTTTATTTTTTTCGTGATGGCATTAGTTTATAAATTTGTCCGCCGTTCGGTGAACCCGAAGCTCTTTTGGATCAATTAATGTGCTCTTATATTGTGTCAAACATACAGCTCGGAAAATATTAGACCAAACTCTTTTTCATAAGGCTTTTTTCTTTTCATTTACTCTTTCTGCTTGTGTTTCTTTTTTGTTTCATTCCAAAGATTCAACACTGAACCCTATGAAAGAGCTTAGTTCTGAAGTTTTGCACGATCATTGATTGACAAGTGGTCATTTTTGGATCGAATTTAGATTCTATTTTAATAGTTCAAATATTAGATTCTTTCATTACGAAAGTATGCACCTGATATTATTGAAACCTTCATTATGGACATAATGATAAAATAATAAATGTAGACGAGGTGAATAGATAGTTACAATATTCTAATTAACATAGAGAGGACGAGAGAGAGTTACGAGAGTAGACTGGATGTAGCGGAAAGAAGTGAAATAAGGGAAGATTAAAGAGAGAATTAAGAATGAATAGGAAAGGTCGAAATAAAGGAGAAAAGATTATGTAACTGTGGAATTATAAAACAAGTCAAGTAAGGAAGTTGCATCTCACCGGAACACTCTTAAGACTCGAGAGGTATGTCGCAGAGAACATCAGGCAGATACAACCGCGCATTAACCGCACACGCCCAACATATGCATATGCATACACACACACAACACACACACCAGCACACCACGATATCTCCACACACTATACACCTTACAATCTCTTTTTTTTTCATCCATGCTTCTTTCTGTCATTAAGTTTGTCTTATAAACTTTGTATAGTTTCGTATTCATGTGTAATATCAAGGGTATCAAGTTTTTTCTTTTGCCCATTTCTAAGCAATTAAAAAAAATTTATATATCCATAGCTAATTATTTGACTACCACTTTTTACCATGGGGTTCGTAATAATGCATTTTATTTATCCTTTACTTTGACCCTTTCTGAATTATCTCATGTGACACTATCTAAAAAAAAAAAAAAAAAAAAAAAAATCTGGAATTTTAATGATTATGGGGTTAAGTTTGTGGGAAAGTTACGCCCCAAAAAAAAAAACCCAAAAAAATAGGAACCCCCCAAAAATTTCTATTTAACATTTTTATAATTAGGGAATACGTTTTATTTTTTTTCCTCCCAAAATTAAATTTGAATTATTTACTTATGTGTGTTTAATACAATCCCTCATCATGATTTTTCCATTGATTTAATTATCACCCCTTTGTCTTTCATTTCTTTTCTCTACTCTAAGTGTACGTTCCATAGTTAGGGGAGTTCAAAATAGTACGCGTAAACGAATTATGCAAGCTGCCCGAATCTAGAACCGACGATTTGCTCGTCATGAGCCAATATTTCTTTCGGTAATGATTCGCTCTCTGGTGCATGAGGAACGGTTGTCCCCCTTGCACGGATAGTAGGTGCTTTCGCTGACTACGAAGGAATAATCTAGAACGTTAGCATATGAAAGGCTTTATTTTCAAAATAGCTCAAACCCAAACTCCTGCATACTCGTTGTTCAGGAAAAGGTATGGTAAAAACTAGTATTTGCTAGAAACGGTACAAGCGTTTAATTACAGTTTCGTGTGCACAAACGAGGTTCCCTAGTCAAGAGATAGCTCCCGTGTCAAAATCTACAACTATTTTGGGGAAATGTACGTTCTCCAAAACGTAGAACGTATAGTTCCAGCGGAAAGTCAGTATAAGCAATAGCGACGCTGATAGGGAATGTATTACAGGCATTTCCCCCTGCTAAACATAAAGAAGGCATACTTTGAGTTGACTAATCCATAATGGGCAGGGCGGTAGGTATTTCTTTTCATATCAGCATGTTTTAGGTAGCTTTATACGCATAACGCATTAACAATAAAACTTTGTTGAAAAAAAAAGAAAGAACTAGTATCCCAGTAAAGTAGCCTTTGTTGAATTCGTATGCAACAATTAGACGTTACAATATCTCACAGCCAAGACTGTGCGTTACCATTTTGAAATTTTTTCAAGTTATTGAAGAAGATAGAAAACGAGGTTGCAGGCATTTAAAAAGAGTGCCTCTTTATGCTAACGTTCTAGATAGCTCCCGTAGTTCCAGCGAAAGCTCACTACTACATCCCGAAATCCGAACAACTGTACATCCATTTCCCTACAAAAATCCTGTGGTATCCGATGTATTCTGAATTTCTGTGGTATTCATATGGTATTTCCTGAATTCCTGTGGTATATCCTTGTATTTCTATGCTACAATAAATCAACATAAAGTACCATGGAGATACCTACAGGAAAAGGTACCATAAGGAATACCATACAGCAGCTGTGGTATTGCACAAATACCATATGTATGGTATTGCTGTTTACTGAATGTAGTTTTTTGCCAACAAACTCAGGCTTTATATGTCATTGCTGTCTAGTTTTATTTTAGCACTTGTACCATATGAAGTGTGCGCTTCTCTATTTATTTCTTTTTCTCTGTCTATCGAAACAAGATACCATAGTGATTGTGCGTGTTTGGTTTATTTGTACGGTACTAATACCATAATGTTGTATTGCTGGTATGGTTTTTGCCATTATTATAATTTCGTGCAAATATGTATGGTTACTTTAGAACAAAAAATAAATACAACCATTGTATTACAGCAATTCCTATTGCATGATGTATGTTTTTTTTGATCAATCATACGATACCTATCAAACATGGTTTCGACTAGGCACAAACACATCTAAGTTGTCATATATTTTCATTGTGCCAAAAAACCATAACAATATATTGCTTATGCTTATCACTTATACTCAGTGCAATAAATACCAACAGGACTCATTGCTGTATGTTTTGCCCAAATCTAAATGAAAAATAAACATGATTGGCTTTCTGTATGGTTTTTTGCGTACAAACATTTATGTTCTCAGATAATTGCTTGTTGTATGTTCTATTTCGAGCACAAACTCACTATGTCATGGTATTCTGTATGGTTTATGCACAAATACATATGTATGTATCTGTATACTTTTCGATTACCATATGTATGGGTATTGCTGTATTTGGTTTTTTGCACAAATACCTTTTATTGGTATTACTGATGTTGGTTGGCACAATCCATATGTATGTATTGTGTATACTATATATTTTTTACAACTTACATATGTATATGGGTTATGCTGATGTTTTGGCACAAATACCACATGTATTGCCGCTTTCAATCGCTCCGTTTACATATCTGTCCGGTCCCCCTTCCATCGGGCTGCGATTCATGTGACAGGTCAGGCTGGGGCGGACGAGGACCCCTGAATGGAATTATCTATAGACTTGACGACATAGGCTCTCCTAAAGATTGTACCCAAATTCGATAGAATATCTATTTCACATCATTGATTATGCAGAAACTAGTGACATTTTTAAGATATTAAGTTGGAACAAAATTAAAAACATATTCCACCAAAACGACTTGAAGACATAGTAAATCGTTAAATATTGTATTGATTTGTTGTGACCGAAGCGGCGAGCTAAAAATTTTGCGTCTAAATAAAATAATCATTGTATCACTAGCTGCTAATCACTTCTAGAAAATACAATTCCCGAGAGCGAGTGAAAATCTCATTAATCACGTATTTATCAATACATTTATATTACTTGGCCAAATAAATGCTAATGCACTTTGATGGTTCATATATAATTACGAATTATATTGTTTATAATCACGACCTAAGAATACCATTCTTTTCTACAACTGGCATGAAATTTATTGATATGGTCAAGAATCCTAAAGATATGAGCTTTTTCATTACACATCGGGAAACTCTCATCCAAGGTTTGCATTGAGTTACGGATGTTTGCGAATGAAAGAATCCAAGTTTGACTATTAATACTTTGAAAAAATTTCGAGTATTTTGAAATTTAATCACGTAAATGCACATCTCATTACCATTCTAATGATATGTCTTCGCTCACAATACCACGCACTCTGAACCCCAATTGTTCTGAAAAGTCTTACCAAAATTGTGAGGTCACTTTCTCTCCTGAGATGCTTCATCAAAAAGACTAAGAAAACCCAACTTTGATCCATACATGATTAATGAGCGCTGAAAGCTTGAAGCACTCACAATTTTGCCAAGACTTTTCAGAACAATTGAGTTTTAGCGTGCGTAATATTGGTGCTGAGAGACCATATCATTAGAATTAATGAGTGCATTTACAGTGATATAAATTTCTAAATACTCCTGAAAATTTTTTCAAGTTTAATGATCAACCACTGGTTTCTCTTTATTCGACCACATCCCCAGTGCGTCTCAATACAACTTGGAGGGAGAACTTCCTGAGTCGATGAAAAAAAATGCTTCAATCTTTGTGATTATTGGGACCTATCAGATAAACAATTTCATCATTGCAGGAAAGAATGGTAGTTTACGGGTGTAGAGTTATATTAAATATATTGTCATTTAATTTACTACCATCTAAAATCGTCCATTAGCATTTCTTTGTGGACACACTTGTATGTTTGTAATCCCTTCTGCATATGGTCACTTTTTATATACATATACGGACCTGAAAACAAAAGAAATTTAAAGAAATAAAAAATTTCAGTTTTTTTTCCATCACAATTGGACAAGTGGCAATACAAAATTCATCCTTAATTATTTAGAAAATAAAAAACAAAAGTAAAGCTTTGAAATCGAGGGACATCCTTGATTGACGCCAAATTTGAGAGAGATTAATTATACACCTAGATCGGAATAAATAAAGCACCCAAAGAGCATATAATAGTAGGCTAATATCCAAAATTCAACAATAGAATGACCATACCTCACATATATAGCCAAAGTACAAATTAAAGCGTTGTAAAACAATAAAAGATTAAATGACGGACCTGAAACAAAGATTATTGTTTATTACTGGTCTGGTTTTTGTTTTGCAAGCGAAGCGCGAGCGAATATTTGCTTTTTATTGACCTGAAAACCCATGGTTCATTTTACGAACCACTGGCCTCTTCTCTATTATATTACATATATTTTGTTAAGCTTTAAAAAATCAGGGTGATGATCCCCCAGAAAACAAAAAATCGATGGGGGGAGGGACTCGATTCGTCCCCCCGTCAACCCGGGACGTCCCCAATACTCCGTTGTGTAAGTATTGTCACAGAAATTTTTTTCTAAGGTGATAGTTTCATACAGAATTGACTAAGTGGTGTTTGACCAAGTCCGACTTGATTAGACGAACATGGGATTATAGACCAAATGGTAATTTGACGAACTGATTGAGACAACATCCAACATTAACAGGTGAAACCAACGGGCATTTATTCAAAGTGATTATGGCAGTTTCTGCTGAAGTTTGGTAGTCGTATGTATTCCTGTGTACTTCGTGTACTAGGTTAATTAGCTCATTTGATACAATGTTTTTGATGCACAAGATAATCAAACCTGTCTGCAGGCCAATTTGTCCTTCGGAACAGCTTAATCCTCCAGTCGAGTTCCTCCCATTGCCAGCCAATTTCGGCCCATTATCCTCGATCGGCTATGTGGCAGAGAGGCGGCCAAGCAGCATCCGATAAGATGCCACTTCACCTGTTCTTTGGTAAACTGGCTTTTGTATCTGCTCCAAATCCACGCTGGGAACCTATTGTAGCAGTCTCCGCAGACCCCAACCAGCTTTCTTTCTATGAGTTGACTCCGATCCTCGAGAACGTGAGTAAGCACGTCGCATATCCTCACATCCAACCTCCACTGTTGGTAGGTGACCTTCCGCCCCTCTCCTGCATTTGGATAAGTCCGGTATATATTTGGATGCTTGTATTCCATGCTATCTCTATATTCTCCTCCCATGGGACAGTCAATTTCGCAGTAGAACAACCGACTTGGATTGCTTGACCAGACTACCAAATCTGGTCGCATGTTGTAATTGCAATCTCACTGGGGAAGGTCACGCCTCAGTCAGCTGGCATACTGCCAGTCTGCTTGCTAGACCCAGGAGTCTGCTTGTGATGTGGTTAGCTTTTTTCTGTGTGGTTCCAGTATTCTTCCAGCCTTCACGAGATGGATATCACTGGGAACGTTGTGATTGTCTATAGATTGTCTACAGCAGTCTTTACAGCATTACTACAGGACTTTTCAAGATTCGTGTGTCTCCATGTATATATGTCCTTCTACACGAGAGACCTGACAATTTATAGAATTGCCTGAGTGAAACCCTTTTCCCACATTTGTGGCAGTTCCCATTCTCGGTTTTGGCCCACTTCCTCAGGTTGTGTGGAGAGAAACGTATATATGGTTGTCCGTAGCAAGATACATTGAGTGTGCCTGTTTCCATCTTCCATATATCTCCCAGGACAGGGACCGTTGGTTGTACGCACTCCCGATCGACACCAGGCTCCCTCATGCTGCACAGGCCCACTGCTTTAGCAATACGATTTTCCTCCTCTTTGCGACGGATTTCATCCGAAACCATCTTCCGCTTCATCTTGTGGTTTGCCTTGAAGAAGTACTGGGTTGGATTCATGCCTAGCCCGTCGTTGGTTTGGTAGGACAACCATATGTTTGTAGCCTCAGCTGGGATTCCATTGTCCTCAACTTCTTTGCGGATCTCCACTTCCGTCTGTGCGGATATCTGGCACATCCCCCTTAACAAACTGGTCACTGGAGTCCTCAGTGTCGAGAACATGTGAGCCTTCTTCACCTTAAACTCCTCTGTAAGTGACCTTAGGGTAGCTTCAGCTTTGGTAATGGCCGTAGAAGCTTATTGTTCGTTGTGCATGAGGGACGCAAGCCACTTCCGAAACGTGCACAGATATTCTCTCTCCATCTCTCGACATGCTTCAGCTATTTCGTACAACATCAGAGCCACATGATCCTGGGAAGAGACCGAACTTTAGGCACCACAGCTTCAGTTTATTTGGGGGGTACATCTGTCGATACGTTCAGGCCATCCTCACCATCGTTCGGATTCTCGATTATCTGGTCTTGTCAGATAACTCCTTTGTGAACCAGCGACCCATGCTCTTTAACGGAGCATCTGAAATTGACGGAATTGCCTCACCGCCTACTCTAAGCGTGTCCTGTCGTCGACCCTTCCTTTTCTAATGGTCAGCTCCTTGATTTCTTTGGTTTTGAACTTCATTCTGCACCAGCTTATCAATTGGTCCAGCCGCTCAAGAGCCTTCTGTGCACTCTCTTGTACATGGATTGAGAAGGGTAAGATCATCCATGAAAGCTCGTATTGGTGCAGCTCGAGCCCAGGTTCAATCTCAATACCTCTACAACTAAACAGCAGCTCTAGTTATAACTTCTATTGCCATAACAAATAGAATTGGGAAATGGACACCCCATCGGAATGCCTACTCGAGGGGCTGGTAAGCTGTTGTAAACTCCTTAGTGGAAAACCTCATCTTGAAATCCTGAAGATAGCACTTCAGAAAGTCACTAAGCTTGTTCCGGAATGAGTAGAAAAGTCCAGGTAAACCATATCATCGAGTGCAAACAGTACGCGTTGGCTAAGTCTAAGCCATAAGACTGATAAGTCCATCTTCCTCCTCTTTGCCTCTTGGATTGTGTGCCTATCATTGCAGAATACTCGACACAGCCAGAAATCCTGAACTCCTGCCTTCTGAACAGCTGTTGTCGATGAATCCATTCACGAGCATGGTACTGGATAGGCGCCTGCAAGGATTCCCATCATGATCTTTCCGTCGATATTAAGGAGAGATATTGGACGGAATGTTTCTATTCTCTCAGCATTCTTTTTTTTGGTATGTACACGCCTTCAGCTTTACTCCATTCTTTGGGCACTACATTGTTTTCGCCATAGAACCCTCAACAGCCTCCATAACAGTCTCTCACTCGGTACAATACTTGAAGACCTTGTATGGCACACCATTGGGACTGGAGATGAGCCAGCCCTAGCCTTCTTGACGAACCTTTCAACCTCGGATAGGCTGGAGGGTGTGTGTCAAAGTTTTCGCCTGGAGAAGTTGGACGAACCAAGGCTTCCATTGGGTATCCTGTGGTACTTCGTGTGGTACTTAGGTAATTAAGCTCATTTCATACAATGTTTTTGTATGCACAAATCAGTATTTTGTGAAGCTTCACCTCATTAACTAGTAATTGCCTGCATATTAATATTTTTTCTTTAGGGAAATATATTTCCTAAACACAAAGGTAACATCAAGAGCGATAGTTTTGACATTTGCAATATTATCAAAGAGATATAGAAATAACTAACTGTGACCCAAAATAATTTGCTAAATAGTGGTATAATACCAGAGTATTGTATCCTTGGTGTCTAGCGGCAGTCCTGTGGTAACGGCGTGTGGGTATCCCTGAATTAACGGCGTTGTGTGTTCCTCGTAAACGGTAGTCATAATCCTGGTAACTGTGTGCGGTATATGTGTCGGTACTAGTTTGGGATTGATGCTATTAGTATTTTTGCTGTATGGTACTCCTGTATGGTTTTTTTTGTACTTGTGCTAAAATACATAGGAAATCTGTATTTTGTGCCGAAATACCATAGGAAACCCTATGGTATTTTGGCTGTATGGTATTTTGTGTGGTATTTGTTGCCCAAAAACATAGGAAATCCGTATTGGATTTTGGCTGTATGGTAATTCTGTATGGTATTTTGTGTGGTATTTGTGCCAAAAAACCATAGAAAATCCTATGGTATTTTGGCTGTATGGTATTTGTGCCAAAAAACATAGGAAATCCTATGGTATTTTGGCTGTATGGTATTTTGTTTGGTATTTGTTGCCAAAAAACCATAGGAAATCCATGGTTATTGGCTATATGTACTTCTGTATGGTATTTTGTGTTGGTTTTGTGCCAAAAAACCATAGGAAATCCTATTTATTTTGGCTGATGGTATTTGTGCCAAAAAACCATAGGAAATCCTATGGTATTTTGGCTTATGGTAGGGGAAGGTGGGGCATAACGGACCCTAGGCAAACAGGAACTTTCATAGCTTTACATCAAAAGTATTTCTTTCTATAAAATGTATTGCAGTAAATGAGGCATTGCTGCACCAATTTACCACTGAATTTCATCGAAAAAAATCAATAGCTACAGAGGGGGGTGCCATTCAAAAATTTGTACCCCTCTGATGTAGGGTATTTCGCTTGGGGCAAAACGGAACCCAATGGGTGGGGCAAAAGGACCATAATTTGGCTGACCCTGGGAGAATTTGGCGTGCTCGCATCCCTTCTGGAGACTTCCAAAAGTACATTTATTTTGCCAACTTGAACAAATTTTGACAAATCAGTCCCAGGAGTTGATTATTTCTTACGGGGCCAAAACGGTACCCCATAATTAGGTACCATTTGCCCCAACAAAATATGCACGGAGTCAATTTGCCCCACTAGTGGGGCAAAACGGACCTTTTCCGATATTTTTTCAGCTTCATTTTGCCGGAGTATGAAAAGATGAGAATTATTCATCGATTGTTTATCAAACTTCAATAAGAACTCGTCAAGGAAAATCATTTTATTAGTCTTGCTCCTATCTGTGACGTACAAGAAGCCACTTGAAGTTTTACCGTTGCGTGGTACCACACGACATTTTGTGAAGGTTACTCATATATAGTGCACTGATACAGTGCTTTCCATACACACACAGTATTCCACACACACGCTTGTACATCGCTAATTGCACTCACAGCGCGATCGCGATTGGCTGCGCTGTGTGTTGCACTAAGTTGATTGACAACCGTGTACAAATTAAGTCATGCTCTTCGTGGAACAATGCGGCGAGCACACAGATCGCGTTGAGTCCTCGTTTTAGCTTAGGTGCTCATCTCACTTCGAGGGAACAAATTGAGACAGATTTGCCAGCATGGCATTGCACTAGATCTGTCTCCACTGTCTCCGCGACGGATTTTTTCGTGCCACAGGAGACAGGTCTAGTACAATGCCATGCTGGCTAATCCGTCTTTGTTGCCACGTAACCTTTTGTACGTGGAACAAAAGATTTCGTCGCGGAAAAATCTAGTACAATGCCATGCTGGCAAATTGTCTTCATTTTGTTTCCTCGAAGTGAGATAGCGACCCAATCCGTTCGCAAGTAGATTAGCGACAGAATAGAATTCGTCTCCGCGACGGATAAATAGTATTAAGACGTCTCGGAACGCTCTAATACTTTATTTTAAAAAGTTTGAAGTAGTCCCAATCCGTCTCCGAAAATCAGGAGACGTCTCCGAGACGTCTCGGAGACGGATTTGGGACTACTACAGATTTTATTTCATCAATTGTCGCGGAGACGTCTCGGGGACGTCTCCTGAATATCGGAGACGGATTTTGGGACTACTTCAGATTTATTTTTTACATAAATTGTCGCGGAGACGTCTCGGAGACGTCTCTAATACTTTTATTCGTCGCGGAGACGTCTCTGCGACAGAATAAAATCCATCTCCGCGACGTATAAAACGTAGGGTAAATGTAGGAACACCGGACAGTAGGATATTCGGACGGTCACCACATGTCCAGCCCTAGCTGCCAACATAAGATCAACTGAGTTACAAACACGGCATCTATTGGTCAGGGGGTTTCTGGGAAGGGTAAATGCTGTATTCACACACAAAAGTGAGAAATCTCCGAGAAAACTACCACGATCTGTCAAGGTAGGAAATTGCAGCTGAAAAGCCTGATGTCAAAATTGACATTTAGAGAATGTGATGTATAAAAAAAATTGGGGTGACCTCTATTTCATCATTTGAACAGTGTGTGGAGTGGCCAAACGTGTATGGAGAATGTTGCACTGTACAAAGCCTGTGTATTGGGTGCGCTGTGTTGAAAAGTGCTAGTCAGTCATTTTTTTGTGTAGAATACGGACACCACAATGGACGGTTGTTGTTTACTTCCGGGTTGAGTTTGCTCAAGCATGTAATCAATGCATTGCATATATATTGTATTATATTTATTTATTAATTGTTGCAATTTTGAAATGTCTATTTCTCTTTTTATTATTGTGATATGGTATGATCTACTGACATATAAGTTATTCTGAGTGTTTTGAAACTTTGTAGTAAAATGCATATAATCTTCTTAAAAATGAATAATGTTATAAAAAAATCAATACAAAAATATTGATGGCTTTACATTCAATCAGTGCTCCAGACAGATTCTTTATACAAAAAAAGGGTAAAATCATACTGTCCGGGTATTTCCTACACTGTAGGGAATGCCGGACAATTACGATGACGTATTTATTTGCAATTAACTGCCTCAACAAAGTATTTGATTACCTCAATTTTTTTGGAAATAAGTTGAATGATTAGCTAAGCAATTGAGAATCTTTTCTTTGTGATTTATTTGTGTTTCCTTGCTAATTAAGCAAATGAGCTAAGTGGCCGGTAAATTCCCTACATTACCT
>CALNVZ010003432.1:20527678-20547265 GCA_940671915.1 Paracentrotus lividus | reverse complement strand
ATTAGAGACGTCTCCGAGACGTCTCCGCGACAATTTATGAAATAAGTCTGAAGTAGTCCCTAATCCGTCTCCGAAAATCAGGAGACGTCTCCGAGACGTCTCCGCGACAATTTATTTAAAAAAATAAATTTAAGTAGTCCCAAATCCGTCTCCGAAATTTAGGAGACGGATCTGGGACTACTTCAGACATTTTTCATAAATTGTTTCGGAGACGTCACTAAAGGCCCGGTCTCACCGCCCGAACTTTGCTGGAGCGTTCCTGGAGCGGTGAAAAAAAAAAATTAATCACCGCTCGTTACGGTTCACCACCGTTTAACAGAAGTTGGCAACCGTTAAGGCAACGCCGTATACCGTTGGCCACCGCTGAAGGTCCCTCCTACCGCTCCGAAAGTTTTGAGCTGCACAAAATATTGCGAGGGGTGAGGAGCGGGCAATTTTCCGCTCCGGCAAAGTTCACCACCGCTCCAACAACGCCCAGTCAAAATTTGGCACCGCTAAACGCAAGTTCGTGGACGCTTGGGTACGCTAGGCCAACGCAGAAATCTTGAACGCTGGACCACCGCTGCTTCGCCAGCCTTGCCCGGGCGGTGATTAAACGTTGCATAAACTTTGGTGGAGCGGTTGTAAGCGTTTTTCGATCGGACATGGGATTGCTGGAACTGTGTCGGGCGTTGAAGCAACTATCCATTGCGGTGATGAACTTTGGTTTGGCGTTGGTATGGAGGTGTCGGAGTTAAACCAACGCTCGCTACCGCTAACCAACGCTAAAGCAACGCCGGCTTTAGCGGTGCACCGCTAAGGCAACGCCCATGTTTTCGATTGTTTTCCCATTTTGTGCGCGGTGACGAGCGTTGTCGAAATTCGGCCCCCTCTTCCTACCGTTCAAGGAACGCTCCAGCAAAGTTTGGTCGGTGAGACCGGGCCTTAATACTTTTTATCCGTCGCGGAGACGGATTTTTATTCTGTCGCGGACACGTCTCCGCGAAGTGAGATAGGACCCTTTGCGATACCGCCTTTAATCCTTTTGTGTCTCGTCCTTCAAATTCGCTCGCCATTATTATAGCACATGCTTGTCACAAATACTACATACTACCATACGACTGAATAGTTATCTATCAAAGGTGTTAATTTAATTTCAGCCACTCAAAAGCTGAACGACAGCAATCTGTACAGTTAAACAATCAAACGTAAACTCCAATGATATAAAAACAAACATTATATATTATTTCAAATGTCATTTACAATTTGTTAAAAATAGCTTCATATGGAATACTCTTGTTTGTCATATATTTGGGACACGCGGACTCTATAAAGTCGGATTTGAACCATGAATAAACGGCGAATAGGGCAATCATCTCAGTAACGCAAATACCATCCTATTGTTTTTTTAATATTTTTAATCAGCAAGACTCATACAATTTTGGTTGAAAAAATTGAAATGAAGGGCAACATTATTTTTCACTTTCACAAAGTAAAACGATAGTCTATATCAGAATGAATATATTTGAATAAAATGTCACAACGTTATTAAAGTGGTATATCATTATGAAAATTGAGAATCCAACTTGCACACATTTTCTATTCTTAGCTCAATCACTAATAATAAAAAAATAACAACAAAAATATTGTGCCGTTAATTCACATAAAATATACACAAAACACACCCTTAGTAGCAAACAAAAAGATTTCTAGTCGATTAGGAAACAAAATTAGCGCCCATCTCCAACTGTACAAAATCATTAAAAATAAAATTATCTCCAGATTCATGTATTTCTCAATTAAAAATGAAGAGCTTGTTTCCAAAAGGGACTAAATCCACTTTTGATGAAAATTGAGTTATTGATATCAGGACATTGTTCAGGTACGTACCATTCTGTCGCTATAATACCCTATTTATTGATTGCAACTTCCAGAAATTGCAACTTTTAATTTCCAATTTTCCATAAGAGCCATGTTCAACGCAGAAGAAGAAGCCATTACTAAGTTTACAGAAAGTGGATTAGTCCTTTGGAAACAACTCTTGCAAATACACGATTCATGATTCACTGCTTCACGGTTTAGGCTGAATAAGGCCTTTAATCTTTATTCACACTTTCCGAAAATTTGTTACAAAACGAATATGAATTAGAGAATCAAAAGGCCATGATATATTTTAATCGATACAAAGATTACAAAAAAATTAATTGTAATAATGTATAATTTAATCAACGTATAAAGTCATCACTCCCGAAGAACGAAGAAACTGAATGCTGTCATCAGAATCGAATGGATACTGGTGACACACTAGGTATGTAATGAATTCGTTTACATTTTTACCCAGCATTAAAAGCATTCGGTCACCATATGGGAAGCAAATAATTTCGGCATTGAATACATTAATCATCAGATCCCATCAGCATAGTTAACCATCAGGAGTAAAGTTAAGAGTAGGCGTCTGATGGGTATTGTCTAGGTAACCTTTTTTTGGTGGTCAGATGTCAAGTTAAGATAATAATTTAATTAATCGTCTTCGAAAATTGTGGGCTGAGTAATTGCAGTCAGGTGTTAGAGTAGGCCTGTCTGGTTTGTTTCAACGTAGTTCTCCTGGTGGTTAGTTGAAGAAGGAGTATATGTTGTACTAGAGTTTTTTTCTCGTGGATTATGTCGAAGAAATGCCTGTGGAGTAGTTTGTCAAAGGGAGCCTGATGAATAGTTACTTTTTTATGAAAAGCAAACAGTAGAGAGTAGTCAAATAGAGTTCATCAAAATACGGTTATAGAATAAAGAGGTTTAATGAATTTGATGGAAATTTCATTGGGATACTCCAATATCGACGGGGCAACATCGGCTTCAAATGGCTGATTTATGGACAACTCTCCATTCTTTTGTAGCACATTTTCAGATTTTCCACCATTTTTCCTCTTCATAATTATGGTCTTTATGCAAATGTGTACGATGTGAAAATATATTTCACAAAACACTGTTGGAGTCTCAGCAAGGAGGTGTAAAGTATATTTTGAAAAATGGGGAAAATTTTGAAATTTGTGTACAAATAAATGGAGAATTTGTCCAAATGGCCATTTTTTAACCGATGTTCCATTTGAAGATCCGTAGAGATACACGCGAGACTTTTCAAACTTTCATCATAACTTATTCTTATTTTAACCGTATTTTGGATGAAATTTTATAAATTGTTCCTCTCATTTATGCTCTTACCATATAAAGTGATTCACACTGTATTGGTTTCCCATTTAACAGGTCTGTAGCTAATCCTGTGAGCAGCTTATCTCCTATAGGATACTAGAGGTTCCGCTGACTCTTCGTATTTAGGGGGTAAGTAATCCATAGGTTTATGTCCAAGTTTGTAAGTTTTTGCTATGGAGGTCCTGTGCCACAAGATTGCTTATGTGTCTGAGGTTCTTGTCCTTTGTCCATGGGTCAAATGTCAAGCACAGGGTAGCTTTTACTCCCAGGTTAGTAAGGATATTAATGATCACGAGGTTAGTGTTCCGAGGTACTTTCTAAGTAGGTAGTTTTATCCAGGCTGTGTAAAGTCCGAGTGTAGACTTTCTTACTAGTTATTGTCCGCGGATAAATCTGGTGATAATTGTGCAGAGATGGGTGAAAAACGTGTTTCGTTGTTAATTTGTAACAGGAGCATTGTTTGCAAGGTAGTCGACGACGTAGAGTAATAGGCGGAAAATTTAACGAATCATGTCGACGCAAATGGTGAGACGAGGTTTTAAAATGTAAAAGAATGGGGAAAGTATGTTTTTATATAATATGTATTAAATATGAGCTTTCTTTTAGAAATGGCATACGGTGGAGCTTCACCAATACTCTCCTAGCATTGTGGGCTCCGGTGTCAACAGGTTGAACTTGAGAAACCGAGACAGGAGGTAAATTAAGTTCTACATTCAGCCTGGTAAACTCTGGAACCATATGAGATCAAGATGAGCTGTGAAGAACAGCCGAGAGTCCACCAATCAATATAAGTAATCAAGAAGGCTCCATTCGTTTAAATCTAGAACTCGCTTTTGATTTCACGTCCGACCGATTCTAAAACTCCCTGTACGTCAGTCGTTGGGTGAGGATTAAGTAGGGATGGTAGTGGGTATGAATCTATTTAGATTATGAGTAGGTTTGGTCAAGATTCGTTACCTCGGATTGATATGGGTCTAATCATATGGAATGAGTAACACATAAACACTGACATAGAACTGCAATGATTCTGAAATGACAATATCATGAACAAACATGATCTTACATAAAACTATCAAAACCTGTAAATGATTTTTTAGTCTGCATATGCATGCTTAAATTTTGAAGTTAGAAATGCACCGTTGTTCAAAGTGTGAGCTTAGAATATATTGATTTCTGTCCTTAAGTCACTTTTAAGAAGAGCTATTCATAGCAAATAATATATTCTATGCGATAGAGTTCTTCGATATCATCAACCAGGTTCTTGTCTGAGGTTATCGTGATTCCCTTGTTGCCTACTGTGCTGCATTGGTTAACTTAGTGGCCTTGTTTGTCGAGCAAAGGGCACGTCGACAAGAGACTCTCTGAGAGTTTCCGATGCATTTGCACAGAAGCGGGTACAATTTCGGTGTTCTTGTGCTATCCATTCGGTCTTGATTCTTCACCGCATGGTAACAACTGATTTCCTTCACGAGGTTCATCTAAACTGTATGCCTTCGCTGGCTGAAGAACTCTCTGGGGTTTTCCGGAAGAATGCTAGGGAAGAACATAACGACACGATCTTCACTCTGCTAGAATAAATGATAATCTGTGTCCACGCTCGTGAAAAGCAGCATCCTCGTTTATCAGGTGTTCCTGAACTTCTGTGATGAGTACTCCAGTGAGGCAGTCGCACCAGCGGATAACCGTTGCATATGAAAGAACTTTACATCTACATGGCGCGACCTGCATCGAACAGTGTCCCTCAGCTAGACGTGAGATGGAGCTCGATAGGATTCTTCACTTGCAAGCAGTAAAGTGCCTCGTCCGATGCGGAAGATGCCCACTTCATTTAGCCAACAACTACCGTGCAGGACATCATCCTGCCCGGCTTAGTCATGATCAAAAGGTCATTACACGTTGGCCACAAGAGATTTATACTGTAACTATTTCCGTGTCCGTTCTGTATTATTCGCGAATTCGCGTTGTTAGATCTTGCGTGGTGATGGGTAGGGGGCCGTCAGGGACACGTCTTGGCAGTATTCTCTGAGCGGCAGGAGGACAATCTTCTATTTAAGCTCCGACGAAAACGCATCCATGTTGGAATACCCAGCGGTACGAGTAGCTTGGCGGTTCATCGAAAGCTGTTCGCAGTAACTAAGCCAGAAAGAAGAATGTTGATGGTCCAAGGTGGAACGTAGCATTGCAGCGAGCTGAGATTACAGAAGAAGAAAAACAACAATGAATGAGTAGGGATTATAACCAGAACTGCAAGTAAATTGGACGACACGTATAGTAGGATCCTGACGTAAGTCAATGATCGAATTCTTAATTGGAGATAATTAGACGAATTAGGCTGGCGGAGTTTTCCTGTCCACACATGATGCAAGATATTGTTAATTGTTTTCTCTTACTTATTTTAATCACTAATAATAATATATTAAAATAGAGCAATAACACGTGTAACGTATCTTATGGTCAGTTTACATATGTGTATTGTGAATCATCATACAAAAGATTACTGGCAATTAGGAAAAAATGGACCAACATTTAAGGGATATTCTGAACATATTCTTACTTAACTTGCCACAATGTGCGCAGTATAGAATTGTTATAATTAGCTTCAATTATATAGTAGTCTTAATATTGAACTCGCAGCCTTAATATATATATTTCTTTAATTAGACAGGCAGACTCAGGATGTCCGTCTAGAATACGTGCGGGTTCATATATAAAAGATCAGTACTATGTTTCTTGAGCTTTTAATCATAGGTCCGAGTTAACCTGCTTTTTCAATCTAGTAACGATCCTTCATGAAGATACCTATTCAAATTAATGACGCGGAGTGGAAGACGATGAATTTTATTGGCTTGATGAACGTGCGTGAACATTAGACATCGAGGTATAAATTCGCCATGTACCGACTTAGAATATAGATGGACTACAATAGGAGACTATAATATTATTGTTAACGAGCCCAACTGTAATGATCACTAGCCGAGGACAGACGGTCCGTCTGTGATTTCAATGTGCTTAGATAAAATCGTTTTTGATACCCCGAAACACACCATGATGGAACCTGGCGATTTTGTTTTTAAGTATAGCTTGATGTTCATGATAGTTAGTTTTGTTTTCTAAAAGCGAATGGCCTGAATTGCAAAAAGTATCTTCGGAGTCCTTGCAGAATTACAAACGTTCGGAGTCTTGAATCTATATGACGTTCTAAAAGCCAATTGAACATAGCTAGTATCTTAACTATACCATACAATTGATCTAAGATTATTCATCATTAAATAAATCATTTATCACTTCCCATTTTACATGGCCACAGGTTAATCCAACAGACCGAATGAAATGCCATGTGTCGGGTAGACAATTATCTTCCGCATATCCGACCAAAACAAGTGTTGTTTTAACGCTTGGTTAAAAATGGTAACACGTATAGCACTTTTCATTTATAGTACGGATGGGAACCGCGATGGACACATTTAATAATATATTTTAATAATCTTAGTGAAAGCAGAAAAGAAGAATGGAAACCAGCACATAAGAGAACCGCTCACTGACAATCCCAAGAAGTTATTGGCTACTCCTTTTCGATTGAAGGTAACAGCATCTTTTGCGAAGCAGTCGCTTTGAAGGCCTGTGTCAGAAGGTTGTTTGCTGAATTCTTGACGTCCCTCTACAGTTGGTTCAAGGCGTCGGAACACTCCCCCTGGTGCATCCGTAGTACATATCCATTAGGACTACCCCTTTCGGAGCTCGATCGAGTGGCATGAGAGAGATTTACTCCCTCACATGTCTTACCTTATATTCTCCAAAACAGTGTTGGTAATGTCCGATGTAATAGGACGTATGATTCTACGAATTAATGGAATGTAAAAAGCCCGGAATCAGAAGAAGAAAGACAGTAATCCGATTGAGTCTGACAGTGGGGACACTCTGAGGGATGTCATCCTTGACTGGTCTCCACCAAACACTGGTCAACTGCAATGGCAAAGGACAGTATCCATACAAGGCACTATAACAAAACAGCGCCTCTTCGGTTGTAACTATGAGCTTAGTTTGAGTGGCCTTTGTAACTCTATACCATATTCGATGCTTATAACACAAGACTTAATTAAGTCGATGCAGTACACAAAGAACATCTACTGAAGCCCACACGTCGCAAAACTTTTGACCGAATGGCCAGTAGCTGATGACCTCAGGGTACCAGAAAATGGAAGAACAAGAGTTCCTAAGAGGAGGTCAGCTACTGCCAAATTAAAATGAAATAGTTTGTCAGGTGCGAAGCTTCCTCTCCATTAGCACTGCCAGAAGCACCAGGATATTGCCAAAATGACGGCCATAATGATGATCAGGAGTAGAGCGCTGGAGATGATGAGTCGAGGGATGTTTATAGATGATCGTGCCATTTGTCGTATTGGTGGCATAATCCAGGAAGAGGTCTGACGACACATCCCCACGAGGGCGTATATGTTGATCAGCGTTCGCAAAGTTTACAGTCATTGTGCCGTCATAACTGGATAAATGTAAGGGCACGTTATGCTCGGTAGAACTTCTCATAGACCACCTGCAGGAGAAAATAAAAATGTGAGAGATTTTGAGTAAGTATATTTGAAAGAAAAATACGCTTTATACGAGATAAGGTGGGAAAAGGGCTTTGAACTGAACTTCCCTTAGTAGCCATGTGTGACTAAATAAGAACAAAATGATTTTTAAACTGATGCGAAATCAATTGTTTATACCAAGATATATACGAGTACATTATATATAAAAAGTATCCACTTCAAATTTCATATCAAATTGTAAAATTAAAGGTCTTGTTTCTTTAGTGTGTAGCCAATAGGCAGTTGAGAACTTGAAAATACTTCACCCTGACATTATTGCACCCTTGCAAACAAATAACAACAAAACGAAATGTTTTAATCCGGATAACCGTTTTACACCTACACCAAAGTGTTCTGTTCGTAACAACATTTATTTAAACTAAGTCAAGAGGAGCCTGAGCTTTCGATTCTAGCAGAATCTTCGTCAGAGACAAAATGACACAGATATGTCTTGAAGAAACATAGGTATATTAAAAAAGAAATAACGATAATAAATAATAAAGATAATAAAGATAATAAAGATTAATTAAAAAGATTTAATAAATAAGATTTATTAAATGATAATTAAAAAAAAGAATTATAGGTTTTCCCGGTCAATTTAAACTCTTTGCAATCGAATTCGTTAATGTTCATTCAATTTAAACGATACCTCATGGAGTGGAGCTATCGGTCAATTGAATTTAACGTGTAGAGTTTTGATCGCGATCACATTTCGGACGAAAGTGCTTGTAAGAAATGTGAAATTGATTGGAGATAGTCTAAACTTGACCGGGAAAACCTATAGGCCTATTAAACAATAATGATTTATTAAAAAGAAATAAAATTTTTGACATTAAAACCCCCTCAATATGATACATTACAACAATTTCTATGAATTGTTACACATGGTATGCAGATTTTACTCTCCTATCAAAAGAATAATTCCCAATTGTAATGGAGATACGGTTAAAGACACCCAAAAGTGACTTGATATCTTCACATGATTTCAAACGTGCTCCGTTACCTATTTTCAACTTAAAAACCTTGATAATATGTTTATTAAGTGTAAAAGAGTATCTTGACATTTTGGTATTCTGTTGTTTATTAATTATCTTAAAGCAGCCATGATACTCTATGGTTTCCATCTCTCGCCTTTTTCCCGGTTATTTCCTCTTCATCGCGCGCAGGACTTTAAAAAACACACCAAATTTCATATAAAATCTCTTTAGTATATTGAAACAAATTATATTCATACTTCAAATTATAACTTTGTGTTTAAAATGAAAAAAAAAAAATGATTGTCTATTTAAAAAAAAAAAATTTGTTGTTGTTCATAACACCAAGTTACTGGGGGTAATTATAATCCCCAAATTGATAATTACTAACACCATAATAATCATTGTAAATGTAAGATTCTGATTTATTTGCTTACAGAGTAAAGTCACCATTTCTTGAACTTCGAGTGATTCCATCGATTTTAAAGGTGAAAATAATTAAAATTTGCTTATTAGATTTACGTAAGAGATGTGAATTAATTGGTTACAGCGGCCTAAAAAAAAGATTAAAGTCACGGTTTCTTGAACTTCGAGTGATCCCTTTTAAAGGTGAAAATAATTAAAAATTTATTTACTAGGCTTAGTATTACCTTGACATTAAAAATATTACGTTATTTCATAACATGATGCACTCATAAACCCCTCACAAAAAGTTTCGCAAATCGACTTTGGGCCATGATAACTTTTCAAGTACGCTTTAGTTATTCCTGATATTCATACCATTGGAAAGATTATTTATCCCCCTTTTTATTGATATCCTATTTGTAATGATTGTGTCATGCCTTAATGCACAGAATATCAGAATATGGAGAAACGTAAAAAGTCAAATGTTGTAAGATGCACTTTTATTGATCACATTGAAGTTCCGCAACTCAAATTTAGACCCTGATAACTTTTGAGGTTTTTTATAATTTTTATTTAATTTTATACCATTGTCGAGTTCATTTATTCCTCTTTTTATTGATACCTAATTTGTCATGGTAATGCCATGCCTGGGTCCACAGAACCCCAGAATATTAACTGAATGAAAGGCAAAGTAAAAGATAATGTTCAGTTTAAATGTTATGTAACACAACATTGAACCTGGACTTTAATGTGGGTTTTAATCATGATCAATTTTTATAGCATTGAAAAATTCATTTATTTTTCTTTTTATTGATACCCTATTTGTAATGGTAACATCATTTTTGAATGCACATTATTAATGAATATAATGCAAAGTAAAAAGTGTAAAGTTGCGAAATGTATTGTTATTACTCAATAATAGTCACAATAGGTATTCAATTTGCAACATTTGACTCCTGACTTGTCCGAACATTCAGGTGTTCTGTGCTTGCAAGAATAACATCATTGTTACAATTAGGGTATAGGTTCATTGAAAGAGGAATAATGAACTTGACAATGGTATAAAATTCAATAAAAATTAGAAAATACCCCAAAGTTATCAGGCCATAAGTAGAGTTGGCGAACTTCAATTTGATCGATAAATTTTGCAACATTTGACTTTTTACTTTTCTCCATATTTGATATCCTGTGCATTGAGCATGACCAATCATTATAAATAGGATATCAAAATAAGAAGGGGAATAAATTGTCTTTCCAATGTATGAATGAAGGAATAACTAAAGCCTACCTGAAAAGTTATCATGGCCCAAAGTCGATTTGCGAAACTTTTTGTGAGGGGTTTATTATATGGCTTCACTTCCTTGTCTTTCATCTGTTTAAGGTTATCAGGGTGGGAATTCCTGATTATTTGCTTACAGAGTAAAGTCACCATTTCTCTTGAACTTCGAGTGATTCCATCGATTTTAAAGGTGAAAATACTTAAAATTTGCTTTATTAGTATTACGTAAGAGATGTGAATTAATTGGTTACAGCGGCCTAAAAAAGATTAAAGTCACGGGTTTCTTGAACTTCGAGTGAACCTTTTTAAAGGAAAATAATTAACAATTGTTTACTAGGCTTAGTACTACCCTGACATTAAAAATATTACGTTATTTCATAAACATGATGCACTTATAAAATATGGCTTCATAACCTTGTCTTTCATTTGTTAAGGTATCAGGGTGGGGATAATAAAAAAAAACAACACCAAACATATGAATTAGTTGAGTATTTAGGATATTGATAGTTAATATTATGTGACTATCATTTTTCGTTTGTAGAATGTGTGATTTATTTTGTGAAATTTTGGGAAAGCGTGTTTGAAAACGTTTAAGTCCACAATCTGGATTTTCATGTGTTCTCGAACACGATTCGCTTATTTTTAAAACTTGAAAATCACGATCATAAATTTCAATGGGTTTACATCATGATTCTTTGACATTATGTTTACCTTATCCCGTTATGAAAAATCTCAGACCTTTCCTCCATCGACCTTCCCTTTTGGTTTTTCGTCCAAGGTGCGCAAGCAAAAGGTAAAAACAACCAAAACAAACACAACAACAACCAACCAACCAACTTCATATTTCAGGTATTTGATGAATTGACGAAAGATTGACACTAAGTCCTGCGGCAACTTGAGATTAATCAGCACCCGCAGGAAGGTCATAACAGCTAATTGAAGAACAAGTACATTCTAACGTCAAGGGCCTACTCAGTTATGACACCCTGAAAATATATGAAATGCCGGCGAAAGTGCAAATAGGGCATAGCAGGGTAAATGACACTTTTGCGAAATAATGACAAAACTTTGCTAATACAGTGTATATCTAAAAAAAAAAGCTTTGTTTCATATTACGGTCATATTGGTTTATTGTGTTTGAATCGTGCAACAAAGCGTGCGTGGCGTGCTCAAAATTATTTTTTCTTGATCGTCGAAAACGTTTCATATTTCACGATCTACAGCATCATATGGAATGAGAAAATGGACATTCCCAAACACACACCAGGTTGTGATTATCTTAATACCAGAAAAAAGATTCCCACTTGTATAATTTGAATTGACTATATGCATGACAGGTTGTATGTAAAAAAAAAAAAAAAGGAGAAAAAATACCACCAAGTACATGCATTATTGGTATCTATTCAAACCTATGTTTTGAACGATTCTTTATTCCCCCCATTTTTATTTTTTTCCAAAACGCTAGAAGGAAAATAAAGCCCGTCATCACCTTTTTTTTTCTTTTGGCAAACATCATGAGGGACCAAATGTCGAAAATAAAAGTTATGAATAATAAAAAGTTCATTGAAGCTTTCTTGACGTGATTTTTGTTTCTGACCAGACACGAGGTTTGAATGAGAGTCACGTCTTTCGGCTGGTCAAGTTGAAAGTCAGTATAAGATATATATTAAATATTATACTAACATTTTGATTTATATTTTCAAAATAGGGATAATACCAGCTGGAGGAATTCGAAGGGGGCAAACTCAGTTTCCCGTCCCACCTAACGTCTTCACCCCTTAAGCTACGTAGATGCAAACGCGTTCAATCAAGATTTATTTGTGTCATATCCTCTCCCTTAGCCTGTCAATTTGAGTGATTAAATCTAAATTGCAGGAAAAACAATTTGGGAAGGTCATGGTTCACCGTCAAGAATCTCGTACTTGACAAAATAATGGTAGCTAAAGGTGACAAAATTAGATGGGGCATATATTGACATGTGCATTCTAAGTTGTTTCGTGTTACTTTACTTTCTTATAGGTAAAATATCGTAGAGTTTCAGTGGTGCCCCAGAGAGCGCTATGCGACTTCGACGACACCACTGCCTCAGCAGGGTAATAAATAGCATTGCACTCAAGTCAGGGAAAGCATACAAAAAACAAATCCCTAATAGAGAGCACTCTTAATCTAATATCATCAGAAGTCAACTTGTTTCGTGTTTTCAACAACATCTCGCGAGTTGTCTTATATTTTGCCTTAGGTACCTTCCCAAAAGTTAAAGCCGCGGCCCGCTGCGTGAACGCCACAGAGCGGCGCTCTATAATTAAGTCAATGGAAAATTAATACTAGGGGACGTATATCCTGTCTAAAGCCGCTGTGCGGCGTTCACGCAGCGAGCCGCGGCTTTAATTTTTGGGAAGGTACCTTATAAGTTAATCAAAATCTTTTTCAGCGCAGGCGAAGGAATGTCAAAACCTTAAATTATTTACTCCCCTGGATATGAGTATGCTAATGTATTTCAAAAGACAGTAATATTTTGTATTGCGTAAAGTATGACTAAAGCATTGTGAAAGACAATAGTTAATACTCATCAGGGAAAAAGCATTATAGGCTACTGTACGAAGGCGTAATCAAGCACGTTGAATTTTTTACACAGATCTTTTTTTAAAATTGAAATACTGTAATCATATAAACTGGACAGTAACCAATACAGTATCTATGTATATACCCACCAATATAAAATAAATAAAATAAAATAAAATAAATCGTTTTTCGGAGAAGGGTTAAACCATGGACCTAATTCCCTTTGTTAGAGTTGAAGTCCATGTATAAACTAGCCCACTCTGTTTTTTTATTGAGGCCGACGACCAAAACATAAAAAGTAAGGCATGTTTATATCATATGAACTGTAAGGATGTGTACTATATCGGGAGAAAATTCATCATAAAATAAATAGAATGGAACCTGAAATAGAACGCACATCGTGACTGAAGACTTTCTGACCAGTCCAAAGTGGTGGGTCTCGTCCTATTTTTTTCACGCATATTACTCTTACATACGTCACTTCTGCGTATATGAAGCCAACTTTGCTCATCAAAGATTAATCAGAGTGTGTTTTTATGAACTGACTGTTGACATAATATCATCACATGGCAGGTCAATATTATATCACACCTTACGTACACCGACGATAGTATCTAGAGCATTGATGGTCCACCTGGATATTGGACCGAAAATACCCCCCTCTACCCATTAGTCGGTCACACCAGTCCAGACCGAATCCAATCGAGCCCTGATTCAACAAAAGCAGGGGTATCTGAAAGAACATGATGTTACAATTCATTGTTTATTCAAGTACAATATTTCCGAGTGCACACAAAAAAAAAAAAAAAAAAGAGGAGAGAGAGAGTTCACATGGACTGAAGATGCATCGTACATAAAAATTTGGCAAGTTATTATTTCTCAAGGAATGTCCACAAATTATTTCTGATCTAGTCAGTCAACTGGGGTTTTCCTGTCTCAAGCACGCCCCTATCACTTACTATTTAAAATGCATTACGCATAATTCCAAAGAAACGGTTTAAAGTCATACAAAGATCACTTACATGCACGTCATAGTCGCAATTGCTCCCAAAACAGCATTTTGTATTTAAACATTCTCTCGATGTGTTACAATACATGCAAATGTAATTCATTGTCCCCCAAAGAATGAAGAAACATAAAAAGAACAAGTCTCCAAAAGGATTATTTAGAGTCGACGTATGTATTCTCTTATTACAAATTTAATTCTTGATCAATTAACTCCGTGACTCCACTTATTCCTAATGAGACACATGAGTGGTTAAAGATTAATTTATTGGTTGAAGGCTAATTTCATTTTTGTAGCATGTTGAGTTTATTCATGAACGAGACGTCAGAGAACCGTTTCAATGAAATTTCAAACATTTAGGGCAAATAATAATCACTGCATTTTAAGATTACAACATCAAGACGAATCTCAAAATGGCACATTTAGTCATTCTACACACATATAATCTTTTACAAAAGTATAAAGGTTTGTGAAATAGGAACCATAATTCTGATGTAAAATTAATGTCCATATACATTATTTCACATAGCTACAATTTACATCAGAATTATGAGTGCAGAGTTTCGAATTTGAAATTCGATGTTTGTCTATTGTCAATTTCTTAATTGTATTTAGGCGCGGATCCAGGATTCGCATTAAAAAAAAAAATTGTGCAAGCCCTAATGTTGGGGACAATAGCGGTTCTATTATGTTTAGGCATGGGTCGATACTTTCTGTTATGTGAAGTATAGCTGGGATCGCCCACTGAGTATTGAAACTTCATTCCTTCCCTGTCACACATGTGAAATACCTTCCATAATAAATATCACAACTCAATACTTCTACGGGAAAATAAACGATAATAAGAATCATTATTGCATTAAGAATATATTGCTATTTAAGATTTTAAGATTTTCCCATCATTTTCCTATCAACCACCGTCGTTTTTTTAGCATATACACACAACCCTTGTAATGTCTTTCACATTTTGTTACATTTTCTTTCAAAGTCATCTATAAGCGTCACATTTGCGATAAAAGCTAACAAGCACTTTTATGAACATAAAAACGCTTTCATACTCGTTAGGTTGCGAAATATCTAATAACTTCTTCCAATATTGCACATAAATATATAGAAATGCTGAACTTTCGTTATACAGAATCAGTTTGATTGATAGGCTCTTGAGAGGCCACGATGTATTGCTTCTTGGAAGACAATGACCGTGGCGGATCTAGCAATTAAATGTCCATTCATTCACGAGAAGTATAATATAGAGACAAGTTCATGTTTAATTCAAATCCCCCCCCTGTTCTACGTGAAACATGGAAATAAGAAAATATGTATTTATATGTGTGGCGCACACACACACACACACACACAACAACACACACACACATATAATATTTATATATATATATAGTAATATATATAATAATATATATATAAATATATATAACTATAATTATACGCACTCTCTCTCACACAACACACATACGCACACACACACAACTCATGCACGCACACCCTCAATCCACACGCACATGACAGAAACCAATGACCTGTCCCACCTTACGTGACAAAGTACACACACACCAATCCCATTCTCTCCCAACGCACCAATACTTCCTAACCATCCTCTACCAACACTCTCTCTCCTTACCCTTACAAGCTATCCCCTCTAACCATTAATTAGTAAACGTGATAGTACACACGACATATTCTTGGGTTCACATGTCAAAGTTATTATGATGGCAATTAAACAATGCGAATTCTGCCTGTTCAATCACAGTCGGCACATATGCCTAGTAATAACACTATCTTTTCTCTACTCCTAAAGCTTTACCAGTTTGATATTTTGTATTAATTGATTGCCATAATCAGACCTCAAATATTTAAAAAAGAATATTTACAGTGTAGCGTTGTTCAACCTACCCCTGTTCGCAGGCCCACCTTCAACATGTGCACAATTGATTTAATTTATCATCACATTAAATAATGCTTCCAAATCAGCGACATCTGTCTCCTTTTGTTAAATGCTTTACAACGCATTAACTTTCTACTTTTATAAATATATGTTGTATACAAAAATCTACGAAGTGCCGTCAATATTAGAAATTCACTTGCAATTAATTACACAAGCTCTCATCCGTACTAATTATTGCCACAACTTCCGTAATCGAGAATTATTACAAAAAAGTGCAGAGTTCAGATTATTATAAAGGTCGTAACAGTTTCATCAAAGTATTCCCCTTTCGCTAAAATGAATGGATAGGAGTATCATGTGGACAGCCATGACGTCACGCCTGAATTGAGCTAATCATTAGGTCACCGGGGAGACAGGGTTTAGGAGCTAGACCATTAAAGCCCAAAAATTGGAAATTGTTTCGAAAGGAGAAGTTGCCATACATCGAAATCCTACCATGTACTTATAGGATCACAGGCAGACGACGATGTGACGTTCCATTTTTGGACTCGGGCGTATAGCATAGACATAGATTCGATACAAAATATCATTATATATATATATATATATATATATATATATATTATAATATATATATATATATATATATTAACATATATATATATGAATAACAGTTTCATAAAGAAAAATGCCAAAACATAAAATCATAGATTTATAATAAAAAGGAGCATAGCTCTCAAAACTGAAAGGCGAAGTCACACTCTTCGTCAGTGCTCATTGGTGTGACAAAAAGGTGAGTTTCCAATCCGTCTGCCCATAAACAGTCGTGTTTTTTTCCGTCTGTTTCAGAAACGGATTTTGATATACATCTTTTTGTCACACCATATGAGCACTGGCGAAGAGTGTGACTTCGCCTTTCAGTTTTGGGCAGCTCTGCTCCTTTTTATTATAAAAATCTATGATTTTATGTTTTTGGCATTTTTCTTATCAACTGTTATTCATGTATTTTACAGATGCCAAGCAGACAATTTGTTCAATTCTTGATAATATATATATATATATATATTATATATATATATATATATATAATATATTATATAATATATTATTTATATATAGGCGAAATGAATGAAACAGATGACTCGAAACGTAAGCTCTCAAATTACTTAATTCACAAGCTTTCGGCCAGCATGGCCTTCGTCAGGCTACAAAATAAGACGAAAAAAATTTGAACAAACATGAGTGGTTGACAAGGCAAGAATCTGTTATATCAACAAAATTTAACAGATATTTGTTTTTTTATATAGTCTGTCACGATTAAATAATAAGGTATATTAATATATATGTTGATACAATTCACTGCAAAACTATATGGAGAGGGAGAGGAGAGAGAGAGGGAGGGAGAGAGAAAGAGAGAGGCGGGGAGGGTGAGAGAGAGAGAGAGAGAGAGAGAGAGAGAAAGAAAAGAGAAGGGACAAAGAGTAACAATGAGAGGGAAAGATCGAGATAGCGAGCATGTTGTTATGTACAGTATAGCATACATAAATTCAATAACCCGAATAAAGAGACAGTAATTATTAATTTACCGTTGTTTTTAGTTCATGCGAGAGGGCGCTCTAGGGACAAGAGAGGGTCCATTTGTAATGGCGTTCCATGTTTTTATTCTGGTTTCGGTCTATCTGTTTCATCATTTCGGACTAGTTCTAAATTAAAGATGGTTCACTGCATAGCACGTTATTCTAGGGGCCCGTTTTCACTATATATATATATATATATATATATATATAATAATATAATTATATATAATATATATATGTATGTTATATATTTATATTACACATATATATATTATTGGTGTGTATGTGTGTGTGTGTGTGTGTGTGTGTGTGTGTGATAAATCTTAACCTTGAAAGTCGATGGTTGTCAGGAATTACGGAACAAATTCGAGACTTGGGCAATCGGACGTAGCTGAACTTAAATCTTTATTGCTTTCGGCAAAATTCAGGATTTTAAAAACTAAAGGCACATTGCCGAAAGCTTGTAATGAATGTAAACACAGCAACGTGTTAGTGCCCGAGTTTATAAAGATTTATCGTTCCTATAGTGTGGACCGTGATTATAATCATTATCTGTTAAATAAAAGTCTTGTTAAAAAGACATTCACACTACCCCAATATAAACAACTTGTTTTAAAAAAAAACCCGTTTGTGTTTTTTGAGGAAATCCGCGAAAAAAAAAAAATCTGTTTTGCGAGTCAATGTCTATTTCGTGGCCTCAAAAGGTACACTATGTATATAAAATAGTGTGGTTTGAGATCAAACATGGCCAGTTTTGTGTTAACTATTAAAAAATACAACGGTTTTATGTTATATGATCTTTAAAAAAATAGATTATGATGCAATGTTTCATATTACCTGGGCAATGATTTAAATTGGTGAATATAATTTTTTTCGGATCGCCCGAAACATGCCACCTCAGCTTGAAAATAGGGTGGGGTGACAGTTAAATATGGTCGCCTTACTGTTGAACTTGATAAATGAAAATACGGTTTTCGCGTTATTCTCAGTGAGGAGAATTGCATCGTTTGGTTCCAAAGGTTAAATGTACACAATTAGCGAACAGGACATCTTCTTTTGGGAAAAGACCAATGACAGCGATGTAATGTATATAATAGCATTATAACAATTGCCGGGAGCATCCATTGCCCGGGGAATGTGACATTGGAATTATCTTAAATAATTGATTTTCCTTAGAAAGTATTCAACAAGTCCTTGCAAAGAGTTATCCTGACCGGAAAAGCGATTAAGTGAGTCTCCCTTGGTAATTATCAGCTATCATGTCCATCATGACAGTATAATCTTTAGTAATGACAATGTAAAGAATTACTCGACCATGTAGGATCATGAACTTACCTGGTTTAACTTGTAATGCATCAACTGCTTTGAGATGAACTCTCTAATTGAGAGTTTCTTACAGGGAAATATTTTTGTATGTAGAGTATCTACTTTGTCACATTTCAGTATAGTTATAAAAACCCTTAGAAATACACAAATGTGATATCACATCAATGCCCTAGGAGACTGAAGTTCAAGAATATATATTTAAAAGGGTTCATGAGGCATTGAGAGTGACTTGATAAAAAAAAATGAATGCCACGAGACGCCTGACTCTCAATCCTCATCCCTCTAATATCAGAGCATAGCCTGGTACTATTGACCACTGCACTATTGACCTCAGGACAATGGAGAATGACGGGAAGGAGGAGGGTGAAATGGAAGATGTAAATAGAACACGTCGAAGCCTGGAAATGGACTGCACTTGAAGATAATCAATCCTCTCAGAATTGGCAATTCTAGGAGCATTTAGATTGACAATAAACCTTGACTGTTTGGTATTCATGTCAGTGAACCCCACGACCTTGATCCTATCTAATGACGGTAAGGTGAGGAATGAATATCTGACGCGATGCACGACGAATGGAGGTAATTACTCTCCGCCATGAAATGTAACAAATAAAGGGTGCACACCAGACTCTCGATACATTCATAACGGTAATCTGGGATTCGTCGAGCGGGGCAAGTATCTGAATCCCGATCAGACCCAGGTTTCGAATCTCAATCCGGTCTTTTCTGATGGTGAGTTTAGAAGTAACTAATCTAATTTATAACACGTATGTCTAAACCATAATC
>CALNVZ010003432.1:20489432-20512794 GCA_940671915.1 Paracentrotus lividus | reverse complement strand
GTCTAACAAAGCAGCACAAAAGAACGTTGGTAGATCCTCTATATATATAACACTCTGTAAATTCGCCTGGGTTCGCAACCAGTGAGATACACCCTTAAGTGCGTACATGTTTAGCGGGAACCATATAGAGTTACACTCTGTGAGAGGAACGGATCCGAGAGCGGAGAGCCTGCATGCTCTTATTGTCTTTGGGTGAGTCCTTTTCCCTTTTGTCTGTTTGTTTGCCTGTTTTTATAATGATATTTGGAATGTTCCGATGATATACGTCGTCTGATAACACTAACAACTAGATTAACATGCATGGATTTCTCATTACTTTGTCAGTCATGTTCACAGTTTGAGTAATTTGATGCATTGGTCAATGCAATGTGTTGGTTTGTGTGAATTGATGCACTGAAGTGAGTAATGCAGTGTATTGGTTTGAGAGAATTGATGCACTGATGTGTATATCATCGTAACATTCCAAATATCATTATAAAAACAGGCAAACAAACAAACAAAAAGGAATAGGACTCACCTAGTGAGTAACGCTTTACATACTCAGAGAGTCAGTAAGTAAAGGTTGCACAAACTCATCACACGCAAGTTGATGAGCTTTACTAACTCTCTGAGTATGTAAAGCGTTACTCACTAGATTAGTTTGTGCAATGTACTCAAAACAATTAGTTATGTTACTCAATGAAATGAGTTAATTAAATAAACTCATTTTGGTGTGTCACTATATTGTCAAATTTAAAATACTCGATTAGGTGCGTTTTCAAAGTAGCTTTATTGAGTGAAAGCACTCATGGATGTGTGTCACTATATTGTCAAAAATACATGGATATTTGAGTGTGATCACTCATATATGCAAGTTCTCATTTTTTGTGTGTACTGTTAACCAGATAAGCCCATTAGAGTACTATCCCCTCCAATCATGCCAATGTAGGGCAGTTCAAATCTAAATTCATCAGTTCATCTAAATAGTAATTCGGATATTGAATGGTCAATAATTACGAAGTCTACTGCGTTTATACATCCAAAGTACAATAATCATATCGTATATTAAGTTCAGTCAATGCTGTATTAGGGAATTAGGCATCAACAAAACTATATCATTTGACTCGTTTAATACATGTATCAAACCATGGATTCTCCTAGTAGAATCCATGATCAAACTTACGTGACTCTATGGGAAAAGAGCTGATCCATGCTAGCTTTCAAATAAAGCCAGCAATTGGTTTCAAATTGTCTCACTGTTTGTATTAGTAATACATTTCTTGGTTGCATTGTTATCAGGGCGCATTTCAAATCGTTTACAAATAGATGACAATTCGAGAAGATAAGGGTTAAAATGACCTATGCATGCATGAGGAAAAGTTCAGAGAGGATTCTGCAATCTCTCTTTTATTCTTCAGCTCCGTAATGTGATTGATTGCAATTTCCGAGCACTAATGACACGTGTCTCAACGACAAATCATAGGAATGATATTTCGATTGCATTTCTTTCAGTTGCATGCATCTTGATGATAGTATGAAACTTGATGAAATTGCGTTTCGTTGTCAGGGCAGTTCCTTGTCGAAATCGATTTGGTAAGGTTTATCAATTCGATTATACGCCAAGATAATGTAATTGATCTACAGTATAAAGAGAGAAAAGTAAAAATTATTACTGATGAATTGTCATCACTACTCAAAACGTCATTGGGAAAATGTTGCCTTCCTCGATAACACGATAAGAAAATAGAGTTTAATAAGTGTAATATTTAGGCAAGACGAAATACCATGACATGATAACTTACAGATAGAAATATATAATTCGAAAAATGAGCGAAGAAAATAGGATTCCATCAGGATTCGAACTCAAGACTTCCTGATCGTTAGACAGGTGCTCTACCAACTAAGCTTTGGAAACCCTATGTCCATGTTCGTCCCAGAAAACTTTCAACGCTCGATTTGTCAGAAGCTATAGAAGGTGAAAAAATTAATGTGATGGTTAATTTGTTATAGTTTGAGTGTTTCAAAAGAACCCAGTATGATTTATATTCATGATATTACTTAATCTAACCAAATTTAGAACTCATATCTAATATACTAGTAAACGAAAGTACAGTTAAGCGTCTATTATGCAATGTAAGTATTGGTTGCAAATATGATAGGAGAAATGGATTTCAAGCTCTATCGTTTGTTCATGATGCAATATTCATGCTTCAAACGAAATAGAAACTGATGCTTGTATCGTTTCACTTAAGGAGAAAGTCGCAAATATACTTTGTTTTCTTGTCCTCATTTCAGCCTGTACATACCAACTCCATGCGTTGTTTAAATATAACAACGTGAGATGGAATATAATGGTCTCATATGTATACAATTTTCTGTCAAATATTCGACCTTATATTTTACTGCTACTCTATGACGTGAGAGAGGGCGATGTTTGCACTAAGTAAATTTTTCATAGTTTGCACGGTTGGGCTTTCGGAGACAAGAGTGGGTAATGTATAGTACGTAGTTAAACTTTGATATAAACATAAATTGAGAATACTTAATGCTGACCTTAAAGATGCTGACCTTACAAGTCTTATTCCCCTCACTTCTCCCCTTTTCCTCTCCATAAAGCCCGCCAACGATCAACACTAGCACATTGTTTAAGATCACACTATTGACATCAAAAGAGTCCTCTGAAATAATGCCTCTAACGTTTTCAAGATTTAGGCCTTGTAAATTACATACACGTATACAAATGTAAAAAAAAAAATGTTTCTTTTAATTTCTTGCGATATACATTATGTACTTTTTGTTCATAAATGGAAAGCTTATGTGCTTTCAACTCCGTGGTTGTTTAGAATTCATTCATGTGACTCTGTCCTTCCCTCTATATTCCGTTACACCTCACGAGAAGTAGAAAGAGATTCGCTACTTCATCATGATCATCAATGATATTGATGGGAAATTCGTATGCATATTAAACCTAAATCTTTCCTGCAAGTTTACAGTGCAGAAAGTCTGTATCAAAACAATAAAGATTGCATTTAAAGACAATTTCGTCCCTTTTTTCGATAATCTATTTAATTTGCATTCGGTGTATTGCTATTGACTGTATCTTTCCCTTTTTGAGAGGACATGGTGAAAATCAAAGCCCCTATTTTTTCCCCTTACTTATCTCTCTATTTATCTTTCACATACTCTCTCCCTCCACCCCTCCCTCCGTCTAACTTTCTCTCTCTCTCTGTCTCTCTCTCTTTTATGGCAGGTTCCTGTTGTATACATGCAGTATCCAGAATGTATTTTTTTAAATACCAATATATACTTTTGACTCTTGTTTCCCTACAACTATATCTTTATATTATATCTTGTATACCTGTCGTTGTAATGTAAACAATATACGCAGAAGGCTACTTGAAGTAATTGTGTAACTAAGAAAGCTACCTCTTATACTAGCAACATGTGCATACTCTAAAAATGAAGCTCACTTTAAACAAACAAGACACAATCTGATATCAATAATCAGGAAATATAATCATTCGATAAACTTAACAACTTAAAAAATGGGTTTGTCAAACAACAATTATTTACGCTATACTTACTAAATAATTCTGGTGAACGGAGGAAATCACTCACAGAGTGGTCACACTATTAAGATGAAAGTTAATCATAAACATGTAACTTAAGAATTCAGTTTGGTATCTCAGAAACACCCATCATGTTTCTCAGCCGATCCATCGATGCTAATCCAATCACCATTGATCGATACCTCACGTGACAAACCATGTTTCCTAAAATTTCCTAGAAACAGGATTCAGCTCGTCTCTTTTAGGAAAAATGAAAGTTTAATAAGAAAAAGATCGACGGGCCTAACTTGAATGGAGATTCGGATTTTGTTCAACGTCTTAGTCTTCTAAAGGCAAGTGGGGGGTATGACCCAAAACGCTGGTACATTGTATAGCGCGGGACAGCAATCTTTAAAGCGTGGCCAGAAATGTGTATGAAGGTGAGTGTATGTAGGTGGGTGAGTGTGTGTGTGTGTGGGTGAGCGTAAGAGGGCGAGTGTGCGGTACTTGTGTTCACGTATGTCTTTGTAGGTCGTTAGAGGCGCCCTATGCCCGTTAATCTGGCTACGACAGTGATAGATGGGGGAGGTTGAGCCGCAAAGAGGAATCAAAAAGATATTCCTCTATTATCATTGCCTTAGAGGAGGGTACCAGGAAACGAGAAATGGAATGGATTTCATGGATAAATCAAGGGGCAGATTTTTGTGCTTTATCTTTAAAGGGAATACGCCGATTGTTTCCGATCCGCTGGAGAATTGACATAATAAGGTCAGTTCCATCCAGTGTAACCAATTGCATGATGAATTGAGGTGGCTTTCGATTCAGTATCTACCTAAATTATAAAATTAGTTCTTTATGGAATAAATGATGGGTTTACCCGACAATTTCATTCTTTTTAATTTTGATTTGTTTATTTGTTTATTTATTTATTTTTTTTTTTTTTAGGGGAAGGAAGAATTTGAACAAAAATATGGGAATCCGACGAAAAGCTTTTTTGTATTGCTTGCTCTCTCTCATACACGCAATCTACAAACACATATGCAATATTTAACCAAGAATGCATTCGATCAAAACTCGTATCCTACGTCTAAGGCACAATACAGTGAATGCCAAGAAGTCCGCAACAATCGTCTCGTAAGTTTCAATGGAAAAAAAAACAGTAAAAAATAAATAGCAATTAGTAATTTTTTCACCCTTGAAAATCGGAAATTATATTTAAAAAAACAAGTTTCTAAGCAATGTTATAAATCGAACTTTGATTTTAAAATACAAAACGGAATATTGACACAAATCAAGTAGAAATAGAAATCATGTTCAAGTTTAATTGTACGTACAGTATGTACTGAACATTACAGCGTCTAGTGGGACAATTCATGATTCATCTAAAAGTAAGAAAATATGAAAGCCTCATATTCTTAGTAATGGAAAAAATTAGATCCAAAATTATTAGTTTTTTTTTTTTAAATTAAACTAAGTCTGATTAAAATGTCCTTTCAAGATTCATGTAAAGAGCAATACGTGGACAGTTTAAGAAAAATGGCATATCCTCTTTTAAGGATGTAATTTCACCGAAAGAAAATCCAAATAAAAATTTAGGACGGACGATCACCAACAAACTGCAATCCCGCTACGCACTATGATTTCAAGTTCAAATTATTCACATGGAATCCTTTCCACGCAAACTTTGTAAATGTTCACTTTAAAGATCTCGTCTTAATTAATAGCAGAAGCTAATTGTCGGCCGGGAAAGCAAGTCAAAGCTAATTAGAACAACTACTTAACTCTAATTGAATAGCTTGCCTAATGAAAACATCCTCTGTATAAAAAAAAATCTCGGTTGTTAAATAAAATCTTGTTTGCTCTTTGCAGACGTTTGGAAGTTTAATTTTCGCATAAATGTAAAATAAAAAAGGTCAAGGGTACACATAATTTCTCAGAAGACTACACGGTAATTGCCCAAAATAAAAACGTCGCCTCAAGGTCAGTTTGTAGCTTTTTTCATCTTCTCCTCCGCCCAAAAGAGATGCTTTTCCCAAACGCACACCGAGTTTACATTAAGCCCCTTATACCGCGTTACTGCAATTTCTTCTTATCAAATCACTGAACTTAACTTATATGCATAAAACTTTGCAGTATTTCTTCGGAGAATAAATTGAATGATTGCGACGGTGATGCAGCCCAGAATGCTGCCATAAGTGCTGTGATCTGGGTCACCAATAGCAGGGGGAATATTGATTGACAAGGAGAGATATCGACATGAAATGAGAATGGGCCCCTTAGAAAAACATCGGGCTACCACCGACCAGTAATGAGGCATCCTGTCAACATGTGTTTTTCCACACGATGTTAATGCCTGGTGACAACGATATTTATGTGATGGAAAGTGCAAAGGGTAGACAAATAATGTGATTTCTTTTTATTCTATAACAGAGGGCCATGCATATCTTTGACGTATCATTTTGATAAACAGTCAAGAGCAGGGGTCCTATTTTGAAAGTGGGGTTGCTGAAAGGGAACGAGTTGCTAAAGGCATTTGAAAGGTCATGGATCCACACATAACCACTTATCAGTCTTGAAATCACAAAACACCTACCTAAAGTGAACCATCATAATAGGCTGTGATGAATGTAAGTAATGGAAATGACTATAAATGGTCAAAAGGCTAATGAATTCCTGTAATATTGACAATGCGTTTATTCTCAAGTGTGTTAACATCTACCTAAGATAACATTCTGAAATACCGTTCAATCTTTCGATTGAAAGCCCCTCGTTCGAATGCGACGGTAACCTATGGCAATGTTTTTTTATCATCATTCCCGATTCCTGCCTTATGAATGATATTTGAATTTTTTGGACCGCTTATTGGTCCTAATGATACTCACAACAAGAATGATATAATACTTCATTTCTAACAAACAAACAAACCAATGGAGGTCATAATCACTCCCGTCATTATCATTATCAACATTATCACCACAATAACGATAACCATCCGTTATTGAATGGACTCAGAGCCATTGCTGTTGCATAATGAAAATGATGCCAAATATATTAAAACTTTAAATCTAACTGCTTTAAGTATTTTTTTCATTGAAACTTATACAGCTCTCGCTTTTTTCTTGGTGTCAACCTTCCATTTTATAAAAAAAAAGGAACATCAACCAGATTGTCTTTGAATTGCAGCTGTCTGCATTACGTTACACCGAGAATATCCTCATTCAATCCGCTGTCATCCAGCCCAAATCCTTATCCATCACATTACAAGGCCACACCAAATCTAAAGTGATTCAGGACGTTCGTATTTGTAAAGTATATTTTCAAAGATATGTAGAAGTACACGGAAAGGACGTGCACCCAATCTTTAATTATATAAAATCCTAACGAATACATAGTCTGTGCTGTTGTCGTCTTTACTGTGTTAAATTTGGTAGTCCATTCCCCTCTCTCTGTACGATAATTGTAAAGAAAAACCCTACGGGTAAAGTCAAATGACTGAAAGAAATAAGAACTAATCAACCGGGAATCATTGCTTACAGGGGACAATTGCTTTATAAATGATTAATTGTATATCGGTTAAGTTCATACAACCATCGATGCGATGATTTTGCAGAAGATATGAAGATACTAGCATTGAACTTAATCCAGAAATAGCAAACACATTTGTTAGTGTAATTCCCCATACCCTCCGAAAATAAGGTAAAATAATTTGAAGCATGTGTTGTAAAGGACACTTGATATAACACCCTGGATATAAAATAATGAAGGAAAACGATCAACACTTAAATGCAGTGCACAAAGCCCTCAATAAACCTGTGGCTGTTTCAGATTTATTTTTTTAATTGCAATCAGTTAAACTACATTTGCAAAATCATGATTTTGCCTATTGTTACTTATAAGAACTTTATACATTATATTTATCAGCTAACTAGTGATTATTCTATATAGTAATTGACATCCCAGAGCTGATTTATAGAATGTGATAGCTAATCGACGCAAATGCCGGCGTACACATTTTACATCGTTTTTTTTTTTTTTTTTTTTTTTTTTCCCCAAAAGTAATTTGCCAAAGTGACTTCACCAAGCGGCACGTATCCAATCACGGATGATCTATGAATGGAACGATAGACAACATTGAGTGATACGTTTGTGTGTGAAGATGTTGCCTAAGGTTACATGTGCTTCTTTCAGACCCGTTCACATTTTTTAAAATTTGTTTTTACATTTTAGTTGTTTCTGGGAACATAAGCAAGCCTATTATTACGCAATATGAACGTGTTTCTTTGTTCTTATTTCAATGCAATATTGAAGTTGTTTCATCTTAAAATGTAATCTGGAGATTAGTCTGAGTTAGTTCAATTGTACTTTTTTTTAATGGAAACTACAATGAACTATATTAACAATCTGGATGCGTGATGTTGATAGCAGGGTATTTCGTAAGCATGTGAATTGCTTGAAAGTCACATTTTGATAAATTATTTCAAGAGAGTTGTATGTTCTAAAGATTCCTATATTTGCATAGTATCTTAGATTTATTATATTTCGATACTTCATATTTTTAATAATATTTTATATCTGATACATCTTTAGCATGTTTATATTTTATGCGTTTTAGGAATAATTTTAGAATCTTTGATTCCCAGAAGGGACATGATTAAAAAAAATATTTAGAGCAAAGAAAACGCCTTGGAAGAGACATGAACAAAATAAGACAAACCAGACATTAAAATGTCGTTGCTAGATTCCCTCATGTCGAAACTTTGGTCTCTCTCTCTCTCTTTCTTTCTCATTTTTTTTTTTTTTTTTTTTTTTTTTTTTTTTTTTTTTTTTTGTCTCTCTTAACCCTTTCTAGCTGCATTTAACCGTTGTTTCGTTCAAATATATGTGTTGTCCTCAGGGCCTAGACAATAAATAGTCACATGTATGACTTGTATGAAATGAACATGTTTATCTAGAATATTAAAAACAGACTATATTAATTTCATAAATTCTTAAGAGGCGTTTTTGTTAAGACTCTAGCTGAAATTCATTATTATCATCCTGTAGTACCAACTTAACAATGATTTTTATTTATTGAATTAAACTTCTGTATCCCCTTGCATTGTCTGCTCTAATTCATTAGCATTGTATAATAAAAAATTTTTTTTGTTGGTATATTGCTTGTTACGTTCTAAGAATATACTATGTATTAATATTCAACTAAACATCTCTGATCTACAAGCGGTAAACTAGCGGTAAGGAAAATTCAATGTTTTTACAAGAGATGATAGTGTTAATCTTCCGAAGACCCACTGAGTGTGATCTTATTACATGAATAACATAGAAAATAAATGTAAAATAGAGTTGACGGTGGATGTCTGTAAGAAGTGATAGATTTCACGTTGGGGGATTTCTCAAGTTATTAACATTGATCTAGTATGACAGGAATTTGGGACACCAGATCCCTGGATATTTCGTACTGACTAACCTATCTCGACTGCCCGTGAGAGGAGCAGAGAAGTTACTAGGTAATATATATTCTTTTTCAAATTGTAATTTACATCTTTATACGCTGTAAAAAAAAATTAATGTTTTGTTTTTATCTAGCAACAACAACGCAAAAACTGATCATCATTCAAGATTACACAATCAAATTAGCCTGTAGTGGGGCTGTTAACTTCTGCGGTAATTGTGTAATTTTAGCAGTTTAAAGTTATGTTGTTGTAGTTTGATTTTTTTTTTCTTGAGGGAATGGTAATGAGGAATAATTTTTTTTTTATTCAATCGCTCAAGTGTATATATCAGGCTCCCAAAATAGTTCTGTAAATGTCCTCATTGATATCGTAAAGTTGCTACTCAACCTTGAACAAATCGAAATAAATATGATTGCTCTCATTAATATGAACACACATTATTTGAAATATATACTGCTTGTTGAAATAAAAACAAACTCGTGACTTATTAAGAAAATAATAAATCTGTCGAGTATGTTTTCTCTTACTTTTTTAAGAGTTCTGTTCACCTTCACCAAAATAATATACAGCATTTAGATGTTTTCTTTGAAGATGAAGACATGTTTTTATGTTTTCTCGATCCTATTTTTTAAACGGACAGTTGCTCGCAATCCTCTTATTACAAAGGGAAGGCCGAAAAAGTCGAAAATAAATAAGACCAGCTTCAACAGCGTCAGAGTCCATAAAACATCTTTGCTAAAAATATTTATTCAAATGATGAGGACCTTTTTTCCAACTCGACTTTGTATCCAAACAGAGGAAGTTATAAACCACTTGAATGAACCAAGGTTCGATGTTTTACGTCTTTCGGATGGTGTTTTTAATCCATTTTTGTTTTCATTCTTTGATATTTACTTAGAAAGGTGGTTAATAATCTACTAAAAGTGGATACACTTTTTTTTTGTATGAGCGATGTGTTGGAGTCGATTGATATGCAAATTAATTAAATCGCAATACTAGGAAATTTACTATTTTTCTAAGGCATCGTATTATTTTCCAACACATGCAAATCCACCTCCGGAAGAAAATATTTTAGAGTCATAAAGTACAAAGTATGCAATCCAGGCTGACGTACTTGTACAATTAGCACACGTTACACCCCACCTTCAAACCCACACACATAAACACCCCACACCCACATACCCACACGCGCAAACACACAGCACACACACACACACACACACACACACACACATAAACACCCCTACTATCAAAGTAAATACATATTTTTTTTAACGGACAGATTGTGGGAAATAGCTTATAGAACGGTAATAACAAGTGTCATTAAGTTTTAAAAAAAAAAATCCTTCTTTACCGATACTTCCTCGGAAAGATGGATATCATGAAGATGAAAATCAAATTTGAATAATTAAAGGTAGCTACTTTCATCATTGAGAGGGACAAAATCACAAAGACTCTCCTAAATACATTCCTCGCTGCAGACGATGTATTTTGACCGTTTATAGGAAAAGGAAAAGGAAAATGAGTATTAGGAGGCATATGGCGGAAACATGAAGAATACCCATGTCACAAGGCAACAGCGTCGGACATGTAATCAACTAAATATCAGCAATTCCTGAAAATGTAATGTTATTCACCCTCTATATAGTTAGGTATTCGTTTCTGTAGTGTGACTTGTTGATAACGTTATTGAAAGGCAACGACGCATAGGGATGAATGTATCTCTCCGCTGTGGTTCAGGGTAGGATGACAGAAGCTTTTGCTAGAGTTTATCAATCACCGCACACCAATCGTTACGACCATCTAACCGCATTATCTCATGTAAGATAATATGTGTTTGGGAGACTTTAAGCACGACTTGACTGCTAGCAATTGACGTTTCATCTATCCAAATCCCGGTGCAATAAAGGCTGCCGACCTTTGTGTCATACCGTAAATATATCTGATATGGAGTTATTTACACCTACCTCCTCGTTTCCAACACCCTTTTCTTTTCATTTTGTTTAAACTCTAAAATCTAATCTAAAAATGCTCACCACTAAAACCAAATGCCCAACAATTAATTGTAAAACCTTGAATTTTATAAGTAATGTCTTTGAAGTTATACCCCCCCCCCAAAAAAAAAAAAAAAACATACAAACAAACAAAAAACAAAAACAAAAAACAAACAATATAATAATTATAATAAGAATAATAATAATAATAATAATAAAAATAGCATTAGTAAAAAAAAAAATCCAAATTAATGAGATGCCAATTGGTGTGCCTAAATGATTTATAATACATACTGTTCATGTAATTTCTTTACTTTGCAGTGCTGGGAATAATGACTGCTACTAAACAACCATATCCTAGTTTTAATGTCACAACTGAACACATGGCACTTTCTCGAAAAGTCAAACTGGATTCTACGACCCCATAGTGTCCACCTGCACTCGTGCTAATTTATTGAAAAGACAAGGGCAAATAAAAAGTACATACGCCATGCCATGCAGCATTTAATTGACCGTGTCTACTATATACAGTGGTACTAATTCCTTATGTAGAATAACCATATGTCATGCTCATCATTGCTTAACCTCGAAATCAATTGTTTTCCTTGTAGCCCCTTCCTCAATGTCTTATGAAATTATAAGAAAATACATATCTTGGAGGATGCCTCGCACACAAGCCGCAGACAACCCGGGTTGACGACTTGGATCCCCTGAAGCGAAACACGTACGGAAACGTGGGCAGATCTCATCCACTCATAATCTTGTGAAGAGCTTCTACCGCCAAATACGAGAAACATGAATTCCAACCAGAAGTCAGCAAATTGGAGACGTTCTAAGCAACATATAATTGGAAAACAAGTATCTTACCTGTCACGCAAATGCATTTCTCTTTTAGGTTTGTTGGTGATATCATGTTCCGACAAAAGATGCAATCATGGCTCCTTCCTGTGCGTGTACTCAGACATATGATAAAGTATCAATAAAGGTGTACAATCCCTTTAGCATCCAATGAAGATGCACTCTGCCTCTAGCTCCTGGTTTCCTTAAGTCTAACCTTTGCATATCCTATATCTTGGTCGATGACCTCAAAAGACTTGCATTACCCTTTCCAAAAACTGATTTATGTTTTCTCATCAAGTCTCCTACTGAACTCAATTCATGCGTTGCCTGAGGACACGGTCTCGCAATAGATGGATGGATGTCGTTTTCTGCGGATTTGTTCCGAAGACAAGAACAAGCTAGGATGGATGCTAATGCACCATACGCCCCAATTAAATACATGCATCAGTCGGGTATGGTCCGTGGATTACATGAAATATACAACTCTTGACTTAAGATGAACATTCATATAACAGGTGGAAATTCTGAACAATGCAGAAATCATTTACATGTTTATCATTGTGTCCACTTTCAAGTGCATTATATCCCACAGGTTTACAAAATAATGGAAATGCAAATTCTCAGTGCCCAATGACAGGGCAAAAATTGAATAAATGAATAAATAATTCTAAATTATTATTTTAAAAAATAATTAAAACCAATACAGAACAGCAACGAGTAGGCTATACTCTAAATGTACGTTAACCATGGACTCTAGTAGATTCCATGCTCAAATCAATTCCATGTTTAAAACCAACAGCTTCTCATAATCATTTTTCTTTCTTTGACAGATGATGACATCGACTTTTCTTATAGCGACACAATCGAATTCGCCTTGAACTTGAAAAGATTTAAGTGACTTACTGACTGTAAAGTTACTCTCGTCAATTTCTACGAAATTCAGGGTGAACGACCAAATCATCTCCTCCAGGCGCTCGGAAAAAGAACATTCGATCTTCAAAAGGGATTACGACTGATGTGAAAGAAGTTTGACGAATTAGGTGTGAGAGGGAGCTTCCTTCAAATACACAGAAAGGTAATCGAACCGTTCATCGAATCCCGCAAAATACCACGGCTGCATAAATCGGAGACTCCTTGCCCACATGCCAAGTATACCGTATAAGGTTATATAACGAGTGTCACGGATTGATCATGAGCATGCGTCTTCATATTCAGAAGGGATTATCAGTCATACACACTATTTATGTTTCCGATCTATGTTACCGATACCTCATCCAGGTTTATAAATAATAAATCTTCCTGTATTGAATGCATTTTCTTTATATTCGGTGACCGATGATGGTAGGAGGAAATCGTTTCTGGATAGATGCGAGAAGGAACGGTGCACACCCACTTGCAAATCGGAGAGGGTGCGCCAATAAGGCGATCGCTTTTTGCACCACTGTACGGCATTATTCCGATATCGGATTACCCTCACTGTCAGAGTTATTGCCATCGTTTAGCGCTGATTAGCACTCTTCTGTGATCGATCGCCTGTCATATTTCCCGCTCTTTTTGAAGAGTGAGATTCATGCCACGCACCATGGAAGGTCGAGCAGAGCGTATTCTACGAAACAAGGACATTTGGTGGCCATAAACCCCCCCTCCTCCCCATCGCCTATCTTGAAGTGTTTTAAATCATATCCGCCTAATCACACTTCATGCATTTATTCAAGTGTGTAGTTTGCAACAAAAAAAAATCCATATTTACTTTATATACATTTCGAATTGACAGCTAATTTCCTCTCGAGAATCGAAAGTTATTTTTAAAAACTACACTTCAAAATGTTTGTTTTGAATGTATAAGTGTACGATAAAAGAATACAGCACGTTAAAAATAAATGCTTATATATTTTTTTTTTCACGTCAATAACAATTAACATGATAAACGAAATAAATCTTCGCTCCGTGAAAAAGCTAAAGGAAGGTATCTTATTTTGTGGCCACATTAGCGGTTTTCTTCTCTGAAACGTGCAATTGCGTTAACTTTATTTCTCAGTTTGTCAGTCTAGTTATAATGTGTACCACAATTTAAAATAGCAAGTAAATGTTTCTCAGTGTACTGGTAAATACAGAGGTTGATAAATTACACAACAATTGTCAATGCATCGAAAATTTCATTCTAGAAAAGAGCCGTGACAGCTAATCTTTAATAATACAAAGGCACATAATTTCGTTTCAATTGTTTTCTATTAAAGAAAGAAGGACTGGCTGAGTCTATACCACGAAAGCTTATGTTTAAACAGAGAAACAGGGTGTTATGCGAAGGAAATCTTAAAAACCCACGGAATTGCCCTCTCATGATGGCGTCGTGATGTGCTTTTCGACGCACTTTCTTAAAAGATTGTAACACTTAAATAGAAAATACCCAAACGCTCACATGTAAATGATGTTTACGTATTATCCCTACTTATTTCAAGGAATTTGGAACACTCTCACTGAATCTTTTCGGATGAAATAGATCCGACCCTTGGTTCCAAAATGATAACGAGAACAGTCCCCGTCAAAAATCTTGTTTTCACAATTTAGCGTTTACGAATGGGAAGACTGTCAGCACCCACTTCCTCTCGTTTATAATGAAATCGATGTGACATTACATGAAATCAGTTGGGAAATACTGGTCTTATCATGTTCGTCAACGCGTAGACCTTGTGTCTGGGAGAGAATGATGGCAACCTGTTCGTGTCGGAGGCGTCAACAAACCATTTTAAACAGTTTGAGAGGGAGAGTGTGAGACTAAATCTTCCAAAAACAGCTTACGTTTCCAGACCAACACAGACAAAAAGAAAACAACAGCAGTTAAACAAAGTCAACGCACACTATTATACCGAACAAGCTCATCAATTTTGAGATTCATTTTTGCCGTTGATCATAATTTAATTGGGTGTTCAGCCACTCCTCGGCCCATCATGCCCATTCACACTAAACTATTGGCGACGCCTTTGTTTTGGTACGATTAGACGGATTTGCCAAGTGGTATACACTCAGTTTTCCTAGAGCCCAACTAAGATCCACACTGTCATGTGCATCTAAACAAATGAGTGCTGCACGTTGTTCTGAAAGTTCATTTTTTGTGCAAAGGTTCGTCCTTACCAAAAGTTCGTTTGTCCAAAATGAATAGAGTTCATTGTGCTAAACGTTTCTTTTGTCCGAAGTTTCGTTTGTTCGAAAATGAATAGGCTTTCTTTGTCCGAAAAGTTAAATATGGTTCACAGGTCCAAAAATGTATAGAATCCATTTTCATTTTCGGACAACCGAGCCCGATTTCAGTTTTCTACAAACGAACTGCATCAAATGTTCGGGCAAACGAACATCCTGGTATCGGATAGACCTATTTACGTATTCCGGCACACGGTTCTTCGGAACAACGAACCTAACATGCAGTGCCTTTCAAGATTCCGTCATTACAAAGTCTCACTTTAACAAATAATTTAATTAAAAAGGGTAATTAACAAAACTCACATATCCTGACCTACATGTATTAGATCTGGGCCGTCTTAAGTCTAAGTATTTTTCTAAGAATTTGCCCAGGAAAAAAAAAATCTTAGCCTTTATACCAAACACGGTTAGGCACTTTGTCTGAGGTCAGAAATCATCAAGCAAAATTCTGAATTTTATTAATTCGTCATTTTTTAATTTTGTTGTCTCAAATGAGCTTGCCATATCATCAACATTAAAGTTAAACACTAAGTAGTAGGCTTAAGTTAGGATAAAATTCTCATTTTTTTAATGTGCGATTTGAAGGCGCAATTCCTATTAAACTTATGACTTAGCAAAAATCTACGAGTTTATGCTTCACTGCAAAAATAGGCTTGAACAGAATTTTGTAAGCCGTATTTATGGATACGCATTTTAAAGATAAGCAAACATGCTTAAATTTCTTGCTTTTATGGAATACGGGCCCTGTCTTTATGCATGCAGCACAGAAATGCATTCTTTACCAACACAACTGATATTCGCCTTGAAAATATCGTTTGCAATAAACATTCAGTTATAATGATAATAAAAATATCGTTTGAATTACCAGAATATAGGTAACTCGTAAAACAGAAGTCATTTAGATTCTTAAAAGGCTCACATCCGAAGGAAAGTCTCAATTAATTTGAAGAAGGAAAGGGTATCAAAAGATTCAGTAACCTGAAGAAATAAAAAATTCACACTAGTGAATGCCAAGTGTAGCTGCTAAATTGTGCACTTTCAGAACTCGGTGTTATATTTCAATCTCGCCTTCACACTTCTACTACCATCCATATCGGCTCCTATGGGAACCGCAAATTGTAACGCATTCACCACCCGGCCGCAAAAAGCGAAGATTTTAAACAATCCAAGAATCGATTTATAGGATGCAAATTTAAAGTGATTTGAAAATGAATATCAATTCGAGGAGTTTAAAGTGAACTAAAAAGTACTTTTCATCAGTAGACGCGCCAAATGCAAGCTTTCGCTTACGCTTTTTTTTTTTAAGTATAAGTGTTCAATAGTAACCGATTATTGGATAGAACTACGGGACGGATGAACGTTTCCCGTTCGAGACAACGAAAAAACAATGAAATTATCTAAAAAGCTGTTTGGTTCCACCTTTACTATTCAAAAAATATAAATACAATTTCCATTATTGCGCATGTAAACAACATTTTATTGTTGTACCACGAACAAGGTTAGTGTATTGCCCGAAGATCTTCGTCTTCGGAAGATCTAACGTCAGTATGGCTTCACACTCCATGAAAAACTGTGCAATGAACAAACTGCTTTTTCCTAACTGCTAATACAAACAGGGCTGAAAGTGACGAAACGTGGTTAGGCCAGTGAAGTTGTTCCCTCTTATCGATGTCCCTGGCGCTGTTGGAGTCGAAGTCGATATCGATTGAGAAATTCTAGTGAGCTAGCCAGAATATATCAGCAAGCATTTTCGCCTTGATCATGTGATATCGACGACGACCATAAACAGCCGTTAGGGCTTCGACAAGAGGCTATAGAACAGAGTTTCACAGCTGAAACAAAACTTACCGAAACTGAATCCAAAATTTCCGAATTCATTTGCATTTAATGGAATCTTCAAATTTCTTTTAAAACAAACTTCGGACAATGGTACGAAAAGCTTGAAATAAGCCAGAGACGGGAGATCAATGAATTTGTAAGACCTTTGTTTTCTGCCCAACTCCTGAAATAGCGACAGAATCAATCATGCGAGCACGAGGCGCGAGCCGAAAAATTTGAACTCCAAATTGAGGAAAATAATACTATGAATATCATGACCATTCAAACTTGTTACATTCGATATTGTACATTTCAGATTTTCCTAAATTTTTTGAATGATTTCACGTCCTGAAAATGTTCCTTGAAAATACGCAATGGATGCTATTGAAGTTTGTGGACAGCTAAGCATCCTGCTTTGAAGTAAATTTCCTGCCTGCGGATGCACAAACGACAAAAACAAAAAGAAATCGTACAACAATGCAACATACACCACAAAACATCCCGTTCCTTGCATCTTCACAGATATTCATACATGTCATTATCTCAAGTGGGTCTGCGGTCGATGATCCCATACAAAAGAACTAAAATATGATTATTGCAGCGTAAATTACTTTAACATGTTAATCATGTTAATCAACTGCAACGAATGCCAATACATGTTCACCTAAGTGTATTCCATTACTTTAATGATTTTATTATGAAAAAGGGAACGAAAGAAAGGTTCTAAAATTATAATGTCTTTTATAGTTAAACATGAGTGTATGCCTCGCGTGACTCGCTGGAGCAATGTGCCTATAATATTTAATTTGTTTGGTATTCAATATCCAACATACAATGACAATATTAATGTTAATGTAGGTATTTCTTGAGATAATATTAGAATGCATTCTGGGTACATGTTCATTTCCGCGTCAACCATCGCCATACAAAAATATACATGTACAATCTATTCAGTAATTATTTATCATTATAGGAATCATTAGGAATTATTAGGTATACGCAATGTATTAAAATTGAAATATTCACTCATGGGAATAAAAAAAATCTATCAAAGCATTCTATTTAATCTTCTACATCTTGCCTACGTAATGAGTTCTAAACAAATTGTCATCTTGTACTATTCCAATTATTTTTTTTTCATCTAGCTTCGTCTATAGTTTTAAGCTTATGTATTTAAGGCAATTTATTACTCACCCACATCATTTCTAATAAAACCCACGCACACACCCACACAACGCTCAATCCGTTCTCTCATATGTATATAATATATATATATATATATATATATATATATATATATATATATATATAATATATATATTATTTATATATAAAAGCAAGTTATCAAAATGCAATGGCTGAAAGTGACTCAACGTGAGAGGAGCTAATATGGAATCAGTTGCTGAAGAACCCTCCTTACTATATATACAGTGCGTCCCAAAAAGAACTATACACTTTTGAAATGGCTGCCAAATAAAAATATATTGATTTTAGGTAATGAATTTACATGTTTTTAAAGCTCATTTATCCCCAACTTTCATATGACATCAAAAATTCCGAAAATAAGTCATGCATGAATGAGCAGCGTTCACTTTTGTAAAGGCGTATTTGCGAAATTAGTGGCTGGCAGGAATTGCGCTACCCAGATCATGGTATGAGCGAAAGTCATTATTTGGCAGCTAAAGGAATTGAGGATGATATGCAGAATTACTGATACAATTATTGATGAGTGGATTACTAAGGCTGAATATTTGTGGAATTAGGCGACTCTACAATTTCATGCATGATGTGAAACAGGAATACTATAGATCTCTATGTTACATTTTAACTTCTCCAGGTGATATTTAGTGAGTGTGCTTCGATGTGTGTGTTTAATCTCTCTTTCTTCCTTTTCTTTATCTACTCTTTGCTCTCTGCCATCTCTCTCTTTGTCTTTCCTCCCTCTCTCTCTTTCTTTTTCTCTCTGTCTCCCTCTCTCTCTCTATCTAGTCTCTCGCTTTTTTTTTGCGATGGGTGTTTTGACCATCTCATATTCATTGGTATTCTACTCCAAATATCCCGACTACCTCCCGCCCATCCCGGTTCTACTCACATACCCAAATTGGGCATGGATTGATGACAATCTATCAATCGAATCAGTCACAGTAAATTAGACAATCAAACACCCAGCTAGCAATCACCTTAATCAACATGGCTACCAGTCTAAATCCATGATTTCAAATAATCAATCAAGCATTACATCATCTTCCATACAGTTATTTCAAAAGTGATCAAAATTTTACCCTGCATCTACCACCGGTTCTCGCACCCGCATCCTGCACTACACCAACTAACACCACCACCACTGATAATAACTTGTTAAAGCTTACAATGCTATAAAATGGAAATACATATTCCTGTTCACTTCATTGCATGAAAATTGTAATCCCTAATTCCACAACATTTCACTTAACAAACCCCAACTCATCATAATGACTCAGAATTCTGCATATCATCCTTCAATGCCATAAGCTCAAATGACTTTCGTTTCCATACAAATTGTGTATGACAATTCCTGCGAACACCCTTAATTCTCATACCTTTACAAAAAGTGAAACGCTCCTCATTCATGCATGACTTATTTTCGCGACTTTTTGCGTGTCATAGTGAAAGTCTTGAAGTAATTGAGCTTTCCATACATTAATTCATTACCTAAAATCATATATTTTTTTTATTGGCAGCCACTTTTCAAAAGTGTATAGTTCTTTTGGACGCCTGTATATTTTTTTTCTCATTTCCAACAAAGATTTTGTTTTCTTTTCTCAAATTTTCGGAAAACCTTTTCCTTTTTCAAGAGATAGCTAGACAAGATAGAACAATAACAAAAGTAAAATTAACATTATTAAAATATGAAACCAAGGGAGCGCGTGGGTGTGAGCACCACGCCCACGCGGTTTTCAAGATTAAGATTCAAGATACTTTATTGATTTCTCTTCAATGTTTTCAAAAAGTTAACAAAAAATAAATAATCAAATTAACAACCATCAGTATGTAACTAGAACATTTTTGTTCAAAAGTAACAGAGAAAACAAATTATAAGAAAATTCAGGAACCAGCAAGAAGCAAAGCTGTGAAGCGCTGGTCCTTATAATTATATACAGCGCCGTCCCAGAATAAAAAACGAAACCGAGATTGATCGTACGTTTTATCATAACTTTATCCTAATGAAATTCATAAACACCCTCAATTAAGCTTGAGTCTATTTTTTTTTCATTTGATAACATCTACCGAGTGAGTAAAATAAAACTTTACACCTTGGAAAAATGTCAATAAAAGAAAACCAAATTTATAAACCCTAAACTATTTTACGTATTCTGAAAGAGTTAACTCCTCCCGCATCTTCTGGTACCATTTTTTGTGTGGTATGTCTTACGCTTGAATGAACACGACGCATTGTTGCGAACATGCAAATTTCGAATTGTGCCAGAGGTGGGGATGAAATTGAAACAACAAAAGCTGACAAAAAAGCAACTCCATCATGAATAACAATAGCATCACTTTTTAACGAAAGTGTCTTCCGCTTAATAAGTTGGCAGGGTGTTGTTACACATAATGATATACATTTTGTATAAAATGAGATAAATCTGTATTGTCAGGCATGAGTGCGCACACGTCAAGACAAAACTATCTCTTTTCAAAAAGTATTAGGAGGCCCTTTTAGGTCTGTCAGTAGCTATTTACTCTTTTGATGTTACTCATTCTGCATTACTTGCGATCAATCTAATTTTCATACAAATGTAGTCAATAAGCGTAAAAACACCCCTTGCTAAGTTATTAAGCGGAAGACACTTCGCTTAAAAGAAAGTTATGCTATTTTATTCATGATGGAGTTGCTTTTTTGTCAGCTTTTGTTGTTTCAATTTCATTCCCCACCCTGGCACAATTCGAATATTGCCATGTTCGCAAACAAATGCGTTCGTGTGATCGCGAGGTACAGCGTAAAGACTCATACCACACCAAAAATGGTACCAAGAAGATGTGGGAGCAGTTACTCATTTCAGAATATGTAAAATAATTTAGGGTTAATAAATGTTTTCTTTTTATAACATTGTTTCTAGGGTGTAAAGTTTTTTTGAACTCACTCTGTATATGACCCGTAATCAGGCATGAATAAGAACAAACTGAAAAAGATAAACCAAAAAGTCATTTAGAAAAACAAAATTAGATAAATAAGGAAAATAGACAATTGTCAACAGAAAATGAGACAAGTAATCAATCGACAAGACAGTATTATCAAGAGCAATCTTTAATTTTTATTCAAATCTGTACCATGAAAAACCAACTAAAAAAGTCGATATAGGTTTACATTATCTACAAAATATTGACGTTCCAAGTTAAACACCAATATGTGTGAAATATTGAAAGTCCATTAAGCTACACGATTGAGGTTATTTCAAGGTAACTAAAAACTATGAAAAAATAACAAGTCCCCGGCGGTCAAGACGGTTTACTGTGGAATTCTATCGCTTCTTTTGGCCAACACTCTAAATTTTTATTTATTTAGATCCTTGAATTCCGCTACCTAACAAAGGGAAAAATGCTAGATTCTCATAAGATAGCGAATAATTCACTTTTTGACCCTAAAGCGAAAATAACCAAGAAATTTGTTAAAACAATTGCGCACCTATTTCACTTTAAATGTTATATACAAAATAACTAATCTGTATGTATAGCAAAACAGAATTAAAAACAGGTTCTTACCATATTAATACATTTGGAGAATCTCAAAAAAAAAAGGGATTCTTACAGGGACGTTCTTATCGGGAGATATTCCCGTTTACTTTAATGATATACTTTGTACACAAGCTTAATGATATCCGGACATGCATGATAGTCTATCGACTTTTGAAAAGACTTTTGAATTCTGTTAAACAAGCATTTCTCTTAATGTCTTATTTCTTTCCAATTCGGACCATCTCTGAAAAAATGGATTCATATTGTTTTATCCGAAAATGCATATCTTCTACGTGTTTTAGTGGAATGGAATATTGTTACAGAGAAGGTTTGTCTATAGTACGAGGTGTCGCCAAAGGGGACCCATTATCGCCATACATGTTTTTACTTGTTAGCGAAATATTAGGAATATTTAACCAACATCAAAATAATATCACTGGCTGCCACCTTAAATGGAAGGGAATCTAAAATTATCTACAATAATCAGACGATACCCTGCTTCAACACTTGAACGGTCGAAAAGATTTGCGAAACCAGCCACTCAAAAATTTTAGATCGAATTTGAAAAATGATCCAATTCTTAAAACAAATTTACTAAAACTTCAAGTTATTGGATCGGACAAAAACAGAGCCCTGCTAAAAACAGTTTTTCGTCAGAACACATCTAAATTGGGTATCTGAAGGTATATTCTAGGTACACTTGAATAGACTTATTCAGATTGATTTGTCAATTAATGATCGATCATAATTTATTGTGAAAAAATATAAAGCGATCACAAACGACAATCTAATTCATGGTCAAAGAGAAATTTAACAGTTCATAGGGATAATAATTTGTAGTAAAACGTAATTAGTTACCAAAATTGAATTATTCTCCCATTACTCTCTTCCGGACACCAAGCCATAGCAAAACTTTATGAAAGGTTTAAATCGCTTCACTTTTATTTTCATTTCATATGGGGTAACCAAACCTATATAAGATAATAGAGAACAAATGTGTCAAATATATTAATGAAGGAGGTTTGCTAAAAATGATTGACATTTCACTCATGCCAAATCCCTTTAAGATATTCATGGATCAGAAGATTTGAAAAAGTAACACTTGTGCGAAGGAAAAATAACACTTTCCATTTGTTACGTTCATTTTTGCCAAAAATTGCCTTTTTCATTAGGATCGCGTTCATTTTTAAAACATTGGCAGCTGACACCAAACCATTTTGGAAAGAAGTCCTATTAGCTTGTCTGAATTAGTTCAGCTTTTACCCGTGATATTGCATGTCAACCTCTCTGGAACAACCTCTTAATAAAAATAAATGATAAAGTATATTCTTTTTCAAAACAGGGATTTAAAAGGAATACGTTATCGTGAACGATATTTTAAAAACGAGGACGGACTTACTTTCTTATTTTGAAATTCAACGTAAAATTTTGATGTACAAATCCAATTCCTTCAGTATTTTAGTTTGCTGTAATTTCTATTTTCGTTCAGTTTTTTGAAAAGAAGACGCACGATTTGATTCCAAAAAGCAATCGATCCTTAATTACAGAGCCATGTTCCTATACTGCAAAACAGAAACTGATGTTTTCAAACATAATTTATCAAACATTTTTAAAACACAAAGTTAAAAAATGTAAAAGTTTAAAAAAATGGCCAAAATAAATATAGATATCGAGGATGACCATGGGGCTCGTATTCGCCTAATTCCTTTTTCAAATCTATTTTAGATACAAATATGAGATGGTTCCAAATAAAAGTACTAACAAATATTATATATGAAAGATGCATGTATAGATTTGGTATTGTAACTGAACATCTCTCTCT
>CALNVZ010003432.1:20410551-20489332 GCA_940671915.1 Paracentrotus lividus | reverse complement strand
ATCCCCTTTCTTGAGTTGACCAAGATTTTTTTTTTATTTATTTATTTATTTATTTATTTAGTTTGAAGAATATTCGATGCCAAAAGATAACATGTGGAAAACAACAAAAAAACAAAAACAAAAAACAAAAACAAAAACAAAATACAATTCAATAAATAAATAGCTTTGTAAATGAATTTTTGATAGCAAAATTCGAAAATAATTGCAAAGATAATGAAAAGGTAAGAGTAAGTCTGCTGATTAGCAAAATGTCGGATGATCGTATTTCTCATTTTCTTCCATTTTTTGCGCAAGCATTTTTTTGAGCCCCCGACAAAAACATTCTGTGTGCGCTCAAGCATGAACGAACTTATTATTTTAAATGGCATTTGAAAGTAAGACTTCAGAGCATCTATTAACATCAAAAAATAGACATCATAATTTGAAACGAAATTTTGACAGAATTTTCAAAAACTGCCGTTTTTTATTGATACACCCTGTATAGTAAAACATATATAATTAGTATATACTATGATTTGTCGTAAGCTGATTTTAATACTTAATTTTATATTTACCTCAATAAAATATAAGACTTTTGTGACTGTCGTTTGATTAGAACCACCAAACAATTTTTCTCTATAGACTTCAATTCATTTTAAAAGTTTTCCTCGGTGATTTTTTTTTCCTTCAAGCTAACAAGACTTCCTCCGAACGTGTAAGAGCGTCACGTGTACACATGAAAACTACATTCAAACGAAATACAAGAGATAGAACATAATATAATACATTGACCTTACGAAATAATGTCGTCAAATATTAAATATAATATAATATAGAACTAAAACGGGCTTCCTTTTGTATGTGAAACACCATGTAATATATGTCATACTAGCTTTAACAGGGGTGATTAAAGAAAACTATATTTAAAACAATACATCTAATTAGATTGATTTAAAACGCTTAAAATAAAACTTCCCATGTATACCACCATCACATACATCAACACATCCATAAAAGAAGACCCTCTATTATAATAATGTACATAGACATAAATAATTTCAAATCAAGTGGACGAGGTCATCCACACTGATCCGTCACGTACTTTGATTTAAGATAAAAGCATGATATTTCCAAACGTATGAACCAGCAAAGAAAGGGAAGTCCCAGTTTACCATGTAAAACCTCATTACCACATGATGACGTCATATAAGAGAGACTATAGACTAAAATGCGAATCCTAAAAAAAAGATAGCTAAGACACAAGCGCAAACATCTCCTACATCAGGCCATGGCGATACTAAAAAGTCCAAGATCTGAAATTTAATAGTGCGTGGGTCTATCACGTATATTTCAATAATAAAAGAAAATCCATTCAATTGTGTTAAATTAAATTGAAGGGTATGTCATACGTGCACGTATAAAGGTTGTTTCCTGCACTGTTGCAATTTGGCTGTTTCCAGTGGACAAAAATAAGATAAAATAGTAATTACAATTGAAAAATAAAGATAAAGCGCAAATATCTCCTCCATCATTCAGGGCCGTGACGACAAGATCAGAAATTTAAATAGTGCGTATAGGCTTAATCACTTATATTTGTAAAATCCATACAAATGTGGAAAATAAAATTGAAGGGTATATCACACAATCACGTCTCAATGTCATTTCCTGTACTTTAAAACATATTTGTACTATTATAGGAAATAAATTCGTTCTGTTTAAACCAACAAAAAGAAAGACAGAAATTTTTTCTTAAATGCCCCGCTAATGACTAGGCTTAAATGAAAAAAAAAGGCTGTATTAATTTTTTCCACCAAAATTCATGCCGACTCTACTAATTGAGTTGATTTGATTTTTTCCAGTGTACGGTCGCTTGTTCTCATTTACCTGAAGCAATGTGCCTTCTGAAAAGGAGGATGAGTTCGCATCAACCACAAGTCATCATTCTTACTTGATTGTTATTAAATCCGATTCCGTAGAAAACAGCAACGAGGGACTAGTTTTCAGTCCTGACGTTGGGGTTTCATCGTGGAGGCGGGAATGAAGTGCGTGTTGTCTTTAAAGCCTGGCAAGAATTGGTGACCGGGAGTAATGCGAAGATAATTGCCGCCAAATGAATTAAGCTGTCGCATTTAAAGCACCTTGTGGTTTTTTAAACAATGACCTCCCACATATAATTTACTTAATGAAAAGGTCAGGTTTGAAGCAACGAAATGAAAGAACCTGAGCGATGATTTGCATCCCAAGGACATGATTATCGTTTGGCGAGCAAATAGCTTTTAATTTCCCATTAAATATCCTGATTCATAAAGCTAGAATAGCGGATACGCATTTATTTTTATTTCTAAAATCATAGGCGGTATCAAAATTATGCAATATGATTGTGACTTTAATAATATAACATGTATTTACAACATTTAAGGTTAGGTAAACATTATATATTGGTTTTCAAACCCTGTTTTTAGAGATTATGCTATAGCTTTTGAATGGAAGAACTGGGATACAATTTTCACTGTTCTTATTCGGTGACATACTTCGTGAAAGAGGCTTATTTCCCGTAATATATAACCTTTTCTTATTCAATAACCATCAATTCTGCAGATAATGATACAGGTAACAAATACTACTACTCAGTGGTCACTAAAAAAGAAAACTAAGTTGCATTTGAATTTGATTCAACAGTGAAAGTGTGCTGGAGTGATTTCTACTGCGAGGGCATTCATTTCAATGTAGTTTGGTGATACAATTTGGGCTTATCAGCCTTAAGTGATATAATGTCAACAGATATCTTCCCGTCAGAGTAGCACATGCAATTTTCCTGATAGATACTCCCTTTTTTTTTTCTTGAATGATTTGAATTTTGGGGGCATTCGCCCCAAATTTTGCAATTAAGCAAATTCCTCGCTTTTTGTCGAGATTCCCTTCCGAGTCTTTCGAATCCGAGGTGCCTGGATCATCTACGCAGATCAGTGTCGGTACCACGTATCTATCCCCCGTTACAAATATATTACCGCTATTATTTGGAAAAAACAGAAGTCTTACGTCGCGTGGGGAAACCGATGAATAATTGTAAAGACATCAACTGGTCTGCCTGCAGAAAGACTTAACCTTTTTTGCACCCCTCACAACTCATTATATCTGTCGAAAAGCGTGCTAAGTAGAACCCCAAATACGAATGTATCCGCATAGTGAATTTCATTTTGCGAAGAATTCGATATACTAAAATTTAAGAGGCAAGGAATTTGAAATGCAGATGGCAGCTGGGCTGATGGCGTTGTAACATGGTGGTGATTATATCTGAGGGTCGACAAAAGTGACGCGGTTGAAGCATGGCTTCCCGTTGACATCCGAATATATTCCCACTATCATCTCGTAAATGTCAATAGTTTCATTAATGTCATATACAACCCTAGCAAAATATCGACAATTGCTGGTAGACCTGAGAATAATTTATTGGGCGATGCTTTTCTTGTGTGTTTATAATTAAAAAAATTACAAGAGCAGGAATCCCTCTACCAAAATTAGAATAACCAGAATACCCGTTTAGTACTGTTGTACTAAAACGGGATATATTTTGAATTAATGAGGGTAAATATTAGTGGACCGTTTGCTCGAACCAATTATAGGGAGTTTGGTAAACAAAAAACACAAATTCTGACACACATTGGTAATTTTATGAATATGCACATCGGTTTTTTTTTTATGTGTGTGTGTGTTTTTGTATGTGTTAAATTGTTTTCTTTTTGTTTGTTTTTTGGTCATCGGGTGGTTCTTAAAACATCGCAATATCGAGGCCAATACTACATTGTTTTAGGCTTGAACTCTATGAACCTTGAGCTTTCACCTTCTTTCTAATTTCTTTCTGAAATCAGATCATTTCATGAAATTTTAAGTTGACCTCTGTGACCCCTGAACTTTTTATTACGTCTACATAACCTATTCAGATCAAATGCTACATACTATCCTCAAGTCCAGAGTTCACATCTCAAAAAGGTTCTTGTGATATCGCAACAACGAGCTTGATACAAGGAATTTCATAATTTGAACCCTTGACCTTTGACTTAGTAAACAGATCGTCTTTCTATGGTGATACATGCTATACCTAAAGATTGAAGTTCATATATGAAGTGGTTCCGGTACCATTTTAGTTGCCGGATGCATAAAAACGCACATACTACATTCACATCTACTGAAGACGAACCGAGCCGTTTATCTTCATGCTTGCATACAAGATACACTGCCAAAAACGGTGTTGTTTAAATTAGTGTTAAATTAACACCATTGGTGTTTGAATAACCTCATGGTGTTGTTTGCCTATAAAACACCAGTGGTGTTGATTACACAATTTAAACACCAACATTTTCGTAGTGTATACTGGCCTAAAAAAAGTGCTATTCTATCCCATTCTTGACAGTGGGATCGCCATAAAGGCCTTGTCGATATATTCCACATACTAGTGAAAGTTTCTATGAAAGTTCTTTTAGACATAATTGTTCATTGGCTTTGAGTAGTGTTATAAAAATTTTCGTAAAACTTACTTCTAAACTTTGGGTTCGAACCCTCCCTTCCCTCCCATGTAAAAATCACCACAAAAAAAAGGGGGGGGGGGAACCAGGACTCAATGTGCTCTAAATGCTTCATTGATCAATTAAGTGCTACGAATATAGACCGTGTCTGTGACATGGTCTGTTAATTACGTGATGGCTGATTACACACCACTGCACCAATTCAATAACAAATCCTTGTTCGCAAATTACGGGTTTTTTTCACGGTTTCCCGTTCTCAGTAATTCCGAAGTACTGAATTAAGATCAGGTCTGTTTTCTTACGGAATACATTTATTCAGTGCATGAAGAGGTAATCATTTGAATCACACAGACATATTAAAGTTTGTACAGTCGCATCTTGATCCATTTGCTCAAGAACATTCCGTACATTAATCTTGCTCCAGGCATTTCATCACGTCTCATTTAACAAAGAAAACGAATGGCTGGAGATGTTACGTCTCACAAAGCAAAGACAGACAGCAAAAAAATGCATATAATGGTTGATTCTCGAGGGGATTAGGTCTATTTATTGGCGAAGCTAGGGGAACAGGTTGCTTACTTTCATTATGCAGCCAAATGTCTATACTTCTCTGTACTTAAAATAATAATAATATTTACCCACCACCCGCAAAAGTTGCATCAGCTTTTAAAACAAAAATTTATAATTTTTTATGATAATATAAAATCATGAAAATAATCCATGAATACTATGCTGTACTTACGTATTTGGGTTCAGTAGATTTTTTCCTTTTCTTTCCCCCCCCCCTTTTTTGTGTTATCTCTCCACTGATACAAATCCAGGGAAAACACATACATCATCGGTATCCATCTTTATAACCATACAATCCGCCATAACCTTCAAATTATGCTGACTTTTATCACCAACGCACGCACACACACAGCTTAATACCTCCCAAATGTAAGACTATTAGGTGTTGCTTCCAGAGATGCATTGAAGCAGATGGTCATAAATCAAATGGAATGGAGATATAATGGTAAATGAACTAACTCACTTAACAAAACACGTTAAATATATAGTTGGGTCACCTCCAATTCTGTCATAAAGTGCTTAATTGCTGCTTTTATTGCCACAGCATTAATCGCCAGTGTGTTATATGTACGTGACAAAGTATCTAGATACGTTATTCTATTTAGGTATGTTCATGGACCCTAGAAAAGACGGATGATACATAATTACTATTGTGACAAGTCATTATTTTGTCTTCAGGGGGTAAATGTATTAGGCTGGATTTACTTTAAAACACTGATTGTACAGACCATTGCTAGGGAAAAAAGTAATGCAAAAACGCTTTTCATTCCACATGCTAGATAGTAGAATTCAGACATCTTTTATGAAGGAAAATTCATCCTGAGGAGACGTTCACACCCTGAACAAGCAAAGGGTAATGTTCATGTCAACATTATCACACAAACATCCGACATAAATGTCAAAATAACAAACTGTATGTAGCTCCTGAACTGAAGCCCTCGAACGCACTCCTTTGTAAATAATTGCCCAAACAAATTGTCAACTCAGCTTCACATCGTTCCCTCTCTTTTCCACCGAAATAGCTATAGGCACATTTCCATTACAGAAAATATCCAAGCCCCGCGGTGGAGAGGGGAAAAAGCAGGGCATACTCCGAAGGTTGCCTCTGAGCCATGTGTGCCTTCATTCTTTATCCCGAATATCTAGGACAAGTAAATGTTTGCTTCACTTATCAAATCATAAACCAAAGTACCAGTAATGGCATATAACGATCGTGACACAACGTGCACCAAATTCTCGGGTCGCTCCAAGGGATGTTAAAGGAGGGTGACGTAAGGTAGTTCTCAGAGAGACCTAATGCACGCCAGTCAATCAGACCCCTATTTGCCGCGTACATTACCTCTATAGAATTCGTGACGTAACTGAAAGAGCTTAGGTTTCACTTCTTCTATTTGGCAAATATTGAGGCTGAAATTCGATAATTGTCCAGAAAGGAAATGCCACTTCCATAGCCTTGGACAACTGTAATGAATTTATTTCGGACATTTTTAATCCTGAAGGCATTTTTATACATAACTTTTAAAAAAATCTTTGCGACTACTTACAATTTAATTACCTGGAAATGTTTTATTCATTCGATATACCCTTTTACACATAAAATGTTTATATCGAGAATCGATAAATCTAGCTTACGGGCGGACAATGGCTGGACATGAGATTGATCGAGTTTCCGTATAAACTTTCATGTGAACATAACTGAATATACATACTTAAACGTGGTGTTTGAGTCAGAATAAATGCAATGGTCGATTGCGGGGGTCGATTACAGCATGAACTGTTTGAAGAGGTTCTAGAACAATTAGCCCCTGGACAATCACCCCCGGACAATTACCCCCGAGGACAATTACCCGAGGACAATCCCCCGGACAATTACCCCTTCCCCCTCTCCTGGCATCGATGTTGGAATCAAGCGACGCCCATTGTGAGTTTCGCCCGGTGTTGAAGGCTTTTGAATTATTTTCTACTTTCTGTTTCCCTTTCTATTTTATATTTCTCTTTCTCCTTTTCTCTCCCTCTCTCCTCTCTCTCTCTTTCTCTCACACTTTCTTCTTTTTCCTTGCTTTTCCCTCTTTTTTCCCATTTTCTTCCCAATATTCTAGATTGAGATGTGGCTTCATAAATTAATAGGCTTAATAACTTTGAAACAAAATAAAACACACAATACACCTTGTAATTTTACCATTTATGGGTGATAGCAAAGAAGAAAATTAAGTACCAAAATTCCTAAAATTGTAAACGATATGACGTAATCAATACAGTGTATTTCAATACTCCATAAATTAGCAAATAAAGTACAAATAAACTAAAGCCCAATGTCGATCTATGCAAAAATAAGGTTAATCGTACAAATATCATACATTATTCTTTCACTTTATTTGTAATCTATAGAGTCATTAATTATGGCCTTATGTAATTGGGTAATTGTCCGGGGTAATTGTCCGGGGGCAATTGTCCTCCGGGGTAATTGTCCTCAGGGGTAATTGTCCGGGGGTAATTGTCCGGGGGTAATTGTCCGTGGGGTAATTGTCCGGGGGTAGTTGTCCATGGGTATTTTCCGGGGGGTAGTTGTCCTGATACGGTTTGAAGATATTGCATCTGGCGAAAATCATATGGGCAATTTTAACTTAAACTACTAGTAATTAACATCAGTTTACCGTCCAGTACCATCTAAATTATTTACATAATGTGAACCCCCCCCCAAGCACACACATACACATAAATACACACACATAGGAGTAGAGAGGCGTATTTTATATTATATATTTTTTTTTTTACAGGAATTAGAAGACTGCTACTTCTAATAGTAGCAATACTAACATATTTGGACTATTTGTCAAAGGCTCAGATGTGTTTTAGATGCAAGATATGGGATACAGAAAAGGGTGGGGAAAAAAGAAAATATATATAAAGGGGAAAGTGAAGTTACACAAAAATCCTCTTGAATCATATTTTCATCCTCAAATTTATGTTAATAAACACCAAAAAAAAAAATTATAAATCCTTTCTTATACTAAATATTCTGTGCAAAATTACGAGTCTAAAATAATGTAATAAGTTTACAATGCGAAATTCATATCGAAAGGCGATGTGTCAGAAAGCAATGCCACCTGCAAAATAAAATTCGATGCAATCTAGGTTGCAATTGTTTGACATGTCCCAGGCTCTAGAACACAAACACGATAGACGTGATACTGCATTCTTCTCTTTCATATCAGACTGAAACACAGATCTTATTAGTAAGATGCTGCATGTTCACCTTTTATTACTATCACTCCTTAAACCAACTGCAGAAAAGCGCTCGGATGTTATTTTTTCCTCGGCATCATTTACATCTCCGCTTCCAATAGCCCAAAACAAAATGGCTCAAGCGGGATGATTTTAGGAATCAAGGGGGTGTGGATTACTCCTGAATTATTCCGTTCCGTGAATGTGTACGTGATCTCTGAATAGGATGTCAAGAGGATGTTCGACTCATCCGATTCTCTTATTATCTTAGCGGATTCAATGTTTGTCTATCGACAGGTTGCTTTCGAGAAGACGAGATGTTTGACTGTGTCCAGAGGTATACGTTCACGTTTCCATGGTTCTGGACATGCTAGACTTGAAATTTGAGTTGTAAATCTGTATTCCGAATAGCATCTGATTGAAAATTCTCATTAGAAATTCGCGGGGGTATCTCATTCATCCGTTGGTTGTGTCAATATACCGAATCCACTGTCTATCGACCCGTTGCTTCTGATGGAGATGTTAGGGGTTTTAATGTTGTCATTTTCTGAAGAGCGCAACATTTGAAGCACGGCATGAACAATATGCATTTTCACTTGTTACTTTTATACATAGAACTATTTGACTTACAAACGGGAAACTCATGATTATTAACAACCATTGTCATGCACGGATGTAAAATACACACTGCCAATATTAACTCCATTTTAGATGGCATGCCATATATCCCATTAACACGATTAAACCTAAACATACGTAACAGGAACGAGATACTACAAGGTATTCTATTTTGCACAAAAGAAATGTGTCTGGTATACACATGGTACACATGGTATAGACAAGGGTTTGAATTGAAAACAATGTGATGATATTCATGCATTGTCACGAAGGAAAGCAGCAATGCATATTTTAAAGAATACGTTTGTTGAAGAACCCTTCACGTAAGAGAGTCAATCAAGAGCTCTCTTTCTGTCATGTTGGTGTATTGAAATAAAGAGACCGTGATCGGAACCTGACCTAAAAAGTAAAAATGCAATTGACATCATTTCAGCAGATGCAATTAATGAAATGACGTTAAAGTAGGCAGAGACCACGAGGGGCGAGATTACGAGGAGATAATTATTGCTTATTACGGGCATTTTGGTCGCTAGCCATCATATCACTGGTGTCCCTCTTCCATTAAAAATTAATAATAACCAGTGAGCCCAGTGACGCCATTCTCCACTACCCTTGACATACTAACGAATTACTGTGAACTCTTGCACTCTATAAAAAAAAAATGTGACAATAACATTTACCTTTTGGGTGCAAAGTTGCACCTATGCCATGATGTTGTTACTGTTTTATATCTTAATTACGATTAATGGTATAATTATGATTACAGTGATCATTCTTAAACATTGCCAGGTCTCACGACTCTGATAATTTGAGTCTCTCCCTATCTGATGCTCAGATTGAACTTATTATGCACATATATTTTATTGTATCTTTTGCACACATGGCACCAACATTGCTTCATGGTCATCTTAAAAGATAAAACTCGGTTGTCGACAGGCCAACGTGGAAGCCCATATACTGTTACCGCCTTTGAAATGGAAAATAATAATCACGTAATTTAGAATTTGTCAATGAGGAAAAATACGTTGTTCTTCTTAGATCGATTGCATCTATGATTGAAAAAAAAACAGCAACACACTTTATCAGAATGTAGCATTCTCATTTACAAAGAGCATCGTACAGTGTACAATTGTAAAGTTACAGAAATGCCATTAAAAATCTTAAATTCTCTAAATAGGCCTGCGCACATAATCTGCGATGAACATTTCATTTTATCTAAATGTGTAATCTGCAATAATCTTCTCTTAACTAGATGAGGTCACAATCTACAAAATAAACCTTTTAACTTCTAAAGAAAATTTGAAATTAAAACTAAAAAAATCTGCATAAGGTCTTCAATTAGAAACAGTCGATTTTTATAATATAAGGTGTGCAGAATGTTCAAGTCTTTAGAGACTGCAAGAACCAACTGTTGCATGCCGAAACTGCTCCTAACCAAGACTGTTTGGATAACTCCATTGGGTACTTGATATGCCCAGGTGTCACCAACACGTAATTGACAAGCGCGCTCATATAACCACGTAGTCGTGTATAGCGTTTGCATTCATGTCCAACCCTTGTGGCATTGCTGACCTCAAATCTCACCTTAATATGTAGTAATTATTTTCCCATTTGGTGGATGGTACAAACTATCAGAAATATTGTGTAAAATTAATTCTTTTTACTCACCTAGAAAAAAAAGGACCAAAGTTTATCCTGGATTGCATCAGCAATACGTAAACGCCATTGAGGTTTAACTTTGTAATATTATTATCAAAACCATGTCATCAATATTTCAGAAGAAAACACATTTAAACTGTTTCAGTGAACGAAATACATATGGAAATGGTAATAGACAAATCTATGATTCCAAGTTGGACAGATAAAACTCATCGCATCATCAATAGAGCCTATAATTTAACGTTGTTCAAATTTGCCCTCAAATTTTAATTTGAAATTTGACCCGAAAAATTAAAACCTGAATTTGTTTATAAACAGGCATTCGCTTTGTAATCCTAAAGATTACTTGAATTATATCATGGTCAACTATGATTAATAGCAATATGAAAAGGCAGGTACCACAGATGGAAAATAAAATTAATCTTCTCCGAATTGACTCATTAAGTATTCATACCATGAAGGTATAAGAGCAAATCAAAATCAATAAAATAAAATATTTAAGGTTCCTTATATACTACTACAAGTAGAAATTCCGACGTTTTTATGAAAAGCTTTCTATCAAAGTGATGACAAAAAAATTGGTATGAAGACTGTGTTAAATAATAATACAATGAAAAGATGTTTTCCTTCATACTTTTATTACGTTAAGTCACAAAAAAATGATGCTGTATCATCTAACGAAGATTTATTCATTTACCTAACATCTGGACCTATTTAACGGTTTATTTTTGTAGCATAGCATGTTGAATTTTAAAGGAATATAGCTTTTCAATATTTCAAAACAATACAAAATTTCAAATATAGCAATGACTAATGTGGTGTGTAGACCACATTCTGGAAAAATTTGTATTATCAAATCAAGTGGAGAAGAACAACATGAATTGTAAAAGAATAATAGTAAGACCATATCAATTTAACTAGATTTGTTAAATTAACTGGTTGATGCCAATAAAATACATCGATACATGAATTACACCATATGCCCGTTTGGTATCTCTATCACTGCAGCAGGTTGCATACGATTGCATTATGATACCTTCAGTATTCATCAGCAAGTAGATATGCATCACCATCATCCGAAGATTTATTCACACAGTGGCTCATCAAGTATTGATAAAGAAAATCCCTGGATGTAACCTTGACATCGATACTTAACTCAATCTAGCCTTGGATGAATCTCTCCTCAGACGAGATCTCGGAGGCGACATTAACAAAGTTATGTCAAACAACTTACCGATTTTGATTTGCATCTCTTTTTGTCAAAACCAGGGGAAAACAAGGAAAGCAAATTTGATTGGAAAGGAATCGAATGGCACGGTTTATTTGAGGAAGTTTTCATTAATGATCTTCCACGGATCATGCATCGTCAAGTGCGCATAATGAAAGCCGTTACTCAATCGTGATCCGCGCATAAACGACTTTAAATGCGCAAACATTTAGAGCAAATAACTGGTGGCGTCAGTCGAGACCAGCGAGATGAGACTGAGAAGGGAAGAGTGATTTGGGGGTTGTAATGGAGCGGTGAGTTGAAGAGACACCTCCATTTCCTGCAAAGTGCATCAAGGACATCCTTTTTTGTCACCCGCATTTTAAAACGAGCCATCGTCCGGGGTGCGACTTTTGAATGAGCGAGATGCGACCTAGAAATCCATAGCTCCCTCATGGAAATTTCATTCTTTAAAACATGTTACAGAAGTGGTTTGGTACCTCATGAAAGGGGAGGTAAATTGTACATTAAGAGAACAATACAACAAGAGAATGAAAGAGGATTAACAAATATTAGGGGTAATTTATATCAATTACGAATGTTCGGAATGTAGAAAAGTGTTTGTTATTACTTAAAGGTTGATATGCATTATGTTCGATTTTTAATAAAGGTTGTTGATTTAAAAAGATAATAATTGGTTTAAATTTATTTGTTCGTTTCATGGAGACTTTTGTTGGATGGAATGCGTTATTTCAATAATAAAGAGTGCTCTTGAAATCAATGTAGCCATATCCCACATATGTGACCCCTTCCCCTGATACCTTCCTCCGCCGATAACATTATCATAAAACGACGAATCAATGCAATCAATATATCTGTTTACAGCAAGCACAAAACAGGTCCCTTCAAACAAACAAAAATAATAACAAACTGCCTACTGGCAGTTATTTGCCTCATCGGTCCAAAAATTCCGAAAAGAAAATGTTGGAAAGCCATACTTTTCTTGACATCCCTGGAATTGGGGCTCGAATAAACTTGTGGCGACGGAACGGGTAAGGCTCATCGATTCAAGAGCAGACGGTGGTGACAGCGTTCCCGCCAATGATCTGAACCGATGGCGATCGACAAATAATGACATCCGTCAAAATTATTGAAGGCTCGAGCGAACGAGCACGTTTTCGCACCATAAGGTTGCCAACAATGACTTGACGCGAATGAGATTATAAAACTTCTATTGATATCTTTGTATTGCTGACTGTTCGCCGTAGACACCTGAGGAATATTCTGAGACACAACTCACTGTTAATCATTTTATTTTTATCACAATCCAAGGAACTTAGTTTTTTATTAAGCCTTATTATGATCTTTAATAACACCCACTAGTCACTACCTACGTATTGATTAGTACACCTGTATACCTGAGCATGTAAACATAGTGTTTGTTATTGGAAATTTCGGATGGGTGCTATTCTAATTGATTCAATCTCCTGATCTAATAAATATACAGTTAAGCATTCATTTGCATCCGTCACTCATGACCCTGGTGACGTAAATGTGTGTGCTGCATGGCCAGTTAGATAGAATGCTATAAATGATGAACACTTTATATTGTATAGGCGACACTCGTTAAAGCAGTGGTAAATATTTTCCAAGCACTTGGCAAACGTAGGTATTTCGTGAAAGACAATGAGTTAGATATGGGTTGCTCTGATATGTGCTTATTCGTAACATTTTTGATGGAACCACGTTCGAGACAAAGCTGCATCTTTCCCGTTGCGGGGTTAAAGGAGGACACCCGGTCGCAGATAAAACCCCAATTATACACAAAGACATCTCTTATTAAGCCGATATTCTTAATTGCGTTTAAGAATTGTACTTACGTACAAATTTGAGCTCTACTTCAGATACAAAAACACAACTTCGATTTAGGATCGCAGGATGCATTATGGACTCCTGTCTAACTTTTTTTTTTTTACTATAATTAATTTTGTAAGGGATCCTAAACTAGGACAGGACTACAAGTGGCTTAAAAATCGATATTGCAATGCAGAGGCAGCTAATTTGCTTCTTTTTTCCCCGTTACTTTAAAAATGTTTAAACATTTGATGATTCCATTGATTGACAAAATTTACATTTTCAGTAAATGATTCATTAAAGATATTAGTAACAAAATGTTCTAAAATGGGAAAAGGTGCTAGGCCGCAGAAGTTTGTCATAGTTTATTCCCTATTTTCTCTATGTATCTCTCTATGTATCTCTATCTCTCTCTCTTTTTCTTCAATTCTCTTGCTCTTTGTATTTTCCTCTGAGATGAGAAATAAAAACCCGAGTTCCAGAAAAAGTAATGTGAGATTATTGATCGGAATATACAATTCCATCTCCATTCCAGTAGGAGTGGCTGTACTTCCGACCGGTTCACAACTTTGAAGGGATGGCATTACTCCATGACGATTGGAAGGAAAAGTTGGAATTTTGAAAATTGATAAGCGAAAACATCGATTTCAATTCCGTTTTATTGCTATAGAACGTTTTTTGTTCTTATGGTGGTATCTCACTTGCCATGAGATGGTTTTGAGACTAGTTTGGGATGGGATTGAAACGGATTTGAGACGGTTTTGAGACTAGTTGCGGAGACCGTCCGGAGACGTCTCAGAGACATCTCCTGAGTCTCCGCGACGTCTCACATGTCTCATGAATTGCGGGAAAATCGAACATGCTAAAATCTATATTTTGTTACGTCATAGAGTCGCAGAGTCGCAGAGACATCTCCGGGAAGTGAGATACTTCTAGTGCACAAAGTCGTATGCATAATACGAAGTACTTGCTTTGAATTTTGATCAGGCATTTTCTTGTTATTATACAATATTGCGATATTTCGCGTTATTGTTAATTGTTTGCGATTGTAAATGTTTTCAAAATATAGAAACCTAATAAATAAGCATGAATTCCAAATTAATTGGATTAGTGAGAGCGTCGTAAAAGTTTTATCACCTTTACGCATGTTATTTTAGAAAAAATTCAAATTTTTTTTCTAACTTTATTTATGAAAATCGATGTTCCCCGTTACAAAAGCGTTTTAATATAATTCATTATTAAGGAAATGTCTTTGTTTAGCAATATTGGTGAAAAAAATAAAAATGATTATTAGATTATAAACGGATTACTGATAATAAATCAACAAATTCTCTATTTTTTTTCTTGGTTTGTTAAAGCATCCTATATTTCTTATTTTCAGCTAATTTTCTTTTAATTTGGGATAATCTTCTTTTTCCTTTTATAATAACTAAAGTCAACTTTGCATGAAAGATTTGTCCTCCTTGATATAAATTGTTATTGTGCAGCAGAAAACTCCTGTTTGAGTGTGATCCAATTGTGTTTGATGTATCTTATTTGAGGCCATGCTATTTCAATTTCTGGTTCACAAACAAAACCAAATTGTATATTAAGTCAGTGAAATCCCATTTCTACTTCTAAGAATATCAACAACAAAAAAAAGGATGAAAACGATGGACAAAGCTTAAGCCTCTTTATAATCCGTCTCCCATTACCGGTTGAGTGTCACAAAGAAAATTGACATTTGAAAATATAAACACCATTAAAAAAGCCCAGAGTCTTCCCTCTCCATACGCCCCATGTAACCTTTCCTAAGTTACTTCCAAAATGTCATTGTGATGTCTTAGGGAATATCTGATTACTTCGGAACAGCCTAGAAATATAGGCGCAATGTATATTCGGGGCACTTTATAAATATCTTTTCGATGTCTTTTATTAAAAAGTAAAATCGAGTATAGGCCAACATTTCAGGGGCATTGAGCATGCTTGCATCTACCATGATTCCTACTACATTTAGTAATCTACCGTCAGCTGAAAATTTTACCAGGATAAATTACAAAGTGTGGATCAATTTTCCGTCGTCGACAAGAAAGACCCATCGTTAATCAATGTAACTACCTATGTCACATTTCACAAATTGTTATTGTGCAGCAGAAAACTCCTGTTTGAGTGTGATCCAATTGTGTTTCGGGCAATTTAAGGTCATGAATACTTGTTACGTCGCCATAGCAACCGTCAATCTAGCCCGAGTGAATATTTTAATTCAATTCTGCCAACTGATGAACCTAGGTAATCATTTGAAATTCATCTAACGACTTTGATTACCGTTTGATTAGAAAAGCAGCACGCAATCATTGGCAGACAATTGTGCATTCGAGTGCACGGCGATGTCCCTGAACCTGAAACACACTCATACTTAAGAGTGAGGATCCAATGACGTCATGAAATGGAGAGCATCAACCCCTTTTGCCAAGAACGCGCCACTTTCTGGGCTAATGTTATATGATTTGGACAAATCCGCATCAAGGTTTTATGCAGGTTGAAGGGTCTCCCATGCTAAATGTAGTGGTAGTGGCGTAGATAATGTGATACATTTGAGGCATTTTTTTTGTGGGGGGGGGGTGCGCATTCTTACTCTAACCTTCCAGAACGATATTTTAATAACACGAGCGAGAAAATACGCTCAGAATTCTTGCTTTGAAAATCCATGCATTATTTACAGAACACCCATATTGGGGATGATTATCGTAACTGTTCATGTCGCCAGGTTCAAGGGAATTCAAACTGAAATGACGGGAAGCCATGTGTGAGAGGATGGCTTGTTTTACTCATGGGATAATCTTAAAGGGGATCACGGGGAAATATGGGTAACGAGAATACTAGTACCTCGAGCTACGCAACACCTAGAGCACGATTTATTGGTCCCCTGGGGAATATTTATACAGAGAAGACACGGAATGAAGATAATTATATAGATGTAAAATAGGTACCAGTCTTTGTGAAGAAATAACGAGGTGAAATTTGAGCCACTGTTTGTCCTCAAGTAGCACTCAGAGACGGGGCGATGAGAATGGCGTTGACCATCGCCAAACTACAGTCCCATGTATTCATTCCGGTGTCCCCATTTCTTCTCAGGCTGCAACTTCTTTAGCAAACATCACACATTTACAAATGGCACTTGAAGTCAAACGGGAAATTATGCAGTCCCCTCACGCTTTCTTTTGCCAACTGGCTGCAGTCACAGGATTCATCACGTTATAGGGTTTAACAAGGGAGCAAATTACATTATATTTGGATTGCGTTATGTATACTTTCCTTTCTATAAAAACCTAAAATAGAGCTACTGTTTGGATTCTGAACATCATGTACTTAGTGGAGTATAATTTGGGCTCATAAGAGTGAATATCGGTAGTCAGACGGGGAGAGGAAAAGTTTCCCTTTCCCCCGAAATAATCGTTTTGTGTGTGTGTATGTTCTTGTGGGTGTGTGACGGTGTGAGTGGTGCTATGGGTAAGATGTGTGTATCTATTTAGATGGGTGTAAAGGTATGTTTTGTGGGTGTGGGGCGGTTGCAAGTTGTTGTGGAGTGGGCGTATGGGTGTCTTCAATGGCGCGCGCTTGTTTGTGTGTGTGTGTGTGTGTGTGTGTGTTTGTTTGTGTGTGTTGCTTTGCACAATTTTATATATTTGCAAAATTCACTTCAGATCATATCATTCCTACTTGGTTTACGTGTAGATCGGTTATTATGCTTGTTTTATAACTATGGTTTTACATTTGAATAAGTATTGTTGTGTACCAATAAATGATAAAAAAAAAACATTATTTTGCGTGCCTAATGCTTATTTTTTGTGTGAATTTGTGAGATACGAAAGGGGTAGGATGTGTAGTGATATATGTAGTTTTACTAGGGGACAATGAAATAGAATGAGATTGAAAAGAAAGATAACAGAGATAGAAATGAAGTATTCAAGGGTAAAGCAGAAATTGTTAAATATTTATATTGTAATAAATAAATATTTTGTTATTGGTGGGGGTCTCATATAATTCTAATTTAATTCATTAAATCAATTTTATTTATTTAATTCAATTAATTTCAAGAATTACTACATTGTCCAACCTCTTTTTCAATGTATGAAGTGCAAGTGGGCTGGTATGTAGAATTATGAGGAGAGAAAAGGAAATAAAAGATGAAGGGGTAAAGTGGAAAATACTCAATATAAACGGATTTCAATTAAAAAAAATTCTTTGTCATATATTTATATGGTTTCTTAGTTTTGTTGCATAATTTCATATTGACAATGACCAAAATCACGAAAATTTGACAAAAATAAACAAACTTTTGTTCAATTTAAAAAGATACACTGTTATTATTAATTTTACGCCTTAAACAACTACGCAGTAACCACCTTTTGCATTCGAAAGAAAAGAGGACACGGCATCAACCAGTCCACTATTCGTTTGCTACTTGTCCCTCAGTTTGTTTTTCCTCTCGCTCTATCAGACACCCACTCACACACGCACACAAAGTCACATACACTCCCTCACACATACGCACACTTTTTCCTCTAATTTTCAAATCAACAAACCTATAGGCCCCGCTCGGTTGTTGTCAGAAATGTCATCGGTATATTTGCCTGACACCCACGCAATATTAAACATGCGGGACTAAAGTAAGAAAATACATTCAAACACGCCGAGGGTCAGCCTTCGTCTCGCCCTCTCTTCGTTTTCAAACTCCCCAACACATTAACACAAAATTTGCCGGTGGGTCCTCCCTGTCAACGCACATAATATTCATCTTCTGCAAATCACGATTCCGGATCTAATTTTCAAAGGGCAAAGGTTTAACTTACTTTGTGAGCGTTACCCTGACATTTATTTATACAAACTGTCTATTATGTACCATATAATGGTATACATTGCCTATTTCCTATCATTTCGGACACTTTGTGTTATTGATGATTTGAAATGACTTAAAACTTGCTTTGCGTTTTCAATCACAAGGGAGGCACACGGTATGCAACTTATTCCCCTTGATATAATCATGCTGGAGACGAGTTTGAGCGTTCATGCCTTTTTCAATGATGTTAACAGAAATATTTTAGCCAGAAGTTACAAACGTGCCTTATTCACTCAAACACCTCTACTTGTGAGGCCCACATATAACTCATGTGCGATGCGTTGTTCCTTTGCTTCAGGCCACGAATCAATATTTTGGTAAAACTGGGTTAGAACTTCTTTACCTATACGTTGTTCTCCTATGTCTAAAGTTCGATCAATCTAACGTGTACCCTTGTTCATGCCACGACCACATGATCTTCACCAATTTGTATTATGAATAAATAAAATAATGCAGTAATTTTAAAGGTAATTATAACTCTTTGGAAAGGCCAGGATCCCTCAGGATTTATCAAACTGTTAATAATTTAGGCCTAATAATTTAGGCCTAATAATTTAGGCCTATAATATCAGAGATTATACTTTATATCCATACACTCTGCTTCCTTCAAACTGTTGACAAATTTCTAATACCAGATTATTTAAATTCTGTTTTTCTTTTGTCTTAAGGAGAACAAACAAGTAAATTGAGGCGTTTCCTCGGGATTCGTCAAAGTGTGTTAATGCGCGCACGTTTGTTTGTTCTCTTACACGTTCTCCTTCTCTCCTTATCTCTCCATCTATCTCTTACTCTAATAGTTTCATATTTCAGAATTCTACTTCCCTAAAAGTACACGTCTGTTCAATTTATTGATTGGCTAACATTTATCGCTGCAGAGCTAAGGCCGATTAGCCGGTAAAGATTATTCCCTTCTCGATACGAAGCTTTGACGGAAAGACCTACCTTCTTGGGTCGATTGGATTTTGTCGCATCTCCCAGTAAATGTCGGTCTGGGCTTAAATAAATGGGCGAAAGTAATCAAGTCTGACGGAACTCAATTTGCGCATTCGTGCGGGCGAATGTAGTGTCGACAATTCCCCCCGATAATTTGCATCTGCCATTAATTCTGTGGATTGGTCTTTCTATTTCCCGAAAGGTTCATATCAATAGTCCTTAGTGGCTCTCCTAATATAAGTGTTTTGGCTGGATGTTGCTTATCTGCCGTTGACCAGAACGGGTAACCTGTCTATTCGAAGCACGTCGGTACTTCCACGCAACAATTATTTTAAGGCTCTTCATCAAAATGGTTTTATAAATCCAAATTCCTCTAAACGCACTTCTACAAATTCTTAAAAAATGCATGTCCCAATCCCAAATATTGGAAGTTAATTTCATTTGGTGAAATGAAATGTTAAGATAATAAATATTCACAAGTGTGTTTACAAAAATTTAACCACCATTTCCATACTATTAATTTTTTTTTTATTGCAAATTTTATTTAACATTAATGAATGATATATACATATATATATATATATATATATATATATATATATCTACCTATTTTCGTCCTTAAGGCGAATTTCTTTGTTTCCTCCTTTTATATCGCCCCACCGAACCCTATCCCTAACCCTATTGAATTGGCGTTAAGGGGAATTTTTCGCCTATAGAAAGTCGCTAAGGGGAATCGTGACTGAATAGAGCTATTCTTCTCAGTTCCCCTTATATATATATATTACACCTCCGTCTCCATCTTCAGTGCAATGATTTATTTTGAAAGGTGAGTTTCACAATCCGTCTGCTCATGAACAATCGTGTTTTTTACGTCTGTTTCAGAAACGGATTTGAATACATCTTTTTGTCACACCATGAGCACTGACGAAGAGTGTGACTTCGCCTTTCAGTTTTGAGACCTATGCTCCTTTTTATTATAAAATCTATGTGATTTTATGTTTTTGGCATTCTTCTTTATCAACTGCGATTCATATATATATATAGTGAAAACGGGCCCCTTGAATAACGTGCTATGCAGTGAACCATCTTTTATTTAGTATAGGCGAAATGAATGAGAGAGATGACTTGAAACGTAGCTCTCAAATTCCTTTAATTCACAAGCTTTCGGCCAGCATGGCCTTCGTCAGGCGGTTGTATTTAGTTCATCTGAGAGGGCGCTCTAGGGGACAAGAGAGGGTCCACTTGTACTGGCGGTTCCATGAATTGTTATTTAGATTTTGTAGAGAGGTATACTTAGTAATCAGTAAAGAGACGCATGTAGGCGTACATCGCACATAGCAGTACTCCACTCATTATCACGCTTCTATGTGATCCCGGTAACATAATTAGCTAATGAAAAATTAAACATGCAATATAGGAACATGATGAAATATGTTTAAATATGTTTAAATAATAAATTGGTCATGAGTTCCATTAAGGGGATTGATAATTGCAAATTGTGTCATAATTGCATAACACTAATAATTAATTAACTTCGCAATATACATTAATGTTCATTCCATTCTTGACACGTGTTTAGATTTATAAAATGATACCTTTTAATGTACCTGATATGCTTTGAAAGTAATGTTTTATTGACAACTTGAGTTTAAAACTGAAGACTTGTTTTTGTCTTTTCCCTAAATATCAACTTGTTTTACTGCATATTTACCAGTATTGAAAATTTTATTTAGCAAACTTCAATATAGACGTGCGTTGGCTTGCTATTTTGTTCCATGACCCGAGTCTAAAGTAAATTAAAATATTTAATAGAAATACAAATAAAGGAACAATGCCTAGTTTTTATCTCGTTTGATTTTTGTAAATGGATCGCTACACAAGTCATTGTACACTAGATTTTTAACCAACTTTAAGGAATGAAATGGTAACAAAAATGTTCTGCGTCAAAATGTTTCGTGGATATAAACCATCTGTAAGAAGGCATGTGTAAGATTTGCGACATGCATTTTCCAGTTAGAATCACGTCCCTGTCTTTCAGTCAGAAAAAACAACAACCCTGTATTCCCCATCTCTCTTATGTAGTCAAGTGTCATAAAAGCGCCACAATAGCCAACATAGTAATGTACCGTGCCTTCCGGTGTCTCTAGGAGAGTAACGTAATCTTATTACACATTGATAAAATAATACAAAACTAAAACTCACGCCTAGCTTTATGAAACTTTATCCACCAGAGATTCAATAGAGATATTTTGGTGAAGACAGGTGCGTATCACATACTAGCGAATCTTGTGAATCGCAACACGAATGAGACGAAATACGCCGTAGGGAATACTCAGGGTAAGACTAGATTGACTGGTGGTAACACCGATACCTGAAACAGGAAATTATCATATGTCGCGGAGGTTTGGAGGAGTCCACCACACAGACAGCTGAAGCCTTTCCTCGGCTATGTTTCACCAAGTCTGTTGTAAGTTACGAATGACTTTACGAACGACTGGTGATCAGTTCTTGCGCTAAATTATAAAGCCTGTGATAAGTATAGAACCCGAGAACATGTTCCTGTCGTTCGTTAAGTCGTTCGTAACTTTAAGAACGACTTAGTGAAACACCACCCTGGACAACCAGACTCTCACGTAACGTCAACGCAACATGAATGAGAAGAGATATCTCGTGACGTACAACCACACAATCCGCCAACTTGACCCGACTTAAGTCATGGAAACTACTCGACCCAGACCATACTATTACCCAGACACACTAAGAAGACTTGTGCCAGTGATGACCGATATAAGTCCAAACAACTACAATCTCAATTTAGAGATGTGACTGGAGTATCTAATTTTGGGATATTGGTCTTCCTATATAGGCTCCTAGTCAATGCGTATTTAAACAAATTCATTGCATTTGCACATTCATCTGAAAATAGGTCATCTAAATCTGTGCAAAGTACGTCTCCGCTTGCACTGCTCCCAAGAGTTCACACGCTCATATGTGTTTTACTATTCCTTGGCGTATAAGACTGAATGCTAGTTGTCCACCCTCCTCTTGGACGGAGCTTTAACGATTTTTACGTCAGGATCGCTGGAGGGAGTTGCAACAACGACGTTGCTTAAGTCACGAGAGAAAGAAATAGGAGCTGGCAGAGTCGAAGATAATGAAGACATTTAATACATTTCCTGTACTCCATGAGAGTGTTTACTAAACGATAAAAAAGTGTGTCGAGTAGGTTCGCATCCGTTATTCATCGCAAGAACATTCTTTGGGGAACTCATGAATATTATCTGGATCAACCATATGCTGTCTACTGCCCTAGAAAACATTATATGTCTTGGCCTCGCTACTGATGAAACAAACTTAGTATTGACGATAATGCCATGGCAATCAGCACCACATGCCGCTGATGGAGAAGATAAGCATGGGAAATGGGGTAGAGCTAAATTATAACCCAATATTCACTTAAGCCTTTCACTGATGCCCGTGATACCTCTGTCCAAAATAACTCAAGCTCAAGTTGTGTGGTGAATACTCAACTCCAAGAACCTTTACAATTTGGAATGTGTCATTCCGTGCAGGCTTCCAACATGTCCAAAGGCAATGATTTTGTAACGTTACTACACTGTTATTTACTTGTAGTATTAGAAGGCAACCTAGAATAATTATGTATTCTTCTTGAACTGTGATATTGATTCCCTCGTCTTGATTTCCTACTTTGCTCTCAACTATATCTACTTTTCCCTCCATCCTAATCTAAATACCAAGTCTTTGATTTCATGCATTCCTTCACAACATTTCATCGTACCGCTTAATTGCATATGAATTTCAAAGAACCATATCTGATGTGTTTTTCAAGTACATACCCGTTGGGGATACAGCATGTAGCTTGAAGTAAATGATTCAAGGATGTAACCCTAGAAGCTGACGTTTCATGGAGACATTTTCAGCACAATGTTGCAGTCGACTAGACGCACGAAAAATAGATTTAATGGATGATTCCAATTTTCAAATCAATCTCTTCTACAATTCATTCTGTGTGCATTCACTCATGCTTCTCTCCAAATATACGCTTCGGGCGATGAGTAGTGTGTTTATAAAATGATATCCTTGCACTTAAAAATATATATTTACTGCAAGTATGGCCAGTGGCAGAGAGGCCACTCAAATGTATTAAGTAAATCAAGTTTCATGTTCTGCTATTTTATTTCCCCCTGCCAATTGTATAACATGCATATTCTGTTATGTATCAAAGAGTAAATGAACAATGGACGGTATCACAATGGAAAGAACAGGACAGTAAATAAGTTCGACAGTAGCTTTAACATGATTACCCTTGAAATATAACCTCGGGCAGGTAGTTCACCGAATCGATTTTCATATTGAGATGAAATGTGGATTTCCTGAACTTTTGACAAGGAATGCATTAGGATGTCACATTGTAAAGAAAATGTAGTTCTTTAAATCTCATTCCGAGCGAAAGAATCATATCGGATGTTTTTTGAAAGTACGCTCTTCCTTTGCCTGAAGCAAATGTTTTTACCAAAATGTTATTCGAACTGACCCTTGCATTTTCTTTCATTATCAATCATCTATGATCAAATACGAATCGAAACTTAATATGGTTATTCGTTATAATTAACCTAAATAAGACATGCCAAGTTATTGTAAATATTGTCATTCTCGGTAAGAGTTCGGATTGAGGTTTCAAAGAATCACTGTTTGTTTTACAATAATATTATCGGTATAACACTGCTGTCAAGTAAATAACAGCACATTTTACGGTATTTTCCCTTTTTTTAAAGATTTTTAAATTAACAGTAAATTATTGTTGGATGTAGCTTACTAGGATAAACGAATATTACAGTGAATTACGGTGCTGCAGAGTTGCTAGTAATTTACTATTAAAAAAAGTACAGACATTTCTTGTTTATATAGTGTCGTTATCATTTTAGTAGACTGATGTATTCATCAAGAATCATGCTGTAATTATATTTGTCATTTTACACATTTGAACTTGATGAAAGTTAGTTTGCATTGGACAAGACTAGAAACATAATACAAAGCCATTCTTTTTTTAATAACACTTCTCAGAGACCATTGTATACATGGAGTTACTGAGAACTGAAGGGCAGATGTAATACTTCCAACAAAACAAAAAAATAAAAATAACACTCCGTAATCATACAACACAATGATCAATGGCCAATTCCGAGATTTGTTGTATTTGTGACCCCGTGGGTACCTTGTATCCGAAATTGCCGGAAATAATTATGCAAATCTGATACTACCTTTAACAGAGCCCTGGAATCCTCCAGCGTCTCAAGAGAGAGTCAACGGACATCCAGGGAGACCCGCCAAATTATCGTTCTCAAAAATAGACGATCGTCGATCGATCAACGGGGCGAGATACGAAATGTCGTCTGCTCGTATCTGTAATGACTCGTCTGCTAGAGAAGTACAGGAGCTGACAGATGAAAGGGTTACCGACCAAAGGGAAAAGGCCAAATGAAGGGTCGAGTATGCTCAGTCCAGAGGGTGTTCGCCCTGTGTTGCCATGGCAAATGACTCGTTTTCTGTTCTAAAAACAGTTATTTTTTCTGCGACAGGTTAAAGTGTATCTTATGATCGTGTCAACTCCCATATCCCCCCCCCCTCCCAAATAGAAGACTAGAATAAGTCCCTATCTACAGGAAACACATCATTCCATATTCCATAAATATTTTAGTTACAGTAGGTGGCATCGGCTTATTGTCAAAATCATTAACAATTTACGTTGATTTTGTCCAATTTACTCTGAACATTGAATAATAATCTAAGCCAATACTATGATGTTACTATTTCTTTAAATGAATTCCATCTACTGCTTTCAGTTACATATTATTGTTCAATCGAATTTGATTAATAGTCTTCTTTGATATGTGTTTCTAAGAACCTTCCTAGCGGCAATGTATGAGGCGCATTTACTTTGATTAGTTGACGCATGGATCGTAAACTTATGACGATCCATGGTTGACGACGATCCATGGTTGACGCAATGAGTATCAATAATGATTATGACTGTATAAGGAACGCTTTGATGAAATTGAAATCAAATACCAAATCCTTTATTGTCATTTAGAATGAACAACAACAAGAAGAAGGATTATCCCAGGGTACCTGAATCATGGATTCATGGCAACCTTACAATCACCATTGCTAGAGCGAGCAGTCCCAAAGGATTCACATGAAGGCAGTAGGAAAATCTTCAACTCCCTTGAGCTCCCGTCACGATTAAATCAAAATGGCAACTTATTCTCTCAGGAAATTGTAACTTTAAACTTCTCTAGCCAGGGCATGCAAGGAGAGAAAGAAGAAACAACCAACTCCTCTTTTGACTCCGGGGCAATCATTATAAAATCCATAACATGAAAATCAAATTTTGAGGTTCGGTTCTCTAATGACACCGCAGCTATTGCACACGAAGGGAAGCTTGATTGTCTGTTCTAATGCCTACCATGTGTAAGACCTGGAAGAAATACAAACTGCAATCTACCAAGCGGGTACGTTCTTATGTTGTTCTGCCCCGAGTGGTTCGAGATATATGAAACGTAATTTGAAGTTTCATTTCATCTTCGAATCAATAACAGAGACTAGCCGCTGCAGCCAAAATACAATTGTCCGCCTTAATAAATGACGGTTAAAGAGAATCACCATTCGTTGTAAATGATAGTTTTCATGCCAGAACAAATTACTTTTACAAATTACATTGTCATTATACGACATAGAAATCATAATCAAATATAGAGGCACACCTGATTCCATCATGACAAATTGATGTCAAATATCAATACTATTTTACCTGCTTGTTATGCACCCAAGGCATGCCCCTCATATCACTTTCCAGGAAAAAGGCTTTCTTGGGACAGGAAATCTTTTGAATCCAAAGGAATAACAGCTCCATAGTAAGTCGTTGTTAGGGAAATATAATTTGAGATTTAATTCCATAAATCACATTTCATGAATACACGTAACTCTGGAGAATCCAGACTAATGGTGTATCGAATTAAATCACATTGTCATAAAATGACTGCATGAGTATAATGTTATTTTTTTCTTCAGATTATTGATGGAAATTCAAACGCATTTGTCAGCATATTTTGATAACTTCGGTTTAAAGTAAGTTTTTTTAAAGCTATAATGTAAGATGTAAGATGGAAGATGCTATCAAGATTTACAAATTTGAAAGTGGTTGCTAAGCTTTGTGTTTACGGGGTCGGTCTGGCCATTGTGACTATAACAGTCACAGCACCTCGTAAGTGCAACGTGCAACTCCCTACGATAATCCACGTCGTAGATAGTTGTACGTTGTACTTAACGACGTTTGTAACCATCGCTTAATGCGGCGGTCACAACTCGCCGTACCTTCGACGTGCAACTCCCTACGATGGATTTCGTAGAAAAATCGTGCAGCGCAGGTACCTCGCAGGCACGTTGCATGTACGACGTCCAGGAAGTTTTTCCAATATCCTTACTACAGAAACGCAGGAATCGCAGAAATTGATCCATGACCTGTGCATGCATTGTGCAATCAACGCAAGGCTACGTTGATTGCACGTGCCCCGTAGCCTACGACGAGTTGTGACCGCCGCATAAAGGGCCTGTCCCACAGAAGGCGATCGTTGTGGCGACAACCTACGAACTGCTACGTGAATTATCGCGTCTGTCGCCAACAAATACGTAGCAAACTTCTGTTCACCGCTGGTTTCTTACCAAGTTAAACAATAGCCGGCGTCAGTTGGGTTGACGTTAATGACCGTAGCCTGTCTTCTCTTGTCGCGACAAGGTGCTATCGTAGATTGTCGCCAGATAGAACATGTTTAGCAGAGCGGAACGGCGGCCAGTTGTAGGTTGCCGCGCTCCAGCGTACGTTGCACGCATCGCTGAACCGAAAGGCCAGTGAAATTTAAACCGCTACGACCTTGTCGCCACCTACATTCACCAAAATCATGATCGGGCTCCCATTCAGATACTGCACAGTCGCCGCTGATGTTTGAAATTTTCAAAAATCTCTCACGACCCAAATTATGATGCGCGACTGAGAGGACTATCACGAACCTAAAGGCGAAAGACCGCCATCAGGTAGAAAACACTCGATCGCCTGTGTCAGTCGTAAGGATCGCCACAGTGCACAAGTTCACATTTTAGTTGATTTTAAGCTGCGACAAAAGAAGTCGAGCCGCGAGATGCGCGAAGGTCGAGGCTATTGTATTATCGGATACCAACTATTGTTAGCCTATTGTTTGCGTGGGAGCAAGTCGTTGTCGTAGCCTATCGTGGACAGAGTCGTAGATACGTAGATGATCTTCGGTCACCTACGATTCTGACACGATTCTGGCAGGTTCTAACATGCATAGGTTGTCGCCACAACGATCGCCTTCTGTGGGACAGGCCCTTAAGTTGTAGCGTAATACAATGAGGCGCACCCCTTCCTAACTTAGAGTTACATAGTCCTCAAGGATTGCATAGCCAAGGAATGAACGTAAACCAAACTGCAACAGAAATTGCACATTCTCCAAACATTCATTAGGGACTAGATGAGAAGCGCCCCCAGTGTTGACTCAGATGCCATGGGTGTTCGGGGAGACTGGGATGAGAGAAATAAGGAACTGGTAGAAATATCGGCCACCTTTGCGAAGTTGTTGCATCTGCCCAAATGCCCTCGTGAAATTGCTCTCAATTGGCGGTGATGCGAGCGCTAACGTAACAATCACGACCGAATTTGTTTTTGCACGTTCATCCCCTTCTCTTCCTTTTTTTTCTAGTGTGCCAATTTTCTTCCTATTGTATGTGTGTTCTTCTGAATCAATCCTTTTTAACGTCTTCTAGAGGGACCGCCAGTTCAACCTCATTTCATGCACGACATAATAAATTGAAAAAATAACACTATACTAAAAAGCTTTTAGGCATTTAACTCTGCAAATATTTCTTCAACGCGGAGAACGACTTGAAATAAAGTCACCAGACAAGTTATCAAATCATTGGGGAGCAGAAGTCTAAGGGCTTTCAAAAGATTTTCTGATTTTTTTTATCATTATTATTATTAGTTTTTTTCGAACATTATTTATTCATTTTTTATTTCTCAATTTATTTCTTTTTAAAAATTAAATTTCATTTATTTAATTACATGTATGCTGTAACCTCCACGCGTAATTTTGTGTCTGTAATCGAACTTGAACCTAATTATCAGGCAGACATTGATTGAGACATTTCAGCTTTACAATGAAGTTGACAATATTAATGGAATGGACATGTTCATACAAGGAAAATTAAATTCAGGTTATAATTTTGTTTGCATTGCGAAATAGGCTGACATTTATTTTATGTAACTACCCCGTCTACCGTAACCCCTTCCGGAATAGTTTTATTGAAACATTACATCAATATTAGATTACTGTTAAGAAATTATGAACGTATTTAGAAACAAAGTAATCCGTTATATCGGGTTCACTCTGATTGTGACATGTGAAATTTATTTTATGTAACTACCCCGTCTACCGTAACCCCTTCCGGAATAGTTTTATTGAAACATTACATCAATATTGGATTACTGTTAAGAAATTATGAACGTATTTAGAAACAAAGTAATCCGTTATATCTGGTTCACTCTAATTGTAGAAGTTATAATGTTTCCACTTGCATAATTGAAAACTGTAAAGTTCAATATACCACGCATTATTCGGAAAGCCTTTTGAAAGATCAGACTGATTATGTTGGACATTTTGTTTCCCACACATTCACAAACGCGCGCGCGCACTCGCACACACACACACACACACACACACACACACACACATACACAGACGCACACACACATACACAAATTATATATTTAAATAGTTTGTGGTATTCTGTGGTATTATTTTGTTGATTACTACACGACTTTGGTATATTACCACATATATTTCCTGTGGTTTGCCTACCTTTCACACAAACACACACGTACACACACACGCACACACTCATCTCACCTTCCATCACATCCGAACCGTCGCACACACTCGCGTACACATTCCGCCTGCAAGTTCTAATAACTATCGTGACTACTACTCATGTAAATGCCAAATGATACATAAAACATGTGTGCATTTTCTTCCTTACACAATTGTGTAAGTCATGTGACTGCCAACTCTTACTGACAGGACCACATTACGTATATCTTGATTAATTGCGCGGGTGTTTTATATCCATGTTCCCGTTGTTTAAGACGACGATTGGATGATGATCCAACATTGTCATCGCAGCCACACCCAAAACGACAAAGCCTTGGCCAAACGCGGACATTTATTTCTTTGTTCTGTCAATGGCTGTGCTGGCGTCGGCTTAGGACCTCGCCGACAATATGTGACTGAGGCAATTTAGGGTGATGTACTCCGGATTCCCAAAAGTCAGACAGATGGATACCCTCGATTTTCTGGTAAAATAGAGAACACCACTCTATTAGCTAAACACTTGGAACCAGGAATATAAAAGCAGATTGTTTTAGAACTAAATATTGATTTTATTTCTAAGTGCCTTTAGATTAAGGTTTTTCTTTTCTTTTCCTTTCCTTTTCATTATTTCCCCCCTCGAAATTCAACAGTTCACTATTCGTCATTTTTACCAATAACTGTATCCTTTTATATTGTCATTATCCCAATTTTCCTCTCTCTTGTTAGTCTCTTCATCAATTTTTCTTATATTTTCTATTTATTTCTCTTTTCATTTTTTTCTCAATTATCAGAACCTTTTTTATAGACGATATTTCTCCATGTAGTCTGTCTCGATATAATCTTCACACAATCTGAAACATGAATGTTGTAGACTTGTCAAATAGTGGTGTTTTCTCACTTCTTCTCTTACAGTGCAAACAAGCCTGAATGTATACTCTTGCTAAACAGAACATTTCCTGATCTTTTATTTCATTGTGAGCAGGATTAACCTCATATAACGTGCAAATCTGATCTGTAATCTTCTATGTATTGGGTGGAAGGGCTCACGTGAATGAGATCACATAATTAACTGGTACTTTTTATTTTATTTTTTATTATAGACGCAGACAGTTGAATATTTGAACAGATGTCTGGTCGTTAGATGAAACAAATCTATGATCCCCGGCACGACACGACACGGAAAGGAATTCTATATAAAGGCCTAAAAGTCATTTACTTCTCTCTACCCACGTGTAAATGGTTACCTGATAGGGTAAAGTTCAAAATACTTTGCATAATGGGCGACTTCATTTACAAAAGACTTAAAATTTGCCATCAATAATAACTTTAATGAAATACTGCATTTTGATGGTTATTGAGCAAAGTTACTATGGTAGTTACCATTGATGGCAAAGTTACTACAATGGTAACTCATTATGCAACGGGGCGCTGAGCTGAATTATTGTTATTACATAGAAAAATAAATTTAATCCAATTAAATTCCAGTTAGAGATGATTACAAACATTTGAAACCCCCCAACAAATGTTTTCTAACTTACATGCAATTAAGCACATTAAAAAAAGTTGGGTAAAAAAATAAAAGTAACAAACAAGTTTTACAGCGTCGTGTGACAATGTTGTGGAATGTTTTTTTACGGTTTGGTGTCCCATTATCTTCGAATTTATCATCACACAAATATTTTCTTTCATATCTGATATCATTAGAACAGGATAAATTTTCTAAGAAAATGGTAATGGGAGATTTATCTATGACATAAAAAATAACATCATTGCCAACGGAAAATTTCCCAATTCGCATGACTCTCCAATCAGTATGTGCGTGTGTGCGTGTGTGGGGGGAGGGGTATGTGCGTGTCAAAAGATTCCTTCTGATTTTGATAGACTGAAATGCACGTGCACTTTCTCCTCTGAAATCTTCATATGCCTCTGTCTTTTTGGGGAGCCATTGGAGTCACTGAATGGCTCTCTAATCCATTCATGCTATTCAATTCTTGCATGAAAAGGATGTAAGAGAACGCCAATCCAAGTATGTTCATGTCAGCGGATTGCATTTTCCAAAATTGGCGCCATATTGTTTGCATCTCTGTTTTCCTTTTGGACTGGTTTATCGCCCAGGGACCTGTTGGACAGCTTCGGACAGCTTGCTGTCTGCATTCGATGTCATGTGATACCTCGCATGTTTGTGCCCATTTTCCATCTTTTTTTTTTTTTTTTTAGAAGAGCATATACGTACAAAAAAATACACCTGTTTCACTAATATTAAAAGAGGTAATATGAGCCACTAACAACACAAAAAGGGAAAGATAGGGACAACCAATCTGATGATGAACGATTTCGAAGATAAAGACGAGATTTTTCTCATACTTGTCATGATACAAAAGGTTGTTTGTCCATTTCGCTGATGGACAAACAATTATTAAAGTGCTTTTTGTTTTGTTTTGTTTTTTACATTTTTGGTCTGCAGAATCAGATTCAAATTTTAGTTTATCTTATTACTATTATTATTAATACACGTGTAGCTGTCTCGTTTAATTTTAACATTGCTCTAATATCTTGTTCTCTCTTTTTTTCAATTTCACTCTCTATCTTTTTTTTTTTTTCATGAATTCTCAATAACAGAAGCATTTTTATCTACGATTCCTTTATGTTATCTATCTTAGATCACTTTGTCTCTACTTACACTGCATATTATCCGAACCAGTAATGTTAATAGTGTCTTCAAACTTCTCCTTTTACAGTATAAATAAACATGAATGTATACTGTGGCTAAACGGAACTTTTTACCTCCATCTTAATTTTCACAGGATTAAGGTCACTTTCCGTACCATTTCTTTTCTTTAACATAGATGTAAACCTAACAATATGTATTTCAGCTCTCTCTTCTCAACAAATACAGATTTTATGTGCATCGCTAACTGTCCAAAGTATATTTTTGAGCCATGGTACGCTGCTCAGAGGACGATATATTCGATCGTAGATTCCTATTGGGAACTTGGCGGATCTATCATCAACATAAACTCGCTTTTACAACAATCGGGTAAATACCATGTTATGCTCTTTAAAGTGTTTTAACTAAATATGTAATTAAAATAAACATATACATTCTGCACCCAAGGACACGAAACGAACAATCGCATTATGTTTCGTTTATTTAAAAAAATGTAACAGCAGTGGCGGTGTGGCGTTTCAAGGGAAATTCAATACATATCTCCGCTTACCGCATCTCTACATCAGGGGTCACGTGACCCGCACAATATCGATATCTCCCAAATTGTCGGCCTGGGTGTATATGAGAAACCGCGGCTGTGCATAATATCATCTTCTGTAGAACTTTGTCGTGGGAATTTGCTGCCAATTTACGTCAAATCTTTTATTCTGATGAACAGATGGTTATGTCAGTTGTAAACTCTCCTGCAATCAGGTACAGTGAGTGATCCTTCAGAATTTCCAACGGTTATTTTGACTCCATCCTAACCTCAATATCGGCGTTTCACCTCCGAAAAACAAATTGGTTTTTGTTTTTCCCTCAGCAATATCCGTGATTTTTTTTCTTCACCTTTTTATTTGCATTTTTCAATGCAAGCGCATGGCAAAGTATGCGTGACAATCCCAAAAGGTAAATTTGAAATACGGTGCACAGCTGTGCACCTGAAATTGCCAAAATAATTTAGATTTGGTGAAAATTTTAAAAGAAGAAAAATCCTTGAAATGTAAAATGCAAGTTTTGCACTTCATTGTTTATACATGGATATTTGAAGCAGATTATTATAAAGCTCTTACTCTACGTCACTGTATACTAGTGTACCTATTTCTCTGTCCTATTTCTTCCACAGGAAAGTTATCATCATCTCATTATCTAGTACATCTGATAATGCTACTGCTACCTGTCCAATCCACACGTCCAGTGCGTCGTTTGCCGGTTGCAGCTGCGACAGTCAGTTTTTCTCTCATATCTCACGCCTCGGGTATTCGTGGCATATTTCCATATTGCTGCATGATTAGTTTAGCAGTCGAATAATTATCTGTCATTTCACTCTTTGCCAAACAGTATTGACGTTCTTTTCCAAGAAACATCACGTTATTATATATATGTAGAATTAAATTTATTATTAAGATTCTCGTTCAGAAATCTTATACAACTAATAGTTATGCATTTTTTTTTTTAATTTTAATTCATACTGTGGTAAATCATAATATTATTATTACATTCATTATTCTAAGACAACATCATTGATAGATAATAATATAATGTCTGCATAAGACATACTAAACGAATTCTCTTATATACAGTTCTAAATATAGTTTCATAATATGTTGACACTTTCCAGTCCGTTCGTCACGTCGCCAACAGCTTGTGGTCAAATATAAACTGAATAAACGAGCTGCAATCACATTATTGCTTCGATGTGTCCTTGAAATAACACCTGGTGTTTCCATGGTAACCAGACTATAAATTTCAATCACGAATCCTAATGTTTCACCTTCCGGATTAATTTCCAAGATCAAAGGAAAAGGAATTGGCCATCAAGCCCCCATCATCAACACTCCGACCAATAAGCATGAACCTTCAGATGAGCAAGTAACTTCACAGAGGAGTGACCCCAAGCAACATGGTGCATCGGGATGATGGCCTTATAATACACTCCAGCCACAAGGAAATCAACATCAGATTACATATAAACACAGCTCCTACCCAAATTGCTTTAGTTGACCGGATCCTAGTATAAGCTGGAAGGTGTAACCGGGGGTGAGACCATGAGTCACCAGACGCACCACGGCTGATCTGCAGAGCCATCAACTAGAAGTTGGAGATGCACTCAATATCTTACCACTGGAAAGAAGTATGTCACTAGTGTTGTCTCATGACACTGCTCTTGTTTTGACCTGAGGGTGTTCCAGAATGGTGTTATTCTAAACTGAGTGCATATATATCAAACATAAGTGTTGAATGATCAGGCACCTGCTCAAAGAATGTCGCCTGATTGATCATGACCATATCACGGAATCGGGGCTAATATGTAAGACAACTCGTGCTAAAAAACTGCAATGGCATAAACAATTACCATGCAAAGTTTTATAGCTAACCATCTGCTTCACCCAAACTAAATCCATATTAAAAGATTCCATTAACATTTCTCCTAAAATACACATCTTCAATAATGCATCTAAATGGTGCACTTCATGAGGTACAAAGTACAAGTGGCTGCTGACTCTTAAGACATATTTCAAACCACCTGTTTCATTACATGAGAACAGAAGGAGCTGTAAATATTCAGAGGAATAACGCAGTTAAATTTACGTAAGAGTTCTGAAAACATCTGTCAACACCTATTTTAATTGTGTTTTTAATGTAGAAATTTCATCTATCACATACATGACATAGACATTGTCTGTTAACAAAAAGAGGAATTGTAAATTAAGTTAAGAACAGTGCACCAAAATTACGGAAGTTTTGAGACTCTGCTGCAGGCATTTCTCTGTTTCGTAAGGAGATATTTCCTTACAGTGTGCCTCAGTCTCACCACAGCCCCTACTCCACAATGATTACTAATTCATTATCAGATCAAGTGTATTTTTGTTCATTTTTGTGCTAAAGTAGAGTCAGTGTCACCTGTGTGACTGAGGTAAAAGTATTGATGACTGAAGAACAGCAATTGCTTTGATTACCGCCGAAGGGCATTCTAAAGTATTCGCCGCGCTATACACAGGATTACAGTGAAACTCGTACAGTGAAACCCAAGGGAACATGTCTCGATAATGTGGCATATCGTTTAATGATATATTGATAACATGTTTATACAAATTAAAATTTAATGTCAATAATTAATGTTTATGAAAAAAAAAATAAGATCGTGTGCCAGAACAGCATGAACTAACGATGATCAAAAACGTTTATGTGATTATAATATTTTATCCAGAGCGGCTTTTACGGAAAACCTGAAGAGTCTTTATTATTTGAACTTTCCTTATTATTATTTGATTTTTTTTTTTTCATTTACCGATACATTTAAAGAGGCGTCTTTGAATAACTGTGAACAAAAATGAACATCCCCAAGTATATTGAAAAATCATCACCACCAACCGTCATTATCATAGCTCGATAAATTTGGCTGTAGGCATGGTAGGTTACAAGTATATGTGTAGATGGGAAATGAGGTCACATGACACTGAGATGGGCATTGTGAAAAGAAAACGGGTCGGAAATTGAGGCAACCATTTTCTCATTTCCTTTACATAGAGGAGAGAGAGAGGGGTTATTCCAACTTATGAAAGTAATAATAGATACATTCCCGGGAGCTATTCTTGTAGGGTGTGCTATTTTTCACCGATCGTTCGATACACTGCTTTTAAGGACCCCTCGCCTACATGCATTCACAATGAAATTAAACATTGACAAATGCAAAGACAGAGAGTCGCAATTGCTGTCTAAAATGTGTTGCGCTTTCTCAGATTTTTTATCTATCATGTTTCTTATTATCTTTATCACGCCTGATAGTTCAATAATAATTACGAAGCGACAAGCATGGCACAGGGGCCGCGGAGCGTTTTTGAAAGTGGAGAGGCTGAGCCGAACGTGTGTGTGTGGGGGGGGGGCTGAACAGGACTAACAATCACAAATCTATGGTCATTTTTTTTTTTTCGTTTTGTACACGGTTGTTGAAAAAATTAGGGGCTGAAGCCCCCCAGCCACCCCCCCCCGGCTCCGCGGCCCCTGTGGCATGAGAAGGTTTAAGGCCTACCTGCCTATGTTGAATACATTTAGACTGCCTTGAATGCATTTATCAACCAACTTTTTTTTTAAATACAACAAAACACTTAAAAGAAAAAAATAACCGTAACCTAACATTTTCCAGTACCATGTCCATCAGAAAACTTTCAAATATTCAAGGTATACCAAAAGAATGAAACGTTATAAGTCACCTAAAATCCATTTGGGAAGTCCCTGGCATACTAAATAAGGGTTGTTCCCATACGATCAGGTTTGCCTCTTTGAAATGCGTAGTGATGCATACTAGATGTAAAGATTGTTTAAATGCATATTGCGCATTCTTATCCATCATCATGTAACGCGCAGTTAACCGCGCACCGTAGTACTTTGCACACCCCTTCCAAACTAGTAAACATTTTTGAGGAAAACCACCTCGTATGGGAACATAACCGTCAGACTACATAGGATAACAGAACAAGATAAAGAACTAGATGGGCTGATTCGCCCGATTGTGATCTTTTGAAATTCCCTAGAGATATCACATTCTAAAAACAACGTTTTGAGATTATTTGATACTATCAGGGAGATTTATTATAAAGAACATATTCTCTTCGAATTTACTTGAGAATTTTTCATTTATTTTCCAAATCCATATGCTTACAAAATCTTAATTCTTTTCTCTCTCTTTTTTTTTTTTTTTTTTTTTTTTTTTTTTTTTACCAGGAGCATCGGAAAGTTTTTGTTTTTGTTATTGCTTTTGCATACCTGTTGCTGTTATTTGTTCATTTATTCATTTCTTGCATTTCAGTTCATTAAAGTGAAAGATTATATTTTGGGTGTACAAATACAGCTAATTAACTACATTAAAAAAGGTAAATAGAATGATTTGTGATAATTTAATAATATCATCGTTTTGTGAATTTGCTTATTTTTGCGATGGACAGAAAGGAGAACCCAATGTGTTTTTTTTTCTTTTACTTCTATAATGTTTCACTCTATCAAGTCGTATTTTGTTCGGGGCCTCTCTTGATTATTCGTCTCCGCTATTTCTACAGGGCATTTTAGTGAATCCTTTCAGATTACATAAGCATATCTAGTTACGTTTACTGTGATAGTGTGATAATATAAGGCATTTACGGATAAAAGCCCGCTGGCGTTAACATGTTGATGTAAATGAGTCAGGAGATAGGCCATGTTGCATTACAAACCGCTATGACTTCAAAACGTTTCTACTTTCTAGCTTTAAAACGTTTCCACTTTCTACTTAAGATATGAACATACTCACTAAACGCCATAAATTAAGGAAAGTTTTAAAATATACAAGATTCCCCTTTCTCTTTCTTTCTCTCATTTATGATATTTCTAGATTTCAATGAGTTTTCATATTGCAAAATGTTGTTTTTAGTTTTTACGGCGCTGTCATTAATGATATCAATTATTATGATTTCAATATACGCTGATGTATGAGCTTATTATGACATAGTTGAACTTTTACAGTACTGTGTTCTCGAAAATATACACAGTATTGTCAAAACTAGAAATAATTATGCTAATCTGAATCATGGAAAATTTCCCAGGTTTTTCTTTAACGTCTTGATATTACGTGGTATCTTTAGAAGCAAATATATTTCAAGTCAAAATAATTTGCGATTGTCATCTAAAACTTTCCATCATAAGATACAGGGTCTGTGGAGAATGTCGTCTGTTGGGGGCCATAAGGGCGCTATTACTGTACAAAGTCAATGGTAATAGCGCCCTTCTGGCTCAAAACGGAACATTCTTGATCTGCAATAGCGCCCTTCTGGCTCCAAGCCGACGATGTGTTATAAAGCACAAATACATACTCGAATTTAACTGCAGGCAGATCAGAGTATTTCTAACATGTTTATTAAACGTGACAATAATTTGTTATGAGTATATAAACGATGTTTAATGTTCTGTACAGTAAATCCCATTTTGGGTACTTTAATACAAGTGTATGTTCACATCTAAGGTAGAAAGCTAGAATATTATACAAAGGGATATGTCATTGTGCATGTACACATTATTTGAAATATTTTGAAGAGCTATAAGCTAGTAGTTAGTTGCAATGAAATGTTGTTGTTTGGGAGATGCCGTCAGAAAAGCTTTTAGCCTGTCAAACCAAGACGAATTATTCCACATAGTACGTTTGGGCATCACAGTGTATTAGATAGAAAATAATTTCCTGTTAAAGCCCAGCGCACACATTGCGATGCGATTGCACTGCGATCCGATTGCAACAAATTGCCAATCGCATCGCAGTGCAATCGCATCGCAGGCCAGCGCACACATTGCAACAGGTGCTGCATATCACCATGGTACCCCTCTTTTACGCGCAGGCGCGCAGTAATACCACCTCCATCTCTAGCCAATCTGATTGGCTGAAATTATCAAAATCGCAGGAAAATCGCAGGAAGATTTGACATGTCAAATGTCTGAGATTTGGTCTGCGATTCTTCTGCAACACATCGCATCGCAGTGCAGCGTGTTGCAGCTTGGCGCACACACTGCGATTTTGTTGCAATCGGATCTTAGTGCAATCGCATCGCAATGTGTGCGCTGGGCTTTAGTGGTGCTATTAGCAGTATAGGTGCTTTAAACATTACATGACTAATTCCAACGTATAGTTATTATTGGACAAGGTCGTCATCTGAAATATTATCGGAAACACTATATTACCGCCTGTGATCTGAATCTAGAATTTATAAATGAAACGAGCAGGAAGAGAAACTGCCACGTGCGTTTAATACTATTTCCGGAGAACCTCGAAAGGCAAAGGAATGGGGAGGCTTTATGGTGATTCAGACAATTCAATATTAATTTATGAAGGCTTAAAAGATCAGCAATCAAGTATGAAAAACAAATAATTTCCTGGGTAATGAGAACTGCACAATGTCACCACTCCTGGGGTTTCCACTACGCTACTTGGAAGTAACCAATAGCTTAAGTCTGTTTACTGCCATGAGAGCCGATAAAGAATCAAGCGATAAAATGGTGTGGTTGTCTGTTTTAGGTAACCGTCCAGGCTATACTCTCAAGAGCTTAATTTCTCACCAAAGAAGATTATCTAACCTTAGAGGCACAAGGGTGTTAGCTATGTGCAAGTAGATTGCGGTAAACGCCCTTCTGCACCTCAGATGAACCACCTCGGCTGTGAAATGTGTGAGATCAAAGAGCGCTGATTGGTTTCAGGTTAAAATGCCGGAGCAACAATATTCCTTCCGGGACGTCTTAAAAATTTCCAGGAATGATTAGGCCAGGCCTATAATGTATCATTTTGGGGTTGTTCGTGGTACTGTTGGAAGAGATTATTGACAACATCTTTGATAGTGGCCAAATGACAGCCACGAGATATAGTTAACAGGTATGTAATTTATCAATGAAAAACACATCATTTTATAATATAGAGTTTCCCGGTTAATTTTTAACTCTTGCAATCGAATTCGTTATGTTCATTTAATTTAAACGATACCTCATGGAGCGGCGGAGCTATCGGTCAATTGAATTAACGTGCAGATTTTTAATCGCGATCACATTTCGGACGAAAGTGCTTGTAAGAAATGTCAAGTTGATCGGTGATAGTTTAAACCTGGCAGGGAAACCTGTATTACTTGTTTGTTCATTCTCCGAGCGCTGCAAAAAAAAATTAAAAGGGTTCTTAATCTCATCTTCGACGTGGAATTATATTCTACATCTGAATACCAAACGTAGAGGATAATGAACAATATGCATTTGCTGGATCACTGAGTAAAATGTACATGCATTGATAATGTATCGTTATACAAAATGTCAGAAACTTGCTAAGTACTTTGTATTATGTTTTTGTGCCAATGAGAATTTTCTACAAAGAAAATATATAAATGTATGTATATACTTTTTTAATTCTGCTAAAGGTCGGCACAATTAACGACTTATACATAATCAATATTTATAACCAGCATAACGTTGTTTGTAAATTACTGTCAAAAGATTATAGTCCAATGAGTATTTTGCTTTTTTCTTAACGTTTGTTGAGCACAGCAAATCCAAGACTTAAAATCAATCCTCCAGCTGTAAAGATACTTTTATTATTTTGTAAAGACTTAACGACCTTTTCCTTAACAAACGGTGTCATTTAAAAGCCTTATAAATATCTAGAATCTAAAAGAAAATTTCATTGTGATACCTGAAATTGGTAACAAAAGAGGCAATAATTTAAAATACCAATCAAACTGTCTCATATCATGATATCTCAGGATATTATTTTCAAATTGTGGATACCTGAACCAATTTCTGAAAACGAAATTCAACGATTTCTTCTTATAACAACTGTTAAAGTTTCTTATCCGGTGAAAAAATGCAGAGAAAATTTGCCAGTTTTCTATCTAAATCGTTTCATCTTTATAAAATCAACATTAATATTATTTAAGAATTTTTAGGAGATATAAAGCTAAACTTATCTCGATTTTGATATTTCTTCACAATTTTATATTATGTCTTTAAACAACATGTTCTTGAGGCTAAATTTGGTTTTGGTGAGCTTCAAACTCAATTGCGACCTGATAATGTTTGTCCCATCATTACGTATACTACATTTCTTTTCTCTTTGCCTCTCAGTACCACTCATGATCAAACACTACTCAAATCATTGATGTAAATAAATGAGTGACGGAATACAGCTCGAGTGTCGTTGCTTTTAATCAGGTTAATGCAAACCATGAAAAGGAGATAGTTATCTCAAGTACACAGACCACTTTGAGAGAACTACTAACCACGCTTACGCGATAGGCATAACAATTAGAGATGGAAGAATGGTCGTGGTTGTTGAGTCTGCGAAAGCATAGAGTGAAACCTCGTGATTTCATTACGACACGATATTAATTACAATGTTCAAAACTAACTAGAATGTGGTCGATCTAACGTCAGCTCTTCACCGCTTAATCAGTTACTGATTTTATACAGTTATCAAAATCTTTGAGAAATGTGATTTTTTTTTTTTTTTTTTTTTTTTTTTTTTTTTTTTTTTTTTTTTTTTTTTTTTTTACAGCTATAATTAATGTTTTCTCTATTTCAAATTAGTTAAATCAAATGGTTTGTGTAGGTGGTAAATATAAGGGACGTTCGACTTCTTATGAAAGGGGCCGATTATAAGAATATTCTTGAAGAGATTTGAATCAAGAAATTGATTACAAATTACTAATAAATCTGGCATTGAAATTTAATTGTTACAATAACGATTGTATGTTTTAATTAGTGCCACACGCAACTATTGATCGAAGCGCTTAACAATAAAATTGTTGCCCCGATCGATTTCATGTCGGCAAAATGATTTCCAGGCACAAAAAATTTTACCGGGTGGGTACCCTTTTTTACTCCAGGCTGAGGTGAAGCGTAGATAGAATGCCTTACACAGTGACGTATTAGGTGTCGGTGCCGGGAATCGAACCTGTGGCCTTTGCATCCCCAGTCAGGTGACACAACCACTAGTCTAGGACACCTTTATTTCTGTTCATAGGGTGCTTCGTAAAAAGTTTCTAAGCGCAACGAAAACATTCAAATAGACGCACTATAACGGATTTATTTTGATGTAATATTTACGTCTGAAATTTATAAAATTTTAAGTTCAGAAAAACAAGGATTGTTAAGTTCTTATATACCTGGGGGTAGATCACACGACAATCCACCCAAGTGCGTGTGATGTGTATTTCAATTTATCTTGGATTTAGATGTAATGGCGCAGGAGATTTAGAAGCGGTATTAGTCATCTATCCCGTTTCTTATCGGTAAATGTCACAGATAAAATATTGATTTGACTTCGGTTTTACTATTCGGTTGACAGGAAGGAAGTACTAGGCCTAAAAATCATTATTCTTGCACACTATGTGAATTTGATTAGTGATTTATTTGTCAACATGTCATTGGGAAAAACTTGTTGGGCCCAATCACTTTAAATGTTCGCTTCAAACTGTCATTGAGGACCATGATGTATAGGCCTATCAAACATGATATTCAAAATGTTCGTGGCCTGTGATTTATATCGAGGACATGTTATTAATATTCTTTTCGAATGTAGTCTTGTATCAATCTAAAAGGCCCCTTGCATTCGCTTATAAACCGACTCTGATGGGACTCAGGTCGAAATCTTGGTAACGTCTTTCGAATGATGATGTAAAAGGTAAGGCCCAAACGTTAATGATCATTGTTCATACACGTATGTGAAAACCAGCAAGCTAAATCAGTCAAATTAAACTAAATCATCAAACTTGTTTCTTTCTTTCATTCCACTGTTCCCCCATCGATAATCTATTACCCCTCACATGACGGATTTAATCATCATTAATGTTGATTAAGACTTTACATGCAATTTCGAGCCTTAATCCCAGGTGAACGCATTATTAACATCTCATCGCCCGCCTCCACGGATGTCTGGAGCTAAACAAGGCACAACATTTAATCAAGCCGTTATCCCGCCTTGGGAAGCGACAGTCCCCCATCTAATTACCTTCCTGTGACAAGGTTTATCCCATTGAAGCTACCTTTAGTCATCATCGGTGAATATCAAAGAGAGAAGAATGGAGGCCGATGGCTGTAGACCCGATGGAATGCATTAGGTCTTTCAAAGACGTTAGTGGTGGATCCATGATTTGAAAATAGGGAGCGTTAAGGCCTCTGCACACCAAACACGACAAACGACAAACGACACGACACAGCGACACGACGTAAACGACACACTCAAAATCCAGTTCACACGAAGCACAACATTGCCTAAAAAGTCGGTGGCGAAGTGGTTTTTATTGGTGAGAATGTCGTGCAGGAAATTAATTTGAAACCCCCTTGTGTATTCATCAAAATGACTGCATTGGCAAAAGGGAGACATTTCTGTTTATAAAATGAAGTCACTTTGAAGAACTCTTAGAGGTGGAATATTTATATTTTGCTCCAGCAACATCATTTTGCTCGGCTAAAATTTCACGAGTGTGTTCGTCCCCGCTTTCACTTTTCGGGACCCTGGTTATATCTTGGAAGTTCCCCCAAACCTTGCTGGGATTTTAGGAATTGCCCGTCCCCACACTATGGCGCATCTTTGTCATTTTTCTTGAGTTAATAATATAATGTTCATGGTAGGCTACTAACACTACAGGCTTGTAGTTCTCTGCCTGATGGGTTTGAAATGAACAATGTGATTGGGTAAAAGATCGGAAATAGTTACCTCTATGTTAAAACTAAATAAATGAAAAACAGGTTTAGTCTGATTTATGCCATGACATGACATATTTAGATATAATTGAGTTTTAGTGGATAGCCCCAAGCTCTCCCCCCCCCACATTATGTCAACTTGCCCTCCAACATTCTGTCAGAATATTGCCTCCAGCAGGGGGATATTGTGTTTGAAGCCCCTTTATTTCCTGCATTGATTTGTGGGGTGACTTTTTTGGTCATCGCATGGCGTCCGCGTAGAAAACTTTTAGTTTAAAAATAAATAAAGGGCCTTGTGAAGAAAAACCGATATTTCTTACTAGGCCTATCCAGTGCATCCTTTTTAATAAGAAATTGTCAATGGGATTTTAAAGAAGGTTAAAAGGTTTCTCTTTGGCATTACAAGGGTCCTTTCTCAGGTAACAAGGGGGGGGGGCACTTTTTATTGATTTTATGGTGTGTGAAAATTTGGGATGGCAGTGTCCCCCCCCCCCCCCCCCCCGATTCATCTGCCCCACCTTACAATCGATTGTGACTCACTGCACTTTTTTTTAGAACATTATTTCGGGAATCAACAGTCTCTTCCATAATATAGGCCCAGTCTTCATCATTGTCAATTTTCTGCTTCTCCTCCCACCCCTCCCTCTCTCTCTTTCTCTCTCTCCCTCTCTATCTATCTATATATCTATCTTTATCTATCTATCTATCTATCTATATATCTCCCTTTCTCCTTCTCTCTCTTATTATACGTTTTTTCTCTTAAATGCTGCAATTATCATTATCATTGTGTTGGTTCCTAGTAGTAGAACTTGCACTGTTCGTCATAAAGGCGGAATATTTTTTTCTGGTTCAAGCGACATTATGTTGCTCCGTTATTAATTTCTTGAATATGTTTGTCACCGCTTTCACTTTCTGGTATCCTAGGTATATTTTGGACGTTCCCTCAACTCTTCCCGGGGATTTTTCTTCAAAAAAGTTTGTCACCCCCAGAAGATGGCCATTTTCGTCATTTTTTTCTTATTTTTGAGGCCCTTTTTTGTTTACGCGATCCACAAAGGCCCCCTCATTCCTACCCCAAGGAAACGCGTCTGAGGTGGAGGTTTGTTATTGTTCTTTAAATTAAATCTAGATTCATGGTTACAGGCTCGACTCTTTTGTCTAGGGGAGGGGTCAAAATCTATTTTGATTGAGGTTCAAAATTCATTTTATTCATTCTTACACCATGGAAATTTTTATCATCCCTAAATTGTATTGCAAAATCTCAACCAAACATAAATCAAAATAAAATATTATCAATAATGACTATTTACAGCCTTGTCATCAAGGCTAAACAAAATTTAAGGGGAAAATGATAATATTTAAAGGTTAAAGGTGGTTTTTCATTTCTTTTGTTTTCAGCATAAAGATGGAATAAAATATTCCGAATTTTCAAAAATCTCGTTTTTTTTAAACTTCAACCCCTCCCCTAGACAAGAGACCTTAGCCTGTCCCTAGAAATATAGATTTAACTTAAAGAACATAATAAAACAGTTCACCTCAGTCGCGTTTCCTAGGGGTAGGACTTAGGGGGGGCTTGATCGGCAGGGAAAACAAAAAGGGGCCCCAAAATGAGAAAAATGACAAAAATGGGCATCACGGGGGTTGATAAAACTTTTTTTTGGAAAAAGGTCCACGTTAAGGGTTGGGAGAATGCCCAAAATATAGCCAGGGTCCCAAAAAGTAAAAGCAGGGACAAACATATTCAAGAAATTAAAGTCAGAGCAAAATAATATTCCACCTTTATGACCGACAGTGTAGATTAATTAACATCATTCTCATACAACATGCTTTCCACAATCTCTCGCATTCAGTTTTTGGTCGGTATTATCGGATAGACAACCTGAAATTTAAAACAAATCTTAAATTTTGAAAATATGTTTCCTGCCTTTTTGGTATACGCCTATTCAGCAATTTAATCAACACGAGATAAAACTATAACTGGCTGCGCAATATAAATACTCTTTTATTATTATTATCATTATAACATATTCCACTCATTTTGTAAATATTAAAGCTAGGAACAATGATTTGAAACACCAGTATGCATAACATTGAAATTGAACATTCATGTTCTTTATTTCTTACAGGAATATGTATAGCATCATGTCTTTTAATTAATAAAAAAAAAATGTTTAACATTCTTGTATTTCTCATATTTTGCATAATAGGCCTACACGTAGCAGTGCATTTTTTTATACTTGATTTCTTGACTGCAGTGGAGTTGTATAATACTCTGAAACGTGTTAAATTCGTTAAAATCTAATGTTTCTACATTATCTCTTCTTTGAATAATAGATCAGTAGGAAAAAAAAAATATTTATGAGACAGTACTATCATTATGTATGATGTAAATATAGAATACAACAACCAGTCCTAAAATTAAGAGACTTTACAGTGAATGTGGAATAAGAGAATTAAATGCTGAACACTGTTTAGGGGTTGAGTGTTTAGAGATGAGAAGTACTTTAAAAGAAAACATTTAAAGTCTTTAATTAAAAACATAACACATATAAGAATGGTTCATCATGTTCATTGAGAACTAGCTGTATTAGGATTACAAGGTAGAGGTAATCACCATCATTCTAAATAAAAACTAAAAACTCATTTGTCTAATCCAAAGGATATAGATTATATCCTTATTCACATTTGAAACATTTTTGTAACGGCATGTGATAAGCCTTATTTAAAAAGTTGTTTGTATAGTCAAATAACCCACATTTTTTATCTTTATTTATTAGATCAAGATTTGCACTGTTTAGCAAGAATACAAGAGCATTTAATTTCTTCTCTTTCTACCGATGCTCATGTCTTAAATTAGATTAATCCATGCATTTCATTAAAAATATTGGAAAAGGTTGGAATTCCTTGAAGCAATTAACATTTATTGATACAAGAATATAAATTTGTGACATGTTGGATGCTTGTATTTTTCAGTCTATTAAATTATAGATTGATTAATTTAGTAATCTTGCTTTTGGAATGGCATTTTGAAACAAAACCTTATCATGCTGTCACTGATTTTATTTCTTCAAATATTGCCTCTTTTCTGTTGGGGGGGGGGGGGGGGGGGGGGGGGTAAGCTAAGATGAGAGCAATGGACAAAATAGGTTGGGGTGGGTGAAATTTACCAGTTAGCGTTTAAATCATCATGGTTATTGTATGTCTACAAAAAAGTGGGGTCTGAATCGTCTTCCCTCCTCTTGGTTTCAAGGCCCCTGCGGGTTTCTGTTCATCCCAAGTTCTTCTCTCTCTCCTCCATCTATCTTGTTGTCCAGAGTCACATAAAGATCCTAAAAGATAAAAAACAAATACAGACAAATAGTTTGCATGCACATGTCCTAAAAAACAAAAAACACAACAAAACAAAAACAAAACATGAATCGATATACATGTAATTCAGAAAAACAATTCAGTTTGGAAATAAATAATTCTTAATAGATTCATTATTTTTTCCATTCATTCTATATCCTACAAAATAGTACTAATATTTGGAACATAATTTTTCTGGGCAATATAATAAATTAACAAATTATGATCTTAATAATGATAATAATAATTGTTGTTTATATATCTTGATTTTCGGGAAACACTTTATAATGTATTATTTCCCAATATGAGGATTCATTTCCATGCTGGAAACCATTTTACAGACTAAGTATTAATACATCCTTATAGTACACATTTCTTCAGATTATTTTTTAAGTAGGTAAAATACATTGACAAGGATATGGTGGTGCGGTGATCAAGCCAAAAACCTTTGCATCATCCCCTGTGACGTGAAATGACCATTAGACTATTACATTTCTACAAATATGATGAAGAATTAAAAGCATTTGAAATATATATTAAATAGAACTTATTTTCTCAAATTTGATTCAAGTACAGCCAAATCTGTTTCCCCAAAGCTTTAATTATTTGCCCAATTGAATGGGAAAAAAGTATTTACCATGTTTATTTCTCTTTGTGATAATTTCTTGTCAAAGATGTCTCATCTCATCCATGGATTGCACTTGTAGGTCTACAATAATCTGTCTGGACATGCTGCATTTCCATTATCTCCTGCTGTTCCAATTTGCTGCAAAAAAAATAAATAAAAAGAAAATAGAACTTTATATGATTATCAATATCATACAGAATATCAAATGAATGTTTCATGTTTCAATAACTGAATGGTATGGAAGTTAATCACAATTATGGAAACGCAAATGTAATTAATTTGAAACTAACTTTGTTGAGGGGTCAGATCAATTAAATTTATGGTGTCAAATATTCCTTTATTGCAGTATTTATACAATCCAGAGCAACCAGTATGACAAGCAACATAGCAAGTTTCCCACTTCACCTAAAATTCTGAAGGATAAAAAGACAAAACCAGGAAAACAAACAATAAACAAACAAAAACAAAAGAAAACAAAAATACGAGGTAAAGGGGCCCTTAAAACAGCCATCAAACTCCACTCATTCAAAAAGGTTTATTGGTGAACAAGGGGAATTATTATATGTTTCTAAAGTAGGCCTAGTGATCATCAAAACAAAACAATTTTTTTATATTCTCCTAGTTGCGGTTTTAGAATTTCAACCAAAAAAAAAGGGGGGGGGGGGCTTGGTTTTGCTATTTTATAGGGAGCCCCCCCCCCCCTATGTCTACAGTCTTCAAGCAATCTAGCTTAGGCCTAACTAGGCAAAGGATAAAGGCAGGCCTAGGGCAGTAGGGGGTCTGCTAGGGATAGGCCTAGGCCCATTCACTGTAGGTTATTATGCTATAGACTTGTTTTGGTCTAGACCTAGCCCTAGCACTAGCAGGCTAGGATCTGATAAGTTCTATGATATTCTTTGTTTTTGTTTCATTGTCTAATAGTAATTTAGAGGTGGTCTAGGTCTAGACTTTAGTATTACTAGCCTAGATCTAGAGTCTATAGACTATAGCCTAGAAGTAGGCCTAACATAACTGTCACGTTTGTTAGATTTAAGTAACGTTACCAGAGTCAGAGATCTAACGTTAAATCTAAATCTATAGATTCTAGACTAATTAGGTCTAACATTGTTAGATCCTAGATGATAGATCTAGGTCTAACTTAGTCTACATCTTAAAAGTTAAATTGGAAATCTAACGTTAGACCTAACGTTAAATCTATCTAATCTCAGGCCTATTATTCGTATTAAACGTTAGTCTACAAAAAACAAAAAACAAAAAACACACACACAGAGACATAATAATAAATCAGCCCACAGTGACATAATATTAATAATCAGCTTGTTGATTGCTGTCGCTTACAATCAAGGCCTAACGTTAAGGCTAGGCCCTAGGCTAGGAGCCTAACGTTAGACCTACGTTTGTGGGTCATCATTGCTGACACTGTCAATACTACTAGATCTAGATCTTGGCCTAGAATCTAACTTAAATAGATCGATAAATAGTGTTCCTACTCCTACTCCCAAGCAATGTCATGATAGGGCCTATTGTCTCCTCCCTGAGACAGAGAGTCAGACGTCGTTGGAGAAGATTATTATCGACATCGCCACCAGTCTATAAAGTTAGATTCAAGATCTTAAGTTAGACGGTTGCAGTCTAGCTGAGAAGTTCTACGTTAGAATATTTAAAGGTTCATAAAATCTGACGTTAGGCCTTAGGGCTAGCCACTTCTTAAGACAAAGACAGATGTTTCGTCAAGATCGGGGTCACACACAGGACAACTAACTTAGCCGCATTGACAAGTGATCTATCCTAGCCCTACGCCGAAGTTTTGGCGTGGGACTCCGAATTGTGTTTACTTTTAGCACGGGTTATATTTAGCCGTTTTATTTGGTCCCCTGTTATATAGATCTTACTACGGTTAGCTTTACATCTGGTCTAATATATTCCTGAATCTAAAAATTGCTTTACTCACCGACACAGTTCATTGGGGGTTTTCTGCAGCAACTCAAATGACTCAAGTCAAAAATATTTATTTAACAAAGTTAGATCCGCTGAACTCCTTTTGTGCGGTGTGCGATGAAATATTAACACGTAAAATCCCATAGAGATATTGAGCTTGAGAAATAAAAAAGTTTCAGCAATCAATTACCAAGTCAAGAAAAAGTGCGACATCCTTCACGCTGATTGGTCAATGCAAAAAAGTCGTTTGTCGTGCTGGGAGAAATCGCTCAATGAGCGATTTTAATTTTGGGCAAAAACGGTCGTGCACGACATTTCGTAAACGACAAAGGCGGTTTGAACGATGCCATAAGATTTGCATTAGAGCGATTTTTCAGAAAAGTCGTGATGTCGTTTTGTCGTGTCGTTTGTCGTTTGTCGTGTTTGGTGTGCAGAGGCCTTTATCCCGACAGGGAGGCGACACCGACATTTCCAGATTTTAACATGTACAGTGAGTGATTTTGAAATTATAGGGGCGCACCCCCTACGCCACGCCTGGAACCTTCATACCAAGTGGGCTTTCAAATTTGTCATAGCAGCTTTTAAAAAATGCCGAGGAAAACGAGAACCGTCACCTTGAAATTTTACAAACTCGATGTTTGTTTTTTTTTTCCTTAAAGAAAAAAGAAGAAATACGAAGAGAAGAAGAAAAAGCGGCTACGGAAGTATGACGTGTTTGAAGTGAGCACTTGAGGTCCTAGCGATTTGATTATTTTGCTGAAAACCAGCCTTCGTAGAGCATACCAGTATTATTTTATTGACGAAACGAATATTTTGTTTGTACACGAGGGGAATAAAGGACATAGACATAAAAATATTGAGAGAAAATACTAGTTTGGGTGGAGCTTTCTACGTAGTTTTATTGAGCGTATAGATTTTACGCCGCCGTTTGCGCGGTACCCAAGTTGTAGACTATCGATTATATCACATGTATATTTTTACTTTCTCTGTGCGGAAACCCGCTTTTGGACTTCTACGGGTTTTTTCTTCAATCTACCGTCACGTTTTCAATTTTGACCTGTCATAACCGTCATTATAGTCCACTTCTCTCGTGGCATAAACAAATAAGGTGAAATAACCGAACCTTGGGTCACCCGCCATTAGAACATGCATAATAATCACTGGATGGTTTCCATTGTGTCAAATGAAGATGATAATTCCAAGAATGTAAATAACGCCCACAAAAATAGTATACTTTTTTCAGAGAGAAACAGGCACTTTTCTTTCTTTTCCAAAAAATTATACAATCTCCCACAGCAATTTGTTTAAATTAATTGTTACAACTACATATACTCTGATATCTAAACATTTAAATGACAAATTTCCTTTGGGATGACCTTGGTCATTATAACGGTGCCATTATCCTTGATTAAATGACAATTCATTGATCACAGAGCAGATTAATGACCAACAATACGAGTCACTTTACACCGTCCTGCCTCATCATCCTTGCCATGCTTGCTGGTTTATTCCTTATTATGTAACATGATTGTCTACCAGCAGCTATCCATGTTAATTTGATACACAAGAAAATTATTCCTGCACGCTTTCAAGATTCTGTCTGCCATATAAATTGACTTGATTAAAAATACGGCATCAGTGTTACACTGTGATACTGTTATACAGCAATATAGTTCAACAGGAAAATAAATATCTACATCTTTAAAAAAAAAAAAAATTAAATAAAATAAATTCACTTCCGGATATCGAACCTCATTCGTCAAAGATAAGTCAGCCTCTCTCGAGTGTTTAAAAGTCCGCTCGTTTTTAAAAATATATTTATAACCATGTCGTTTAAATCAATTTGAGACTGATTCACCATATCAGTCTTGTTTCAACCATTCGGGAAGTTTATTCATCATTTTGGTAGATCACGAGGCTAAAACTTGAAAGCATAGAAATAATATAATTTTTTCAAACACTCTTCATAGGGAAAGGGCATCGGTACTGAAAAGATCACGATGAGTGAAAAGCAAAGTACGAGAGCAACTAATTGCTTTACTCATCAATAATTCATCGATTACGCACAAGACAATAAGTACCCTTAATCTCGTTAAAAAGAACGATTCATTAGTCCACAAATTACTTTAGATTTGAAGAAACAATGACTCACCGTTTCTGGAACCGTAGTTTAACTTGAAGGAGGAAATAACTATATGACTCTCGGTATAAACTCTCTTTGGTTGCAGAGATATTTAGGTAGGGATATATCCGTTATTTCTCACTGTTTGCTCTGTGGAAAAAAAAAACATCAGAATAGAAAATCAGATTTAATAGATTATTGTTGTTAAAGTTCAAAAGATCTACGATGGTAATGAGGTGCTGAATTTGGTACATGTGGATTAAATGCTTGTGTTACATGTATAACAAACACCCACTCAGTGTAGTTCAAATATTTTGAGTCCGGCGCATGTAATAGTAAATATTCTCCAAACAGATTATGACATAAGCCTAACATGCCATTTATAACCAAAAAAAATAATGAATAACACATCACTTACACATTGTAACCATAATCATCGATAGCTGTATCACTAATATCAGGATAGATTTTACACGAAAGAAAAATCGATTCCATTTCTGAAATTATAATTGATATCAGGATTCCCAAGACTCTACTTCAAATAAAATGTCTTTCAAATATTGCTAAACTAAAAAAAAATCTAATAGTAACGTCCGACTAAAGAACTTGCCTATTGTATCTTCGCTCAGACAAAATACTTTTACATCTCTCCAAGGATGTCCAAAAATGAGCACGGAAAAGGAACTAGTTTCCAAATACAGACATCGGGTAAAAAAAAGAAGAAAGCAACACCTTGAGAATACCAGCCATGACAGTATTTGAATAAAACATTTTAGCACGACGTCAACAAGATCGCCTTGGGACTTTCAAACAGGTACATAAACCTTTTAGATGTCCCGTTTGAAAAATACCGTGGCACTTCAAGAATGTTAAACATAAAGTTCTGTCTTTTTGTTAATTGTAAATTGCAACGTAGTCACACTGTCTGTTAGAACGCGGTTAAAAAATTTCGCTGTTTAAAAAAAATGTTGGTTTAAAAGTTAAACATTCTTGTTTAATATTTAAACATTGTTGTTTAAAACCGGAAAAGCGAGGTTTTATAGCCTAGACAAGACCTGTTTAAAGATTAGATTTTAGATATTAAATAGTTTTGTTTAAACAGGCCGAGGCAAATGTCACGTGATAGTCATGAGCTAATGGCATCACACGTAACATGTAAAGTAAAATCGGCGCAACATTTCAATCATGGCGAAGGACTTATGCCTCACACATTATATAAATGTATGTACTGATGTGTTGGCTCAGTGGATAGAGCGTCTGCCTTACAATCGAAGGGTCGTGAGTTCGATACCAGGCGGCGTTAACCAAAATTTGGAGCGTTTTTATTTTTGGAGAGAAGCGTTAAACAATACTGTTGATATTTTAAACAACGATTAAACAACAGGTTGTTTAAACTTTCAAACAACAAGAGTGTTAAAGTTTTAAACAAATACAGCTTGTTTAATTTTTAAACAACGCTGTGCGATTCACCGGTTAACACGCAGTTGTTTAAGATTTTAAACAACTTGTTTAATTTTTTCTAACAGTGCACATAGTCGACAATATTCGCAACTTTGCTTTTATATGTTTAATTTGATTTTAAAAAATCAACTTTTTAATATTTCAATCACATAATAGAGCAACTTCCATGACAATCATATCAGGTAACTAATGGTTCAAGTCTTTATCATTTCAATTATCCTCTGCTCCTTGTACACAAAACATGGTATGCATTAAACAAATTTAATTATTTAGACAATGATAGGTTCACATTTTAGTCAGTAAGAAAGAGTTGTAGGAAATTCCCAACTTTTCATGTAATGTTATGTGGGGTGAAAAATTGGACTTCGAATATGAAACACTAAGCATAATCCGATATGTCATTCCATGGTCTTATTGTTGCATATAAATAAATGACTTATCTGCCTCGAGCACTCCGCAGAGTGGATTTGGCACATTACAAAGTAATCATATGTATTATTATTATTATTATTATTATTATTATTATTATTATTATTATTATTATTATTATTATTATTATTATTATTATTATTACTATTATTATTATTATTATTATTATTATTATTATTATTATTATTATTATTATCATTATCATTATTATTATTATTATTATTATTATTATTATTATTATTATTATTATTATTATTATCATTGTTACTCATTCATGAAGTCTGAGTAGGCCTAATGAATAAAGTATGATACAAACTTAGGCTTCTCCATAAGGACTTTGACTTAATATGACGTGTCATTTATTGGGAAATTACTAAGAATGAAAAATAAACCTCTGCCGGAAAGCAAACCACGTTTTCTGCTTGTACTCCAAAGCCTTACCGTTGGAACATATTTTGTGAAAGAGATAATTATATGGACAAACAACTTAATTAACTAGTAATTATTTGTCAAAATGCCAATAAGAGAAACCTGTATGAATATAACTTTATGTGAATGCCGTCCTCCCTAAAGACATCGGTTTAGACTTTAGAGAAGTATGGAACAAATGCAAGGATTGAAAAGAAAAAAAAAGAAGACTTCTGCCGAAAATCGATCTCGAGCCTTCGGCTGAATTAGTAAGTCAAATATATGCCAGTACAATTGGTAGGCATATATGCCATTTTAGATCATCGGGTACCTTAATGCCAGCAATAAATCGCAGAAAACTTATTGTTTAATTTAAGCACTGCCCTCCACCCAGAATTCTAAAATTCCTAATCAAATAGAAAGTACAAAATAAAAATGTTATGATATCTGCTTCAGAATTCATTATGAGGATGGATGCTGTATCATGGATTATGGAATGCGCATTCAGGTGTGAGCAAACTCTCTCATAAGGAACGAAATACCTCAAACATCCTCTGCATCTGACCACTGCATTTGAATGATTCCGCTATGAATTCAATCAGAAATCAACAGGTCGACAAGTTCGAACACAAATGCCAATTACGCAATCAAATATATCAAAAATCAAAATATGACTTAGTTCTGATCATCAATCATAAATGTCTAGAAGCAAGAGAAAAGAATACAAAAAACACTTGCACTGCTCGTCTTTTGAGAGCCAATAGGGATTTAACGCAATAAAAAACGCCCTTCTGGCACTTCATAGATGAATTGAGAGAGTAGAGTAATCAGTTGATCGATCATAGAATGTAGATGAAATTACATATACTTCATGAAATAACAAGGACCTAGATCGAGGTGACACTCTACCATGTATGACAGCCAAAGGGACAACGTTTCAGTTAGTGAACATATTTATTTTTCCATCATTATATATCTTTCCTTATTCTCCTAATCTCTATTTTGAGGTTTTGAAATGAATGAACTCATATAACAGCAGTCGCCATCTCTCCATGGTATAACAAAAGAAAAGACAAGATGCTGTTGGACGTTAATTGAAAAGCACTTTATTACACTAAGCTTTCTTTTTTCTTTTCTTTCTTTTTTTATTTATTTTTTTTATATACGTATATCATGATTTATATCCTTGAAGAAAGCCTATGGTGTAATAAAGTGGTTTTGAATTAACATCGATCAACATCTTGTCTTTTCTAGTTCTGTATAAATATATGATGTTAAAATAAACAGCATCACAAGCCGTATAGAGTTTTGGTCAAAGACCTTTATCATATTAAAATGACTGAAGAAATTACAAGATGCAAGTGATTACGTTACCATGACGATAAAGAAATATATGCGAAACTAATTGAGACATGATCTTCTTTTTTTTCCTTTTTTTTTAATATAGTGCGTCCGAGAAAAAAAAAGTGAGGGGATTTTTCATTATATCTTATTCAAAGTTAGAATTGATTAACGACATATATTTCTAAAGTTAACATCCTCTTCGTAGATTTGATATAAATCCTATTTACGTGTGGGACCGATCCTAAACGTTACCATCCGAAAGACATGACTGAGATTCGAACCAGGGTCTGATCCGTGTAAGTTTGTAACTTCCACTTGTTCGCTGGATTATGCCTACGACACATCGCCGGGTGGGAGATAGATTTATTCTTTGCACGTGTCATAATTCAATTATTACTTTGGATAAGATAAGACAAAACATCGATAATTCACTGCTTCGTGTTTGTGTTTTTCATGACACGCAGTGTATATATTTCTCACACTCCATTTCTAGTTCTATATTTGTCATAAATCTCTCAAGTCGATGAATAAATGATGATGATGGAACCGCAGATGACTTTTCTTGTTCACCACAATAGAATTGATTCATAATTTAGAGTCTGACTATAAAATAAAACAGAGATGTTATTCGTAATCCTAACTTGCCAGGCAGTAAACATTGTCAACATTTGTACTTTGAACCGAAATATTTCGATGTGTTTATGTTTGTTGAGCTGAGACAATGATATTTTGGAGGCAGCGGAAAAGATCCAAGACATATAGATTTGGAAATGACATATCTACCATCCACGGAAAATACACAGAAGCCAAATTTTTCTACATCTTACCCTTCCAACCCAAGCCCCTATTTATTTCAATTTTTTGAAATATAATATTGTGTAATTGACTGTAGTTTTTATTACAGTGTCCCAATACGTACAAAAAGTATTTTTGAGTATAACTGAAATTTTAAACCACAGCAGTAAAACCATTGAGACATATTTTATCAATTATGCCATCAGTGAATTTTGAGTATGAAACATAAACGTCTTCAAAGATTCGGACTAAATCCATTCATTGAAATTCAAGATACAAGACCCATTGCAAAAGACGAATTCTAGATATTCATTGCTTCATTTCACCACAATACAACGTTGCAGACACACAGGAGCTCTCTAAATCAACGAAGATCATTATCAGACAAATGCAATACCAATATCAGTTGCGCAGAAGGTTAATCTTGATATAATATCAATAAATTCAGGTGACTTGAACCTCATCAGATTAAATATTTTATTTCATTGACTATCAAATCAGAAATCAGTCAGCAAGAATGAAAAAATCTACAATTTTATTTATTTGTTTACTTTCTCAGGTTCAGTGACCCTCATCAGACCTCGATGAAGCGTCAATTGTTCCGCCTGATTTGCTATCGGTATAATCGTCAATATGCCTGACTGGTAATCCTGTAGCCGTGGATAAAATGAGAAAGAGCCAGTGGAAAATGAATGTGTTTCTGTTGGTGTGAAGATTACATCAAAGTAGAATTATGTTTGGCGGAATAATATCAATCAGGCGGAAATTCATTGGATAGTATTATAAAATCTCGTGTTTTAAGTCTGATCCAGCTCTTGCAAATCCCAATTTTGTCTATATAGTTTCTTATTAAAAATCGATTATGTACAGCGCGCGAACAATTTGTACAATCTGTTATAATAACATTGAGGCTAATAGAATTACGATGTCATATTTTAAAAAATGACAAAATATGCCTCTTTTTTTATTGTGAATGTATATATTAAGTAATTAAACCACAAAGGTACGGGGGATATTTGAATGATATTTATGGAAATAATAATTAGTATTTCATTATTGCTTTTCAGATCCATTTCGGCTGCTGCTTTTGATAATATCAATATAATCATTTAACATTTCGGCTGCATTAAGTCATTAAGTGGGGTATGACAAAATATACTATTACAAATCTTTTGTATCTACGTTTGTAGCACACATTGTGCTCCCATAAGGTGTTCTACTACTGTTTTCATTATGATATTTTAACTAACAAATAATTAAAAATATTACAGTCATTGTAATTTTCATATCCCAGGTTTGCACTAATTGAAATCCTCACTTTTACTCGTAATGCCAGTTAAGTAATCCAACAAAACAATACTGTAAAATGTTTTAACATTATATATATATTTAAACAATATTTTTTGATATGATATGATATTATATACGAATATAGGTTCCCATTGGGTTTCAAACATGTTTAATGACGATACTAGGTTGGTATTATATTATATTAAATAATTCACCCAACAAATCATGTGAAATGTTAGTAATGTCATTGTTTTCAATTGAATTACGAGTCCATCTCACTTGCGTGAGAATACCTAGGCACCCAAGAGGTCAATCCATGATTGCTTGAAATCATTCCCTGTACTTCCTCCTGAGTAGAAGTTTATATGCTGGGCGACTGCTCACTAATAAAATCTAAAAGGATATTACATCTACCGCTTGAGCCAACTCAATGCATCCAATAAAAATGGGGCAGACTGATTTGTAGTCATCCCATTCGTACTTTACGGTATCTCAGAGTAACAAGAAGTGACTGTCACTGCAATTTATGTCAAACTTACGAAGGTTTCCATCCATTTCTGGAATGCATCTCGCATTCCTGGGGTGGTTAGCCTTAATGAAAAGCACTCGGATTCTTGCTTGTTTACGTCTAAAAACTATCCTACTGTATTTTTTCTTTCTTTCTTTTTCTTCTTCATCCTCCGTGTCCGTAAACCATAAATTTACTTTTCAGTAAAGATGCTCCTACATTCCCGTAAAACAAAAACAAACCTCCTCTAAACCAAAATCAAAGAGTTGTTGAGCTTGAAACGCATCAAAACAAGCAAACAAACGTAATGTACTTACATTGAAGCAGGTGTCGTCTGCCGAATAGAAAGCACAAATAATATCAAATCCCACTCGGGGCTGAGGGAAGTACAAAATCGATATATCAAACTTCAACATTTGTGAATTCGGAAAAGTTCCAATATCCGCACACTTCTTGTTAAGTGAAACAAAAAAACCAAGCCCGAACGAACGAGAAGAACCTGTAGCGAATTTAAAATCCAACCTCACGCGTGTCGCATCGCCGAATAAACGAGACATGAATAATCTCGATGGGTTTGCAGCTAGGGTAGGGGCGCACTAACATCCGTGTCCCTTAATTCCTTATCATACCCTTACGTAAAAGTGTCAAAGAGGGCGACCTTGCAGTAGACGAAAAAATACTCTCCTATCGAAGCTGTATGGCCACTATACGAAGGACACATGCACAACTGGATTCTATGAGCAATGGCAGCATACCTGGATACGAATTCGTTACACATACCCTGTATCCAAATGAGTCTTTGAATTTGTAATGGCCAATTTATATGCAACTAGTATGACGTCAACAGCTGATTAGGCTAATTCTCTTAATAGACACACATTGCTATAGGCACTTCTTTAATATCAAAATGACAGTCAGAACCTCTAGCGGGAGGGAATTTATTTCTATAATTCTATATCTAATCTTATACTCAATTTCATTTCAGCTCCAATTCAAAACAGCGGCATACCCACAAGGTTAATCGCGTTCAGTAAAAAAGGCCTTAAAGTTTTGCACCATCCCAAACGCTGACGGTATAAGTCTTACCCAAATAATGTTTCCACGACATAAATTGGCGCCGCTTTGATAAACCTATGACCCCCCCCCCCCTCCCCGCGGCCCTCTTTACGTCCCACTGGTACCGCAATGTAATTTGTCCAATGGGCATTGTCATCTATCGAAAGTAGTAGACATTGACGAAAAATACAAAGCAATTTTTTTTTTATATCTCTGTCATAGCGAAGCAGTTATACAAACGAGCAATTATATGCTATTATTGAGTTCCCATCGGGTATTTACACTACTGTAACGTTCATCGGATCAACAAACATGAAGTACAATATATAATATCCCTGCTCTCGGCTGCTATGATTATAAATCGCTAAAATGTGATCCGCGACTGTGTTCAGATTTCAAATGCTGCATTCAAACTGCAGTTATTTCGGAATGTGAAGAAACGAACATAATCATTTTGACATGTATGTATAAGATATGTGTCACTCTAAGTCAAAGTTATATGATCGCTTAATTGGTTCGATATAAACATACGCAGAGAATACAATAAAACTACATGATTCTTTTTTTTTTTTTTTTTTTTCTTCATCTTTTTTTAAAACAAAAAACAAGACACTGGATCTGATCCCAAAGCAAAACTTTTATATCGCGCAGAAAGTGTTTTTATTATTATTTACAATAATTGTACAGCATAATCATTGGTTGACTTATTTTAATTTTATTCAAGATTATTAAAGTCAAGATATCAAAATACATTAAACAATATAGTTTAAAAAATGACAATATTACTGTCCCTGGGGCAATATAATATAAAAAGCACATTGTATGGGAGAAAATAGAAGAAAATAACTCCAAACAGAATTAAGAAAAGAAAGAGATAAAGAAAAAAAAAATCCGTGTTGATTAATAAACCCTCAAGCTTTATGTAAAAACACGACGCATAAGTGTATAGAAAAGGCCTCAATGGAAATTAAAATTGACTATGTATGAAACGGTAAATACTACTTATCAAATTAGAAAACGGGTAGATTGCAATCTGATAAATAATTTGTAAAATTAGCATATAAATTTTGATTGGATTCATGCGATGCATACATTTCAATTATAATCATCGATTAAAGAATAAGTGTGAGCCAAAACATCTTGTTGAGTAGAGGGAAGGGAACTTTCCTTTATTAACCAAAATCATACGAAATTCAAATCGACATTTTTAGGTTAGCTCAAAAACTGAAAAGGGAAGAGTTGCAGGAAATCTATCAACTCTAGAAATGTATTCTTGGAAAATAAAGAAACTACATTTGACAGATCAGTTAATACACCTGCAATGTTTCATATCATAGAACCTCATATAAAAAAAAATATTTCGCTATTTGTTTACGCTTGCTTGAAAAAAAGGTTGCCTGTAAAGTTGGTATTAGTAGTTGGGGTTCAAGAAACATGTAAGACATACCAGTTGAATAATATTTAAAAAATTTGGTAAAGAATATTTGTCACAAAAGAAAAAAATCTGATCAGATCTACATTTTTTCTTTTTAAAAAATAAGCTAGGAAAGTGCACCTGACCTCTCCCGAACTCTCATCCATATCCAAAATCCATTATCCTCTTCTCTCTCTCTCTCTATCTCTCTCGCTCCCTCTCTCTTTCTCTCTCTCTCTCTCTCTCTTCTTTCTCGACCCATCCCTCTCTCTCTCTCTCCTCTTTCTCTCTCTCTCTCTCTCTTCTTTCTCTCACTCTCTCTTCTTTGTCTCTCTCTCTCTCCCTCTCTCTTCTTTCTCTCTCTCTCTCTCTTCTCTCTCTCTGTCTCTTCTTTCTTGACCCATCCCTCTCGTTTGTTCTCTGAACCAGCTGTACACCAAGGCCCCCCCCCCCAATCCTCCATGTGTGCGCGGACGATAATAGCCCCTAACTTTATATCTTCTGAAGATTTAGGACTAGGCTTGCAATAAGATTTCGTGTTAGGTTAAAGGTTACATAGTATTTAGTCTTGGGCTGAAGATAATCATGCGATCAGTGTTAGGTATTTACAACTTCGCGGGGAAATTGTCATAGAACCCCTCCATAATTTCCCTCCCTCCCCCTTTCCCACTTTATTATCCTCTCTGTCTCTGCTTTTCTTTCGCTTTCTCTCTCTATCTCTATCTCTCTATGTCTCTCTCTCTCTGTCCCTCTCTCTTTCTCTATTTCTCTCTCTCTCTCTCTCTCTCTCTCTCTCTCTCTCTATTTTCGTACCTCTCCCCACTCTCCCTCCTCAAAATATTTCTCCGTCTCCTTTTTTAATCCATCTACACCTCCTCCTCTAAGCAAGGAGCAACTATTATACCCTCATATCATGGTCGCTGGCGTATTATTATCTCACGCACAACAAAGAGCAAACAATAGGTTGGGATACCTCGTGAGAGTGTTATTAGAATAACGATACTTAATTTCTGATTTACATTCCACCTTCCAAACACTAGGCATATAGACTCTCTCGTCTGTGCAAACGGATGGGCAGGGGAAGAAACATGTTTGCTGAGGAAGGGTTTGAAATGTCCTCAGGTATAACAAGTGGCTGCCATGCATACACGTACGCTTCCGCATTCTCTCTGTTTTCATCATCACAACATCGCAACGATTTCAGGACGAATTTGGTTTCATTCTGCCACGGAGAAATCCTCAGGATAGGATGAATAGGTGATGTTTTTACCCTACATTTGTAATGGACACAATCAAATGAAAGGAAAGTAATTGTGCAATGTTAATGGCCGAAATTACAATTTTCCAATACATGTTTAATGGCATAACAGATGTTGTACCTTCTTCACCCTTCCCCTTTCTCTCTCTCCCTCTCTCTTTCTGTCCATCTATCTCTCACTACCTTCCTCATTCCGCTCCATATCCCCCCTCTCCTTCCCTCATTCACCTTCTCTCTATATCCGTTTATGTGTGTTTCTGTGTGTGCGTAGGTGTGTGTGTGTGTGTTTGTGTTGTTGGTGAGGGTGAGGGTGTGTGTGTGTGTGTGTTGTATAAAAGAGAAAGCGGTGCTTTATGTGTGTTTATGTTTGTGCTGTATGCGTATGTGTGTTATGGGGTGTGTATGCGTGCAAATAAATATATTCTTAAATAAAATTTAAAAAAAATAAATTCATGATTATCTGTTTTGTTTTTAATGTTTCTCTTGGTGGTATGACATGCCTTTTTTTTTTTTTTGCTTTTTTTTTTTTTCTTCTTCTTATTGTCCCCCTGTTCTCATCATCATCTCGAGGGGAACAAGAGAAATATAAAAAAGATCAATCGATATATTGCTCTTGGCTGTATACTAAGTGTGTAGACACTTGAGTGCAGATGACCACACCAAAAAAGAAGAAATAATAACTCAGCAAAAGAAAATGTTAAAACTTCTTCCCTATCAACTCTCAAAATCTACGGTATGTATTAATATTCAGTGGGACCTTATATTTAGGAGGAACCTTAATTATTAACCCGTGAAAATACAATATTTTAATCTTCTTCAACTAATTTGTTATGTCTCATTGCAGTTATTTTAATGCCTTCTAATACGACATCTGGTAAATATACTTCTAGATACACGTATTCAATTATGTGAAGCATAATGGTTGATTTCCTCACGTTTCTCACACATATCACAGGGAATGAGTCGTGAATAAATAATCTAAACGGTGACTGGTCATGAATACATGTTTACAAATGATAAAACTAATATTTTTATAGCTTAACAAATGAAGTAAGTAATGCCAAATCTGAAGAAGAATTTGTATTTCTGAATTTGAAAGAAAAAAAAATCACATGACATTATATTTTAATCAAGTCAATCAATTTATTTGTCAATTACTATTTCCACTTTCTTCATTCCTATGATCAACCCACTTTCAGATATCACAATCTTCTGCTCAGTAGTCATGTAAAACAGAAGTGTGATAAGAAAGGGTAAGTAACTATTTTTATTTCCCAAAGGAGCTTTAATGAGTTTAAGTAGAAGCGGGTTCATGATTCGGAAACAGGAGGGGCACGTAGAAATACACTGGAGAAAAGAGGCGCAGACACCATTTTAATATGCGTCTAGCTATCAATGTGCTCGTAAAAGATTTGGGTTATCCCACAAAATAAATGGCGCGTGCCTATTGTGCCCTGACTTAATCAAGCACTTATTGTCGCAGATCAATAATAGGAGTCCAATTGATCTTTAAACTAAACTACTTACGCAGATTAATCTACCCCTTGGGCCGTCAGCAATGCATGTTCACTGCAAAATCTTGGCAAAAACGGAGGGTAGTTTTTTTAGCAAGATTTTACTAGGCTGGGCTAGAAGTTGGGAGTCAAGTTCGAATATGAAAACATAATTATGAGAGGCTTTTTTTCTATAAAATATGGAGGCAGCCCATATGATATTTCCAACAGATGAACGTAATATTTGTTATGCTTGATGGATATGGAATACTTAATGATATGTAGCCAATCAACTCGTTATATGCACCCCCACTTTAAGGTCCTTGCACCATTGCACTGATTGATATCGGGTGACAATTTAGATTCTTACTGAAAACCTCTTTCAGATACAAAGTCATTTTGCAGATCTAGATCCATACAACTGTAATTTGAAGAATGAAAATGGTTCCCAGGAGGAAGTGCAATGTGTTGACGTCGGATTCATAATGTAACAGCAGCCGTGTTTTCATTAGCCCGAGTTGTGTTGCCCGAGGCAAGTAAATCGATTTCTCTTTCTGATAATTCGTATGGACAGAAAAGGGTCAAGTCTGTTCGCAAAGTAACCCGAGATATCGAAGGAATTAATCTTCCAGCTTTCGTTGAATTTGTAACTTTTGTCTGTCATTGACATGCGAAAACGTTTTGTAGACGGCCTACTCCCTTTCCGTTTAAGCCAAATATACAAACAAAAATCCTGTGCATCACATTTTTTCAACTCTTAACGTGCCAGATTAATCTATAGCAAGAAATTTTATTTTTTATTTTTTTAATATTTTTAAATGGTATGAAATAGTCTTGCTTGGTGTAAATGACTGGAAATCGATCCACAGATACAATACAATCAACTGTGCTCTTTTGCCAACCCTATACTGTGAGCATTAAAGAGAAAATGAATTATTACGATTGTATAGATAATAAGTACAATTGCACGAAAACGTGTCGGGTTAAGGTCTACAATAAGTTTCTAAAGTCTTGTGCCCCCTTTCTATCATTCAACATGCCGACAATGTAAAGTCATGAGGTCAACAAATGGAGACAAATTGCGTGCGCTCTGAATCTTAGGTCATATCGATCTTATTGTGATTTGGGGAGTGATTGTTCCCCCTCCACACTATGCATACCACACACACACACACATGCACACACGCATTCTTTTCCCTCTGTACTGATAATGAAATAATGAAAAATTGCCGTTACTGCCTAAATTTACACGATCGTATCTTGAATGAAGAACAAGGTTGAAACTTTATCAAAGTGTTTTTCCAATTTGACACAATATTTTTCAAAATATTAGGTACTGATTTTGTTTTTTTATCACGTAATATAGGCCTACAAAATTAATTGTATCATTGAAATTTATTGTCAGGATTTCTAAAAAAAAATATTGTATTTTCAATTCAACAACAACAAAAGTTTCATATATAATTTTGTGTATGTGCGTGCGTATGTGTGTGTGCGAAGATGGGTGTGTGTGTGTGTGTGTGTGTGTACGTGGGTGAGTGTGTGTGTGTGTGTGTTTAATGTCTTAAAACATGGGCAAACTTGTTTTTCTCGTGTCGAATATGTGAAACTGCTTTTTAATAATATTCGATACGGTTTTTTTTTTTTTGTTTTGTATTTTTCAAACTCCAAGAAAATCCTGACTTAAACATTTTTCGTGGGTAATCTCCTCGATTTAGATTATGTAATACAGAGACATTTCATTTCTGTGTTTCAACCCGATCGTATCAATATTCTGTTACCAGTAAAATGAGTTTTTGTGTCCACGATGCCAACGGGGTTGATAAACTCTTTGGAAGTGAGGAGTTAGAACAGAGTGATCAATGATTATCTGTGTAACTGCGTTTCCTATAACTCTCCAAGCTAGATATTCTGGCGCTTGAACCCGAATTCATCCGCACATTGCTGTGCGAAACCATGGAAGCGCAAAATAAGACAACGGCGAGAACTTTTTAATTCGCCTTCGAGCAAAAAGGGAAATGTGCTTTTGACAAAACGTCCAAAAGAGGCTGTAAAATAGGTCGGTCGATTAGGGAATTTTACGGTCACTGACGGCGAAGACATGTCTGGTAATCTAGAATGGCATAAATCAGTGAAAGTCGAACGCTTAACCCGCTCATCACCAGGCGCGTGTACGGCAGGTCAGGGTACTCACGAATCCACCACTTTTGAGAGGCAAGCCCTTTGAATATGAGCAACATACCTGTTCATTTGAGATGTATTTCCCGAAGAGAAGTTAAATGTTAAACCAATTTTCACATAGCCGGTATCGTGACTGATCATAGGTATTGCGGAACTCGCAGCTCACGAGCTCAAAATGCTAAAGGTATGTCCTAAGAACCGGATAGAACTACCAGTCTCTAATCCAGACCGTTTCAAATCTTCGACAAACTGGATGTCTAAAAACAGGGGTGATTACATTCATAAATATTACAATGTACCAAGTGAATCATGGAAAACAATACTTTACATAATAAACTCAAGATTATTTGATTAAACTTACATTTCCATATCAACCACCGTTAAGGAGATTTCACAAATATTACAACAGGGTCTGAAATTTTTAAGACAACGCCAGGATGTACCACGTGATCGTTGGTCAAGATAGCAAGAAGGGACCAGAGGGTAAAATACGCCACGTAGAGAGGATAGGATCAGGTTGCAAGACTGGGTAAGGATCGACGAGAGCTGTTTACTTATAACGTCAAGAAGAAAATGGAAATGGAAAAGATGGAACGAAAGGCAGAAGGGTACTAGTAGTTTACAGATCATAAGAACCGTTAGCAAAAAAAAAAGGAAGAAGAAGAAGGGAAAAAATAAAAGAAAAACAAAAAACAACAACAAACGATAAAAACAATAAATAAACAAATGAATAATATAAAACATTGTTAGTAATAATGAATATTTTGTTGGTGTATTGGTACGGCTCCAAAGTAGACCAGGAATGAGTTCATTCAGACAGTCTTTTCTTTTCTTTTCTTTCTTTTTTAGCACGTGTAGATTTGTGATGGAACAGGGACCATCCTCATTAGCTTTTAATTCGCAGCTCGATTTATCATAAATAGATTCTCTATTAATTCAATATGGTTATCTTTAATTACATCATTTGCAAAATTGAAAGACACAAATATGCAATAATTACATAAAGTTACAATACAATTCTGGCCACGGAGTACAGTAAGATCAGTGTTTATAGTAGTAGTCAATGAACCCTGGTTTCTGAGTTTATATGATTCACAATCACATTCATATCTTCTGTATCTCATCCGTTATTCCTGCGGTTATTAAATTTATAAAAGAATAACAATTGTGATAAGTGGATACGAAAAGTGTTTCATTGAGTATGCAAGACAGCATATATTTCATTCACCATTGTAGCAACATCTTATATTTCATCTCCATCCTGTTTCCAACACTCGCCCGAAGCTTTCCGATCTTATTTCCGAAAGAAAACACACTTCCGAAAATCATTATCTCCCGAGCAGTACTACAATAACAAAACCTAATAAAAATTAACTAAAAGACGTCGACTATGGCTTGAGCTTAGACTTTCGAGACAAATCTTCAGATATTTACTGCGTCTGTTTAGAGTTTTAAAAAAAGAAAGAAGCAACGTCCTTTTGGAAGTGGACGAACATGGAGTTAAGTAAAGAACATAGGCAAAAAAAACAACATGAAAACAAAAATGGAAAATAATTCAACAAACAAGGGGAACAACGTCACTTTGATGACAAAAATACTGGACATGATAGAGATTGAGCCCCTTTCATGTTGTTTCACCCCCACCCCTCTTGCGCGTTTTCTTCGGTTCATCAAAGTTCGTCCTGACGGAGGCTTCTAAGAACTTGATTACTTTCTAGCAGTAAGGTTGTTGTGGAAGCTGCCATTATTATTAGTCTGTCGGTGCTTTACAATCACGAAGCAATATTGGGAGGGTCGAGTACAACGTTTACGTTACTGTGACGTAGATTATAACCAGGGACACAAATTCATGGTCGCCCATAATAACATCATCATCAACAACATAGCTTTAAGCCAAGAGCACTTCGTTATTGCAACGCCTTGGTCAGCATAAATCTCCAGTCTCCACTGCTTCATGTTACCCTTTCGTTCTTGCCACATGCACATAGTCAAAACATGGCGCGAATCCAGGAAGTCCCCGGCCCCCTAAATCAACAAATTTAGGAGACGAGTTCCCAAAATTTAGTAGAATGGGGTAAAAAGCTGCCGTTTCCCTTAAATCAACCTGGATCTGCACCAGCTTCTCTCCCGATCTCTTAACATGTTTAAAGCTGAATGGCATACTCTGCAGTTGTCATTTCTTTCTCCACCGTTCTCTCTGTTCAGGGTTTCACCTTTGCCATATGTTGTGTGAATTGTTCAAAACAGTCCAAGTCCATCAAAATTGGATCACTGAAACTTGTTTATTTTCAAATCGCATAATCTGCCGATTTACCAAAGGAACACATAAAGTTAATTTAAAACCATCTTCCTATATCGAACCCCATCCGTATTTAATGAAAAGTGCTACAACGTGAAGAGTCAATAAATGAGCAACATGGCCCAGTTATCTTATTAGCCTTTTTAGTCGACCTATATTGGGCATTCCCTCAGCTATCTACTTGGGTGCCAGTGACCAAAATGAAGCTCAAATACAGATCTCCAGTTTTCTGCGAATAAAGTATTTGGAATATCGTAAGAGTGACAATACAAGAGTTAACAGGACAATCTCCCCAAATTACCTGACATCTTACAACTTAAAAGTATTCTTCATTCTCAAAAACTCGCAATTCATTACCTGTGTCCATACCCTGACTAAATCGAGTCCAAGCTTGAAAGGCTGCAACGTTAATACGTTTACATTGGGTAGAGCAAGGAATGTTATTGAAATAAATAGCATATTTAAATACCTCTCTAATAAAGTTCTGGTGGTATACGCTGCACACATTTGTTTTATTTTTTTGGAAGCATCAACGTCCATGTACAGTTTCCCAAGTACCACGTCAAATGCCTCTTTTTAGTGATGAAGTAGTCCTATTTTATGTTTGTTAAGTACTCAGACACTAATGATTATTATTACGTGTGCCTAGATTTTTCTCTTAAAACGATATCAACACTCCCTTTCGCGAATCTCATTCTTGTCCCCGCTCGATTCGAAAATCGGGTACACATTTATTTTTTGCACCTAGGCTCCATGCCTTTTTAATTATGAAGCACTTCAAGCTTTCAAACTTCGAAAAACGCGGCGAGACCAGGCTGAAAAATCTTTGGGAATGCTCCCGTCGTCTAACATCATACGGCGTGCATTGCACCAATGTTCAATTTGATTAGGCTCCTTACTACCGATTAATAAGTTTGAGGTGGTTGACGCTCATATGAGCTGGTATTAAAGAGTTTTGGCGCCACTTACGTAAATTATCCCAGTGGTTCTTCCCCTGCGTCATACTGGAGATGGCCAAAAGCAAGTTGTTCATTGACAACACTCATGCAATAGGTGAAGTAGGTGTAGTGTATTTGAGTGATGTTTCGTTTTGCGGCGCATGTATATCGATTAGTTGTTACATATTATTACTCATATTTATCCCCGCTTGCAATGATTTCAAAATCTGTAACATTATTATTGTCACAAAGAGCAAACAAATATGATATTAAGAAAACTTTAAATGCAGGCCTGCTATTTAATTTGTTAAACATAATACAAGTTGAGAAAACCAGTTCGGAAGCAATATTCTCAGTCTAGTTTTCATGATTTTCACGTATTTTCTTTGGTGGAGGAAGTGGTATTGAACCATAATCTTTGTATTTCCGAATTGAGAATGACATTGATTTTCTCCCATTGAATTAAATTAACAGTGAGATTTTTTTTTTTTTTCCAAAACAATCAAAACAAATTTGTGCCGCCATTAATCTTAACAGCTATTCGACGCGTGGGCGCTCCTTTTGACTTTAAAATACCAATGACAGCAGCAGGCTATGATGGCATCAAAAACACCGTAAGAACTGACAGTATTGGAATGTTACTTTTGAATATTGTCTAATTAGCTGTTTACTAGACGTTTCGCATAGAAAAACACATCTATAACAAAACATATTTTGGCATGTTGGGTGTGATTAATTGATAATTTAGTGTTTGCTCATGAAATTAAGATATTGAAGTAGCAAATAGTAAGTCATAAGAATTACTTAATATCTGCCACGTATGAATGTCGAATTTAAATTTTTTGGATTGGAAAAAATAACGTTTACTGGGAAAAAGCTTGGCTTGGAAAGGAAAGAGAATGAAGAGATATAAAAAACCAACGAACAAAAAAACCGTCCCTTCCGCGCCCGCCGAAACAAATTTGGTGTGCCTCATAAAGTGCCCCTCCGCAAAAATGAAGAATAGGGGGCAGTGTTATGGCAAGTCATAAACCATGTTCCTAAGTAAAAGGGATAAGAATCTGATATTTAAAATTTTAAAAATTATTTTGTGGTTCTCAATTATCAATAGGTCAGTACTCTTCTTGACATTTAAAAAACCCATAGACGAGACGAGGTAATGTCTGATAATGCATAATATATTTAAAATTAACGACCGTTGCACCAGTTGATAGAAAGTATGTATTTCATGAGCTATTTAAATACATCGTTGCTTTGCGTCTAGAACAAAAATTTATCGAATACAATCGTTGTCTCATTATATGATATTTTTTAGTTGCCTGCTTCTTGACATTTAAATTATGAGTTATCCAATCATGGCTACGTGCCATAATAAACAACTACACCGTTGGACCAATTCGTTGTACATATGAAAAATGAAAAAAATTGAAATGATCAATGAAGCTTTGGCAGGAAATCTCTAGCGGATAAAATTTTTTAAAAACATAATTAATCCCTAAGCCACATATTTTTTCTTGAATTTTAACTGATGCCGATCAACGAGTAACAGGTTAAGTTTTTTTAATGGGGTTGTTCAGATATTTTTGTTGAACTTGAAATCTATGCATGTATGTTATTTTGGAATGAACGTTTAAATCATAAATTGGAATTTAAAATCTTTAAAATCGATTGCAACTTCTGTGTGATTACATACAGACAAGTAGAAAAATATTCATGAGAAGTTTTATAAATGGCGCTTATATTACAAAAAGCATAAATTAAAAAATTCCGAAATGCATCACTATTACTATGGAATCTATTCGGTCCACAATTGAAATAATTCGTTGTGGCAAATTGGTATTTATTCTCAAGGGTATATATTTGGTTAAGGATAACCAATTTAGGAGATAATATTCCAGGGCTGACCAGCACCGGGGCGTATATCTAGATTAAGTCTGTTTTTTTGCCGGCTATTCTTTACTCCTTCGAAGAATCTTCCATTAGAAAAGAACGGATTTCAACTTCATTTTGCCATATCTCTTGGATCTTGCCGCGCATGCTTGAAGTTTGATTATGCAAACTTATCCGGCTATTTAGAGAAGGTTAAATACTATAGCCTAATTGTTCATCCACAAATATATGTGGAGGGGGGAAGAGAAAAGTAAAGATGCATAGTAAAGAAAGCAATTTCGTTGGTGCCGTGTTGAAGATATGTTGTGAGGTGTGTGCGTATCGTATTATGTGCGTGTGTAGTTGAGTGAGAGAGAGAGAGAGAGAGAGAGAGAAATAGGAATTGATCGAAGTGAAGTGAGAAAGAAGTAGAGTGGTGGCAAGAAATGTAATTTCGCGATCCCATACCAGTGCGGTGGGAGAAGAGAATCATGACGAAATTTTTAGAATATCTCCCTTTTAAGGAAAAAAGGTGCGAGTTAAGAATGGAGGGCATTTTGTCTCTAACAGGATAGTTAGGTAGAAAAGGGAGAGCATCAGAGAAATATGTTTCAAATAGTCAGCTGAGAGCGGGGGGGGGGGAGTTACCTAATATCAAAGTTGTGATGTAAATGTAAGAAATAATTGTAAATATATTTATATATGATTCATTGGTTTATAAGAAGAGATTCAATTTAAAACTTCCCAGAAGCATGCTCATGCGCCGAACAGATGGACGATCTGTATATAAGAAAAAAACAAATTAGAGAGAAAGTAGAAGAAGAAGAAAGAAGAAGAAGAGAGAAAAAGGGAGAGAGAGTGAGAAAAAAAATGTTAATGAGAGGAAAGGAGAGGATCGTTAAATATGGCGTGAGCTGGAAATTGAACGTAAATAAAGTGCTATCGAAGCTAAAAGAATTGATAAAATTGTCCTTACTTTTTTCTTTTCTTTTTATTCTTTTTCTTTTCTTTTTCTTTTCTTTTCTTTTTGGTTGTAACGGCACTGCAGCATCAGTAGCTAATTCTGTTTAAATCTTGGCGTATGAAGATTCGTCGGTATGTCAACACAGCTTCGATTCATCAGCCAGGCTCTCCGGCCAATCGTCTTGGTAGGATCAGAAGGACCTTAGATCATTCATTTACATAGTAATAAATGGCCTTTTGGCTCTGACTGATTTTTCTCGTGTGCCCAACCTAGCCGCCAGTTGTTTCGCTTTTCGGATTGAGCTGAGTGTCGCGCTTCCTGAGTTGGATGGAAAAGACGAGAAGTACTGGATTGCACATGAATGTAACTAAATATAAGAATCGCCAGAATTTTTAATGAACAATTTAATAGATATATATTTGGCGAGATTTTATTTTTAATATTAAACTTATTGATGTTTCCTTGCATTTATGGGTTCAAGATTCAAGATTTCAGATTTCTAGAAAAGGCATTATTTTTACTTGAGTATGCTACTGCTGGAAGTGGACGTTCTAGGTTCTTAAACATTTTGGGGAAGTGATTTACAAACTAACGTTCGAACGAATGATTGAAAAAAAAAAAAATAATGATAATAGATTCTAGTTAAGTTATTTTTAACCAAATTACTTCATACTATAACTTATCAAAGCATTGTTAAAGCATTTTTACATTTCTACTATACTATTATATGTTGTTGTTCGAATAATGGCTGTACGTATATTCCCGATGGGATTGGAGGTGGTTGGGTGTTTGTCATATTTTCAACTTTAATTGCTGTTATATGATGAATGTTATCCACATCCATGACAGTCCTAGTGTTCTTGAAAATCTGTACCATAATGCTTCAGACCATCATTATCCTGGTGTCTTTATATCATTTTCCAATCATGACGAATGTATCATCTCAATTACAAAGCTTATTAGATTGGTCATTGCGTTCCTCGCAACTTAATGGTAGGCAATGTTGAATCGGTTGTTTTAAATTAAAATTTGTCCGTATCAATGATGGTGCAGAAGAATTGTCATTGTATAGTTTGACACGTTTAATACCGATAATGACCACACTGTCATACAACTTTCCGTGGCGCGCGCGCGCATACACACACACCACACACATTTACACACACCCCTCACAACTCACCAAACACACACACACCCTGCGCGCGCACACACCACACACACACACACACACACACACACACGCACATACACACACACATCGTACGCACAAACTCCCTCAAATGTTCCGGTATGTAAACCCTTTGTTGCATGGTAGGAATACTAGTACTCCCGTTCCTCTCTCCAGTCCTAATACTAATGCTATAATGATCAAACTTTCTGTGCCATTAAATAAAAAAAAATCAATTCAATCAATCCAAATTAAATAAATTAATCATGTAATTTGAGCATACTGTGATATCATTTCCTTTCATTAAATATCATAAATTATGACGAAATTACCACAATTTCTGGTCTGTAATATATTTTATACTCACACAAAAAGAAAATGTGATAAATATAGGATGATCGAACTCAACGATTGTCTTTCTATTTTTTTATTCGTTACAGAATCGGAGAATGTATTATAACATTGAATACACAAATTAATACCTCCATTTCAAGAGGCACTTCCTTATTATCTAAACCCGTCCATCTATCCTTTTATTGATCAAGTCAGTTACTTTAGGCGACTCTTGCCCCAGGAAGGACACATTTGTCACACTTAACAGTCGACTTGGAGTTTCTTTCGCCCTCCTCATTCATTCGTAAACTGGAAAGCTGCTCTGATCAGAATCAAGACGCAAGAAAGGATTTCAACCATTTTTCCACTCGACGGCTCTTCAAGCTAGTGTCATTAACTTCCAAGTTATCATCGTTGACCAGACTTTAACAACGCCTGACTTTTTAGCTGCTTCTTCTTCTCCCGCCGAAAAAACGCCCACAAAGAACACCTGCCCGCAATCATAGAGCATCGCCCTGCATTGGAATGGATGCTGCTTCGATCGCGCTGCATTCGTGATCGCGTGTTAAACTCGATAACGTATCGCTGTCTTGGGCCATACACTGCTCAGCCCGCGGGAGCAGGAATTGTAAAGCAGTAGTCGGTGGGTGGGGGGACTTACCAAGTTACCTCTTCATATACCTCGAGAGTGAATCTTCTTGCTTGATTAACCATCGCAGACGCGTAGCCGACAGTCATCTCACACACTGCCAATGGCTGACTAGACAAGAAGAAGAAACGATCAAGAGATAAACAAAATATTAGAAACGATTTTGAGGAAGCATTCTGAAGTAGAGAAACAGGGCAAAATATGAAAGAAGAGAAAAAATGATCATGGTTGGAGCTGGTAAGCAAAGAGATTAAATGTGTGGAAATTTGAAGGGTTTGTGTGGTATGAACATGATTAATGCAGAAAGTGAGAAAGTGCAGTTGAAATTAATAGTGAACGCAAGTAAAATCCGAACATTGATTAGGAGGTTTGGAAGTGGAGTAAGAGAGATGAGAGAGAGAGAGAAATAGGAGGAAAAAAAGGTTGGAAGGGTTTGAAGAAGATTAAGAGATGGCGATGGCAGTGACAAGAGTTTTAGGAAGAAAAATTTAGGAATTCATAATCATTACTTGAAATATCCCATCGCTAGACAAATTAAAAAAAAGAGGTTCATAAATATTATATTCAAATCGGAGTCATTACGAATTATTCTGAGTGCTGATTGCAAATTTACCATCTAAACTATCAGATTATACCTGGCACTCGTGAGTGCAGGTATTACGCCGGCATCTGGGACCAGTCAATACTTAGAGAGGAGGCTATTTAAATAAAAAAAAAAAAAAAAAAAAAAATTCGCATTACGCGGGACAAAACACGAAGGAAAAAAACAATAACAACAACTAACAACAACAAAGAAAAACATAACTTTAGCTCGCATCGCAAAGTTGGATTATACGACAACTTGGCTCCAGCAGTTGCATTCTATCAAAGACTGTCGGCATTATTTATTCGACAAATTCTGCTCTCAGCCAATCATTGGGCAAGCATTTGAGTAGCTTAAACAGTTAGAGGATAAAACCGTTACGCTATTTAATTTATCAATAGAGACATGTCAATTATTGATGTTTTTAATTGGGCATGATCTCCTTAGCAATTTTTATCTTCACTTATATGTTCATATAATAATATTTTCTTCAACACAATATATGTATACTTATTAAGACATGTAATCATTTGATTTTTTGTATTATAACCCAGGGAGTTCAAGTTGTTCCGTTTTGACTGTCTCTAAAGCACTGCGAAGATTCTTTTGTAAAATATGTTTGAAGGTTTTCTCTTTGTTTTTTTATGTACATGTGTATTATTTCTTGTTTTTCCTATTTGTATTTTTCGTATTACAATGTTATCCCAGACCGAACGTCTCTCAACGTTTTGGAACTATCCAATTTATGTATCTGCAATATTGAGTATACACTATTCTTTTTACGAAAGCACTTTTTTCTCCAACTCTATATGGAAACGTTACATAAAACACTTAGCGTTCAATTCTCTTCGATGATAATTCGATGAGGACTATAGCCAGATTCCAAACTGGTTAAACATCACTAATTCTTCAGATTCAAAGACTTTTATCAGGTTGAATAATAAATATATATACAAATAGTTCTCCTATTTAATTTGAATATTACGAAGTATTAATAAACATTTCGATGATTTCAAGTTCCTCCTAGTAATTACTTGCCATGTCTTCCTCTCGATAATTGGCCCCCTTTCCTACGAACCTGTATTATCCACAATCCCAATCCCACCATTTGCCCTAGTATGGCATGACTTATTTTTCAACAGGAGGAAGGAAAAGCTGGAGGAGGTGTGGTTACGTTACAAAAATTATTCTTACAATTTTGAATGATTAACTAAATGCAATGATATCATTGGAATCCTGTTTATAGAAATCGTATTGCAGGTCAGAAAAAATGTTATAATTGGTTAGCTTATCGACCCAATAATAATAACTTTAGAATTATGTTATTTTCCCTACAATAATATTTTGAATAATTTTGAAATCAGAATAATAAGAGTGCTTTGTATGGGCGATTAATATTGATTGTTTGAAATATAGACTGGATAATGTTATCGTCATGAATTTTTAGAACTTGTTCTTATCCAATTACACTTTGTTTCCCTGTTTCTAAGCACACGTTATAAACCAATACTTTCTTCAACCTTAATTGTGACAATATTCTTTATAATTCATTCCACACTCTGATCTTATCATGATACTTTCTGAGATATTGGATCTATCTATCCCATTTCATCCCGTTACTTCTCTCAAATTTCATAAAGGTAGAACGGCGCTCGCCCATTACGCCGGTTTTCCCAAGAATAGTTAGCAGACTGGAAGCCCTGTCCCAGTTTAGAGACACGCATTTTGTCAAATGTTTTAATAACACTTTGATGATGTAATACTTCCGTGATAATAATTTTTAGATGTTCTAAATAAGAAATTGATCATTGTATGTCCCTTGCAGAAAAGATACAAGTAAATAATTAGTAAAATTGACCCTAGACTGCCTTCGGGATTCCAAATCGATTTAAAGGTCGACAAAGATAAAATAAAATAATAGGATTGTACTGATAAGTATAAATCAGATCCTTAGTAGATCTAAAAGTAAATTTACTGTCTCAATGAAAGATATGCTCTTAATTAAATTTGTGCGTGATGAAAAGAAGAAATCATTTTGGTGAATCGTTTAGAGTATATAACATGATATGCAGAAAAATACTGTGGAAAATCTTAAAGAAAGTATGAATTATCAGTTAATAAAATAAAGTTATAGTAAAGGGATAGATAATTAGATTAATAGATTTCTTATTTAATTATTCATAATTTAATATTTCTTTTAATTGGAGGATGACTTTAGCACAATAACCACATCAAAGAATCTTTCAATGTTACCCCCCAAATGCTAATTCATCTTGTTCTAACTCATAAGAACAATAATTGATCGTGTTCTCATTTTAATAATAAGAAAAGTTCTGGCTTTGATAATTATAACGTTATGTAAAGGGATAATACCTGTATTGATAAATCCAATTGTCAGATTTTTATTTTTTTGCTTGAATGGAGGATAGTACCAATGTTATAAAATTGCACAGGGTCATGATATATTTAATAAAAGTTTTTCGAAGATGTAAATAATTCGCGCCCGATCTTCTTATTTCATCTCTTTCAAAGTTTTAGAAAAAATCATACATAAAAGACGTTAACTTTGAAAATTTAAAATCTTAAAATTTTATTATCCAGATTTGGAGTTAGAAATGATCATTAGTACAAGTTCATTGCAATTATTATATGTTAAAGGTAGCCTATGCTCGTGACTCCTCTATCATAGGTTGGAATACTCCTGGAAAACTTCTCCAAGGCCTTCACACGTTGAACCCACGGATATTTTACTTCATAAAACTCTCCAATTATTGGTGTATACATGGCAAGCCGTAGGGATGGTGTCAGGAAGTTACCTTCTGAGGAAACAATTTGTATTTATTGAATGGATCACACTTCGCTGAATACACATGTTAATTGTGGGTATCTCAAGGCAGTTTGCTGTGGCCGCTTTTGTTTATCATTTATTAAATGTTTTTATAGATATTGATTTATAGCGCTTCTTTCGTATACTAATTTGCTGATGATACAAATTTTTATTCTTTTCTCATTCAAATCCAATACAACTTGTTGAAATTGTAAATTCCTGAATTACAAAATTTTTCAATGGATGTCGAGCCAATAGACTGTCTTTAATATTTTACAAAAGATCAAAATATATCTTTTAGTAATCAATCGATACCTGCCAATGATTTATTTTGCGATGCTCTTGGAAAGGTTTCCCATTCTAGAATTTCTATGGTGTATAATTGAGTAATAACTTTCATGGAAAGCTCGATGATTGACGGAACATTGCGAAACAAATTTCCGGGCAATTCATCGTGTTAATACTTGAATCGACTTTAAAACTCAACTCCATTCTACAGCATTATGTACTTATATTCTTCCTTGACATTACCTTGATTCTGATTATGGTTTACCGCTTGGGTAACGGCTCATACAGACCAGTCTTGATTAAAATATTATTGTCTTACAAAAGAGAGCGTAGTTAGAATTATTAGTCAGGGCCAAATTTCCTCGCCCGATATACTAATCCATATTCTTTGAGAAAATACTTTGAAATAAAAGATTTATTGGCTTCAGCTAGGTCAATTCCATGTTAAATAAATAATGATATTAGCAATACTTTTAAGAATTTGTTTCCAAAAATCACTCTTTTCATCAACAATTCACACAGCAAATCAGTGGATATCATTGCCTTTATTCGAAATACTTCTTGCTAAAACCGACTTTTAATCTTCATGATGTCAAAAGTGTGAAATTCACCTTTACCGTTCTTGAAAAATGCCACTTCCTAATACATTTGAAAAAAACTTAACATTTTTTTCATAAATATTAAACATGAGAATAGGACTTGATTTGGTCATTCTGGAAGAGAATAGCGTATACTTTTTCTTACTTTTTACTATATAATTTTCAATTTAACATAAATAGCTTATACTGCAAATTCAATTTCAGTCTATGTTATTTATTCAAAATAGGATTGTTTGTTTTTACACGTCTGTGTTTGTATTTTCGTTGTCTTGTTTTGTTTATTTTGTTTTCTTTTCTTTTTTCTTACTGTTCTTCGCAGCCCGTATAGCAGTCCTTGATTTCTACTGTGTTATTTATATATGCATAGTAAAAAAAAAAAAACTACGAATTCAAGAATATGTGACTTTATTGCAAAGCCGATTTTTATAATTTACGTTTATTTTGAGGAACCCTTTTTTTTATTCTTACAAGTACTCACTTTTATTTGATGAGGTCCTCCATTCATAGGAAGATTAAAAACTAAAACACAAAAACAGTTTTGTGATTCCTATCGTCAATTTAATTATAAAAAATATTATATATGCATAGAGTATTAATTATTTTGTAAATTTTGTAAAGTTACTTATTATATTTATTATGGTTAACTTGCACAATTCTATTTTGTTCAAATGTAAATATTTGATTCTGTGAAATGAAAAATAAAGTTGAATTGAAATTGAATTGACAAGTCCTTTCATGAAACGCCCCCTGGACTTGGAGACCTAGTGCGTATACCCCGTCGTTTCTTTTGCACGTCATGACATTTGGCAATGAATACACTTGCAATAACGTGTATTATTTGCATACTATGTAAATTAGGATTTCATTTATGACGTTCCATATAATTATAAAAATTAGTAGGAAGAATGATATGCTGGCTTTGAAGAAATTTGGAGAGAAGACGGCGCAATTTATCCTTCCCAGTGATTAGAAAGTAAAAACGGTTCAAAGCGAATCAGATTATTTGACGCGCTGTGATGATACTACCTCAACCATAGACAATGTCTCTTTGGCTCTCGCTCGACGTGGACAAACATATATGGGAATCAGTTTGGGTTAATAGTGATTTTGTACCAGTCGCCTACATGTGCTGAAATTGTCTAATGCTATGCATATGCGCAGAGTTCTAGCAGAACCAATCATCGCTTACTATGCCTCATTTCTCTATGCTTGCTGAAACGTTTAAAGTTATATACACGAAACAAGATTACGGAGATGTCCGCATCAGGTTAATAAC
>CALNVZ010003432.1:20397368-20410451 GCA_940671915.1 Paracentrotus lividus | reverse complement strand
AGAGAGAATAGAGATTGATCGAGTGTAAGTGAGAATAGAGTGGGGTGGGAAGATATTTAATTTCGTCGATTACCCATCCAGTGGGTGGAGAAAAGAAATAGTGCCGAATTTTTAAGATATCTCCCTTTTTAAGGAAAAGGTGCGAGTTACAGACATGGAGGCATTTTTTTTTTTATAACAGGATGTTAGGTAGAAAAAAGGGAGAAGCATATGAGAAATAGTTTTCAAAAAGTCAGCGCAGAGGGGGGGGGGGAGGGGGAGTTACCTAATATCACCAAAGTTGTGATGTAAATGTTAAGAAATTAATTGTAAATATAATTATATATGATCATGGGTTATAAAAGAGCAGACGATCAATTAAAACGTCCAGAAAGGCAAAATGCTCATGCGCCGAACAGATGGACGATCTGTATATAAGAAAAAAAAAAAATAGAGGAAGACAGTAGAGAAGAAAGAAGAAGAAGAAAGAAGAAGAGAAGAGAGAGAGGAGTGAGAAAACAAATGTATTAACGGAAGGAGAAAGGAGAGGGAGGTGTTAAGAAATGGGCGGTGAGCCGAAATATAACGTAAAAGTTGCGATCGGAGTAAAAGAATTGATAAAAATTTTTGGGTTCCCTTACTTTTTTTTCTTTTTTCTTTTCTTTCTTTTTCTTTTCTTTTTCCTTTTCTTTTTCTTTTTTGTGTAACGGCACTTGCAGCAATTCAGTAGCTTTAATTTCTGTTTAAATCTTGGCGCTATGAAGACGTAGTACCGTATGTCAAACAGCTTCGATTCAATCACCAGAGGCTCTCGCCAGATCGTCTTTCTAGGAATCAGAAGGACCTTAGCTCAATACATTTTACATAGATAAATGGCCTTTTGGCTCTGACCGAATACCGCTCTGTTGCGCAAACCGAGATTCAAAGCCGCCAATTGGTTGCACGAAATGACTGCGATGAGCCTGAGATTACGTTGCGCTTCCATGGATGAAACAAAAGACAGGAATACTGATTGCACCATGAATGTAACTTAAAACTGATTCAGGATTCGCCAGAAATTTTTAATGAACATTTAATAGATATTATTTGGCGAGATTTTACTTATTGAAATTCTAAACTTATTGAATGTTTCCTTTGGCAATTATGGTGGTCAAGAATTCAGATTTCAAGATTTCTAGAAAAGGACAAATTATTTTTTACCTTGGGTATGCTGAACTGGCTGAAGTGGACTGTTTCAGGTTTCTTAAACATTTTGGGAAGTGATTTTACCAAACTACGATTCCGTAAACGAAATGATTGAAAAAAAACAAATAATGATAATAATTTTTAGTTCAAGTTATTTTTTAACCAATTACTTCATAACCTATAACTTATTCAAAGGCATTTGTTTAAAGCATTTGTTAACACTTTCTACGTATAACTATTATAATGTTGTTGTCCGAATAAATGTTACGTATTTTCCGCCGTATGGGGATTGGAGGGGGGGGGGTGTTTGTCCATATTTTTCAACTTAATTGCTGTTTAATTTGATGGGAATGGTATCACATCCATGACATCTTTAGTGTTACTTGAAACATCTGTAACATAATGCTCAAGACCATCATTCCTGGTGTCTTAATATCATATTTTCCAATCATGACGAATGTATCATTCAATTAAAAGCTAATTAGATTGTCTTTGCGTCCATCGCAATTTAGGGTAAGGCAATGTTGAATCCGTTTAGGATCTAAATTTGTTCCGTATCAATGATGGTGCAGAATTGTCAATTTGTATAAGTTTGGACACGTTTAATACCGATAATGACCAACACTGTCAATAACAACCTTTTCCGTGCGCGCGCGCGCACACACAACACACACACACATATCACACACCCTCACAATCACAAACAACACTCACACACCTCGCGCGCACGACACACACACACACACCACACACACACACAAGCACATACCAAACACCACACGTACGGCACAAAAACATCCTCAAATGTTCCATAATGTAAAAACCCTTGTGCGGTAGGAATCACTAAGTACTCCTCAGTCCTCCTCCTCAATCCCTACTAACTAATGCTAATAATGATCGAACTTCTGTGCAATTCTCAAATAAAAAAATCACATTAAAAATCACATCCAAAGTTATAAATTATCATGTAAAATTTGAGCGATAGCTGTGATATCATTTCCTTCATTAATATCAATAAATTATGGACGAAATATCCACATGTCCTGGTTTACATATATTTTTATACTCACCAAAAATAGAAAATGTGATAAAATATGAGACGAACTCAACGATTGTCTTTCAATTTTTTTTATTCGTTTCAAGAATCGAGAATTGGTTATATAACATTGAATACACAAATTAATACCGTCCATTTCAAGAGGCACTCTCCTATTATCTAACCGTCCATCTAGCCTATTTAAATGATCAAAGTCAGTTACTTAGGCGACTCTTGCCCCAGAAGTTGACACCGAATTTGTCACACATTTAAACAGTCGACTTGGATTTTCTTTCCGCCTCCTTCATTCATTCGTAACTGAGAAAGCTGCTTCGTGATCAGAAGTCAAGACCAAAGAAGGATTCAACCATTTTCCAGCTCGACGGCTGCTTTCAAAGCTTTGAGGTGGTCATTAATTCCAAGTATCATCTCTACCAGACTTTAAACAACGGCATGACTTTTTAGCCTGCTTCTTCTTCCTCCCGCGAAAAACGCCCACAAAAACACCTGCCGAGCAATCATAAGAGCATCGCCGTGCTTTGGTTGGAATGCTGCTTCGATGCGTCGGCTGATCGGATTCGCTTGTTAAACGCGGATGAACTTTATCGACTGTCTTGGGGCATACACTGCTCAGCCCGCGGGGAGCAAGCGAATTTAAAGGATTCGGTGGTTTGACACTCAAGTTACCCTCTTCATCATACTGAGAGTGAATCTTCTTCTCTGATTAACCATCGCCAGACGCGTAGCCGACGTCATCTCACCGTGGCCATGGCTGACCTAGAACAAGAAGAAAAACGATCAAGAGATACAAAATATAAAACGATTTGAGGAAGGCATCTTAAGATAGGTAGAAGAAACAGGCAGCAAATATGAAGAGAGAAAAATGATCATGTTGGAGGCTGGTAGCAAGGATATAAGAAGTGATGGAAATGAGGGTTTGTGGGTTAAGAAGCATTGATTTAATGCAGAAAGTGGGAAGTTTGCATTGAAATTAATAGTGAAACCAAGTAAAGTCCTGATTAGGAGTGTGGAAAGTGGAGAGAGAGAGGAGAGAGAGAGAGAAAGGGAGGGAAAAAGGTGGAAGGTTTGAAAGGAGAGATTAAGAGATGGCGTATGCCAGTTGACAAGAAGTTTTTAGGAAGAAATAGAATTTTCATAAATTCATTACTTGAATAATACCTCTTCTAGTAGGGGTCATTTAAAAAAAAGGTTTCATAATATTTTTCAAATCCGGGGGTCATACGATATTCAGGTGGATTGGCAATTTACGCATCTAAACATCATATACCTGCACTCCTGTGAGTGCAGGTATAACGCCGGCATTCTGGGCCAAGGATGCAATACTTAGAGAGGAGACTTGTATTTAAAAAAAAAAAAAAAAAAAAAAAAAAAATCGCATTTACTGCGGACAAAATCACGAAGGACAAAAAAACAAACAACAACAAGCAACAACAAAGAAAAACATAAATTTGTGCTCAGCATGCGCAAAAGTGGTGGATTACCGAACTTGGTCCAGCAGTGCATTTCATCAAAGACTTATGTCGATATTTTATTCGCAAATCTGCTCTCAGCGCTAATCAAGGTGCAAAGCATTTTAGTCAGCTTATTAAAGTTTGAAAGATAAAACGTTCCGATTTGTATTTGATCTAAATGAGCATTCATTATTGTGTTTTAATTTGGCAATGATTCCTAGCAAATTGATTTTATCTTCACATTATTGTTCATGCATAATATATATTTTCTTCTTCAGACACATATATAATGTATACTTATGTTAAGTACTGTAATCTATTTCGAATTTTTTTGGTTATATCCAGGGAGTTCAGTTGTTTACCCGTTTTGACTGTTCTCAAAGCCTGCGAAAAGATTTTCATGTAAATATGTTGAAAGTTTTTTCTTCTTTTGTTTTTTTATGTTTACATGTGTATTATTTTCTTGTTTTTTTCCTATTTTGTAATTTTGTATTACAATGTTTATCCATTCAGACCGTAATCTCTCCTAACGTTTTTGGAACTTCCAATTTAGGTACTTGCAACATTATTGTATATACGACTATTTTCTTCTTACGAAAGCCTTTTGTTCTCCAACTCTATATGGAAACGTTACATAATAACTTAGCGTTCAAGTTCTCTTCCCGATGATTCAATTCGATGAGACTATAGCCCAATTCCCAACTGAGTAGAATAAAACCCTCTCTCTCTCTCTCTCTCTCTCACTCAAACACACGCACAAATACATACGCACACACACTCACAAGCATACCTTCACACGCACTCACAAAATTGCCTTTCTATACATATGCATCTTCTTTACTTCTTTCTCTTTCCCTCTCCCACGATATATTGTGGATGAACAATTAGGCTATATATTTAACTTCCCTCCTACATAGCCGGATAAGTTGCAAATACACTTCAAGCAGCGGGCAAGATCAAGAGATAATGGCAAAATGAGATTGAAAAATACCTTCTTTCTAATGGAAGAATTCTTCGAAGGAGTAAAGACATAGCCGCAAAAAAACAACTTATCTAGATTAATCGCCCGGTGTGGTCAGCCTGAATTAATCTCATCTAAATTGGAGTATTGTCCTTTTACAAAATATATACCTTGAGTAATAAGATTACCCATTTTTGCCATACGAAAATTATTTTCAATTAGTGGACCGAAATAGGATTCCATAGTAACTAGTGATGCATTTTATTCGGAATGTGTTTTAAATTTGCTTTTGTAATAAAGCCATGTTTATAAACTTCTCATGAATATTTCTTTCTATACGTGTGTATGTATGTAATCAGCACAAAGTTGCATCGATTTTAAGATTTTAAATTCAATTTTATGAATTTAAGTTCATTTCCAAATAACATACATGCATTAGATTTCGAGTTCACAAAAAAGATTCTTGACAATCCATTAAAAAAAAAACTTAACCTTTACCGTTGATACGCATACTTACAAAATGTCAAGAAAAAATATATGGTTAAGATTAATTAATGTTTTTAATTTTTCGCTAGAGATTTCTGCCAAAAAGCTTATTGATATTATTCATATTTTTCTAATGTAACGAAATGTAACGGTTGTAGTTTTGTTATTATGCACGTAGCCATGATTGATACTCATTAATTTAAAATGTCAAGAAGAAACTGAAATATCATAATTAATGAGAACACGATTTGTATTCGATAATATTTTGTTCTACGCAAAAGACGTATATTAATAGCTCATGAAATACAAAATTACTTCATATAACTGGTGCAACGTTATATTTAAATCATCATTATGACATTATAGACATTACCTCTATGGGTTTTAAATGTCAAGAAGAGTCACTGACATTATTTGATAAATGAGAACACAAAATATATTTTTAAAATTAAAATATCAAGATTCATACGTTTTACTTAGGACATGTTTATGACCTTAGCCATAACTGCCCACCTATTCTTAATGCGAGAGGGCACTTTAAATGAGCACACCAAATTTGTTTCGACGTTTTTTGTTCTTGTTTTACTCTTCTTCTTTCCTTTCAATGCCAGAAGCTTCCAGTAAACAGTTATTCAAATCAAAAATATTTAAATATAAACATTCATACGTGGATATAAGTAATTCTTATGACCTTAGCTATTGCTATCACATTTTAATTTCATGAGCAACACTTAAATATTCAATTAATCAACACACCAACATGCCAAATATGTTTTTATATGTGTTTTTCTATGCAAGAAACGTCTAGTAACAGCTAATTAAGACATAATTATTCAAAGTAAAAGCTAGTAACAGCTAATTAAGGACATATTATTCAAAAGTAAACATCTAGTAAACAGTAATTAAAGACATATATCAAAAGTAAACATTCATACGTTGTAGTTACGTTGTTTCGATGACCATATAGCCCTGCTGCTCATGTATTTTAAAGTCAAAAGGAGCAGCACTCGAAAGTGTTAAATTAATGGCGCAACAAAATTTGTTTTGAAAGTTTTTTGTTTTTCAGTGTTTTTAAGCAAGAAATTTCCAACAACAATTTTCAGAATTAACAAAATATCTAAATATAAGCTATTATAATTTTGTTATGTTAGCCAGTGCTGCTCACCCTGCAATTATTCAGTTACTGAGCAACCAAAATATGTTCAGTTTTGATATTACTTTCTTTCTACGCGAATTTCGTCTGCCGTTAGGCGTGCCCTGATGTCATAATCGACGATACCTGAAACATCGCTAACACGTGTTAACATAAATACGTAAAATACGGTTCTAGGACATCTGCCCCGGAGGACAACTCCCGGGGATAATTCCCGGAGGACAGCTCCCCGGAGGACAACCCCAACCCTAACCCTAACCCTAACCCTAACCAATCACCTATGTCCTCCGGGGGAGCTGTCCTCGGGAATTGTCCCGGGGAGTTGTCCTCCGGGGGAGATGTCCTGATACGGTAAAGGACACATCGATATACGCTCTCGTCCGATAAGAATGCAAAAAAAAAAAATAATAAAAACGATACTCCATAATCCATCCTTGACCATCGATAATGAATGTGATCAAATATATTTCAAAGGCATGCCATTCTAATCGGATGGTTCAAGCGTACATCAATAAGCATTGTCGATGTTCTGTTACTATTTTATCATAAAGATGCCCAAATGTATAAGTACACACCTACAAAGTTGCGTAATCTTAATGAATTTCTCATTTTAATTGTTTGTTGTAAAAAGGAAAAAAATAATCATAATTCTGGGCAAATATTACAATACTGTATAGGCTTTTATTACTATATAAGCTTTAATTACCAAAAATGGGAAGAGTCGGTTACAATTTTGGGCAAATTTTAACCAATATGTAGTGGAACCATTTTGCTTATTGTCAGTTAAAATTTGCGCAATTTTTTGCCAAATTTTTTATGGTGTAATGCAATTAATTTGTTATTGCTAAATATGGAGTATCACAGTAATGCATGCGAAGAAAATAACTGCGTTTTGTTGCAATTTTGCTTTTTACGGTAGAAATTATATTTTTGGTGAATTAACAGAATTTAGTCTCTCTTGTGATGCATGCTGTTTATCTCATCTTTAAGAATCTTAATGCATAAAAGTTTACGTTGTATTTGATTTTAAAATGTCAAGAAAGCGATTACCCAAATTACAGTAATGACAAAACAATAAATTAAATCTGTTGTGACTTCGTTTTCGAAGATTGGCTTAAACAGCTCATCGAAATTTTTTTGTATTTATATAAACAGGAACTTAAACTATCAAAATAAATATTTACAAGTCTTTTCTTTTGTTGTATATCTTATCCATGTGTAGCAGCATTTCACCCCCACTTTGTTGATCCAACAGGCGCGTACTGGCAGTCAAGCTGAGCAATTAGTAAAAAAACAAAATTGTTTGCTGCTTTTTTGTTTTAGTATTAAAGAAAATCAATGAATCTTTTAATATCTAAATGGTTAAAAGGTTGCGTTGTATTTGACTTTGAAATGTCAAGAATAGCCATTAGCCTACCTTAATTAACGTAATAAAAAATTAATAAACCAGTTGTTATTTCTATTTTGAAGAGCAACAGAATTGACAGCTCATCGAAATTCTTTATTTAAATGCATGCCCACGTTTTTTAACACGACCTTACACTGTAAAAAAAAATATTTGTATTTTTACAGCAGAGTCGCCATAAAAAAAATGTAATTTAAAAACAGTTTTGTTGTAAATTTCCTGCTAATAATTACGTGAGAAATACAAAATATACATCAGGAAGTAACACATTTTCCCCCCGTTTAACCAAATATGTAAGCTATAGAACTCTAATGATTTTTTTTCTTCTCTTTCATTAATTATTAGAGGAGAAATTAACAACAAAACTGTTTATTTTAAATTCATTTTTGTATGGCGACTCTGCTGACATCACTTTGCTGTATTTTTTTTACAGTGTACCCAAATGAAACTAACGTATTTTAAGCATAACCAAAAAACAGGAATTTAAACTATCACAATAACAGTTCAAAGTCGTTTCCTGAGTTTGTGAATAGGCCTATCTTATCCAAGGGATTAGCAAATTTCTTAATGCATTACATTCATTAATGCAATTCTCACGACCATCACTTAAAAAATCCACATCGTTGAAGAAATATTTTTGTGAAACATGCATTATGACAATATTACTTTGATTTATTTTCTGTTTGAATTAGAGCAGGTCGATCTAATTCTTCATTTTCAATAATGATGAACATTTTGTTTGCGAATAAAGCAATCGACCCGATTTCGAACCAAATAAGCATTGATTTTATTTCTAGACCCTATTTCATGCTTTTGTTATGACTTGTTGTATCCGAGTCCGACATTATATCTGTTTGTATATTAATGGAGTACTTAATATATTGCTTATTAATTTCAATTATGTTATCATTATTGTTGTAATTATGTAATATTGTGAAGCGCTTACTACAGAATGTTTCTAAGCGCTTCACAATATTACATAATTACAACAATAATGATAACATAATTGAAATTAACATCTATGAAGATGTAATTTATTATCATTATTATTATTATATCTATATCTATTTTGTTTTGAACTTGAACTTGAGAAAGTAGTTTTCATGTTCAATTTTCTCTTTTTCTTGATTAATGAGATTTTCCGGCTTATGAATACGAGTCTGAGAGAGTAATTGCCGGGATGATAATTGACATGTGACCTATATACGTGGGATGGTTTGGCACCGATCTGGGTTAAGCGTAATTGAAAAATGAGTGCAGTCATTGATCAATGGGACAAACATATGTAGGAATGTACAGAAACAGCACATATCGAGTAATTATCATAATCATACGCGATTGAAAAGTAACTCTAGCGTTTCATCGATTTAAGTATAATCAGAACATTTTTTGCTAATAACTCATTATTATTTATCGGTCAGATTTACAAACCATTAAAAAGAGGTCGTGATGGCGAGCATGAGAAGACTAGTTGTGAGTGTGTAATACTAGAGTTACGTTTCGAATTATCATTGTAATTGAATATGTGAACTGATCGCCGTCAATTATCAATGACCTATACATCTATTATTTATTTATACGTGGTCATATATGGTCTATAATTCCAATTGTCTGATTACTGTCATCAATAATTATAATCTATAAACATTTATTGTAATAGCAGGAATTAATATGCAGCCATTAGACACTTAAAAAGAGGTCGTGATGGTGATGGAGAAGACCTTATTGTGAGTGTGTAACAGAAATTATTTTCGAATGATCATTGTAATGATAATGTGAAATGATATAGTTTTATCAATGAACTATAAATATCATTAGGTATTAAGTAGACATCAAGGGTCTAATCCAAGCAATTAAAGTGAGTTAAAAATTAATGAAATAACGTAAGCATGAAAGCACTAGTGACGGTATTTAATAAATTATAAGGTTGGCTTAACAATCGATTTTTCACAGCATGTATCAAGGAGGCTTGTCATGCTAAAGAAAAGAAACAACATCAGTATTTCTGCATATAATTGGAAGAAGAAAATAGCTGGATGTGTTAACGATTTTCCATGCAAATTAAATACTGTTCACCAGCTTTTATGTTAAACTGCTTGAATACGTTCTTTTTCCTTATGAATCTGAGCCGATGAGAGTATTTAACTGATGAAGCCGTTGTACCCCTATATACACGGTGCTACACTAAGTACCTAGGGTAGTAATAACATTTTCAAAGTGAGATTAGCACGAAGTGGTGACTAATTGGTTAAGTTGTTGATACATGCATAATATACTTCAATAATTGGCTTAGACATACTACAGTTATATATATTATACATTTGGTTCTGTCATTGCTTATAATATAACCCGTAAAAGAATATTAGTTATGATATAGAGTATGTCAATAATGAGCAACTTTTTATAATTAATTAGGCTATCCATAGTTATTCATATCGATAAACGTATTAGTTACGCATAAGACGGTAGAGATATATATATATATATATATATATATATATATATATATATATCATGCAGATGAGCAGCATCTGCCTGCTTTTCACAATGTTTTATAGTAAGAAAGCCCCATTTCGTTAAGTTTCTAAATGCTATAAATGGACTTTTTTAATAGGACTGGTGTAAAACTTCGTCCAAAAATATCCAGATGAAAGAGACAATACACAATATGAACGAACATCATCAAGTACATAAAGCGTGCATGATTAATTGACAAATCCAGAGGGCAGTGCTGAGCATTAGAAGACATATAAAGTTTGGAGCAGGTGTTTTGTGTCTCGTAACTCATAAAAAGGTGGAATATCGTCAACATTCTCTTTTTAAGTCTTTTTAAAATGGTCTTGTGGCGCCATGAGGTGGTGGCTAATTGTTGTAAACATTGGCACAAAACAATCTCTCATCTGACAAATTAAATATGAAACAAGACATTACAGTGTTGATATGACGTATGAAACATGACAAATGCCACATGCTCCCACAAACCTCCGACTTCAATACTGTACCCTGTAACACAAGGACTTACGATTGATTTTGTTTCTTCTTTTTAACCTTATCATGGACAGGGTGCTCCAAAGTTAATGATCTTAATCCAAACCCTAGCCCTAAACCCAATCTTAATCATATCCTAATCCTAATCCATGACTGTACTTTCGTTCCAAATGAGGCTACCGAGAAAAATATCAAGCGTAACTTTTTATCAATCGTAAGTCTTCAGGGCACTGGTCATTATAGTCCAATAAATCATCCAACACCCCGGATCATACACGAGCCAAGATGATTCATAGTGCAATCCGATAGATTGTTTCATGGTGCAAAGTGAGCGAAGATGAAATGTCAACAAAGCCCAAGAGTGCATCCATACGAAATTTTATTCCTTGATTAAAATCAGGACTAAATATAAACTTATGTCATTACGATGGGACCGTCAGACACGAGCGGCATTAATATAGGACGTGTAATTACATTTCAAGACGGAAATCGCGTAAAGTAATGAGAAAATTGTTTTAGGGACTGTACTGATTTTTCTCCACAGAAGTGACATAAAATCATATTATTATTTTATGCTTCTGCCTCGCAAAATGGAAAATAGACAATACGAGCGGGGGAATTATGTTTAAGCTTTCAAATGAAGCGAACCTACAGAAAAATACCAGGCTAACGGCTGACCTGGGTAGACATTTTAGTAACATAACTTCGTATAAAAACTTTTGGGAAAGAGAGCAACAAGTTTTGACTGAACGGGTTTAATGGGCCATATCGTTACATGAAATGTTCTTCTTCACTTTAAGAAATTACTAAATTGTTAAAAAATAAAAAAGGTTATAAGGAAGTGAATATCAGCATTAAAATATACATAATCAACTTAGGCTATGCTTTTTCTTGAAATGAATCTCTCTGACCCAAACTCAAGATTGGCCTAAATCATAAAACGCACATTGCTATTCATCGGAATTATTTCAGTATCCTGTACTGAACTGGGGAACGAATCTACAGAAGATGTGAAGTTGCCAAGTGGATAAAACTACCAAAGACTAACCACAAAGACCGGTATTCTCGAAGGGTGACTACTTTAGTCTCCCTTAGAAAATGCTTGCCTATGACACAGGATGATAAATGGTTATTTCCGTTCTGACTATAAAAGTGTGAATTCGCCATTATTTTAGAATGAAAGAACTTTCACTCCAAATCGAGTGGTGAAATTCTTGATTTGCAAACCGACTCCAGATTGACCTTAATCACGAGCGAACTAAAACGCTGCATGGACCCAGTCATTGTAATTCGTGATGGAAAGTGAGAATGGATAAGAAAGGAAAACAAAGCCCTAGTCAGAGGAGGATAATGACATTTGCCATGAGGTCGGGTTCGTGATGTTCGGATGGCGGCACGAAGAGCACCTCGGCAACTCGGGTCGTCGGCGAAACCAAATATCGCATTGTCTGAACTAGTTTATTGGCCTACTTTCCGCCTCTGTGCGGCGCTTTATTGATAACCTAATGAAATGAGGAAGCGATCCCTGAATATTCCCTACTGGCCAACATCCGATGGATAATGTCACTTTCCCATTTTTTGTAAATCCAAATTGGCCGGCATTTTTTGTTTCGGCATTGCTGCATAATTATTCATGTACACATCAATGTCCCCATTTCGGGTCTCATTAGCTTGGTAGAAGTAACCTTGAAATATGAGGATGGTCTTACCTTCAGGCAGTCTTCTTTAAAATTAAACCGTATAATTTTGCAGCTTCAATGGCACGGCCGGTCCTCAGCTTTTCATCAAGTGATACATGCCCCTGGAAAAAAAAATCGGAAGGTCTGAATGGGTGATTATTGCTCCCTTCCTATATTTTAACCCCTTTTTATACAAATTTGAACATCATAAACGATTACAACCAAGCGACAATTAAAATGTACAGAACCCAAGTTCACTTAGATTTCAATGAGTAGGTCTTTCGTAATTCAGCACGTTTGAAGTGATATAATTCATACAAACAGCAATATATACTGCACCAATAATTGCTTTTTGTCGTTTCTGAGCATATCCCGCTTGTAATTTATAGCTTTCTCTAGATTCAAACGTAATGCAATCATCATAACCAAAAGGTTATGGCTTAGCAATCTGGGGGGCGTTTCATCAAAGGACTTGTCGGACATTTTATCCGACAAATTTGCTCTCAGCCAATCAGATGCAAGGATTTCAGTAGCTTATAACATTTTGTCGGATAAAACGTCCGACAATTCCTTTGATGAAATACCCCCCTGATCATCTAGGCATTGGCCATTTTGTTGAACACTCCAGAAGATTATGTATGGTGGAATAGCGTGAATTGTGCGCCAGACAATACACAAATCTATTGAATCTACATATAGGACAGCTGTGGAAAATAACCTTTTATCAACGTTCCCGTGC
>CALNVZ010003432.1:20361862-20397268 GCA_940671915.1 Paracentrotus lividus | reverse complement strand
AAAGGAAAACAAAAGCCTAGTCAGAGGAGGATAATGACATTGCCATGACGGTCGGGTTCGTGTGTTCGGATGCGGCACGAAGAGCACCTCGGCAACTCGGGTCGTCGGCGAAACCAAATATCGCATTGTCTGAACTAGTTTATTGGCCTACTTTCCGCCTCGTGGCGGCGCTTTATTGATAACCTAATGAAATGAGGAAGCGATCCCTGAATTTCCCTACTGGCCAACATCCGATGGATAAGTTCACTTTCCCATTTTTGTAAATCCAAATTGGCCGGCATTTTTTGTTTCGGCATTGCTGCATAATTATTCATGTACACATCAATGTCCCCATTCGGTCTCATTAGCTTGGTAGAAGTAACCTTGAAATATGAGGTGGTCTTACCTTCAGGCAGTCTTCTTTAAATTAAACCGTATAATTTTGCAGCTTCAATGGCACGGCCGGTCCTCAGCTTTCATCAAGTGATACATGCCCCTGGAAAAAAAAATCGGAGGTCTGAATGGGTGATTATTGCTCCCTTCCTATATTTTAACCCCTTTTATACAAATTTGAACATCATAAACGATTACAACCAAGCGACAATTAAAATGTACAGAACCCAAGTTCACTTAGATTTCAATGAGTAGGTCTTTCGTAATTCAGCACGTTTGAAGTGATATAATTCATACAAACAGCAATATATACTGCACCAATAATTGCTTTTTGTCGTTTCTGAGCATATCCCGCTTGTAATTTATAGCTTTCTCTAGATTCAAACGTAATGCAATCATCATAACCAAAAGGTTATGGCTTAGCAATCTGGGGGCGTTTCATCAAGGACTTGTCGGACATTTTATCCGACAAATTTGCTCTCAGCCAATCAGATGCAAGGATTTCAGTAGCTTATAACATTTTGTCGGATAAAACGTCCGACAATTCTTTGATGAAATACCCCCTGATCATCTAGGCATTGGCCATTTTGTTGAACACTCCAGAGATTATGTATGGTTGGAATAGCGTGAATTGTGCGCCAGACAATACACAAATCTATTGAATCTACATATAGGACAGCTGTGGAAAATAACCTTTTATCAACGTTCCCGTGCCTAGGTGAACTAAATCTGTGAAATATTTAGGTGAGTCCGGTATAGTTTCGAAGCTACTGTTACCATGGTTTTAATGTATTGTTAATGAAAAAAAATACTCATTAATAATTTATAGAGGAATTGTATACGCTGTAATTACGTTGAAAAGCAGAATAATTATCAAAATATCTTCTTAAAGGTTTGACGGAAATCCATTAAAGGATAACGAAGTTATGAATTTTTAAAGTTTGTTTTTAAGTTTGTGTCGTCACTTGCAAGGGACACCCCCGTTATCAAGACAATGTTTTGAACTGTAAATTCTTTGAATTATGCCCTTTTACACGGTTCTTGGTGAAGCAGCCGAAGCTTCAAATTCTTCTTTTATGCCTGTCTATGTATTTATGTCAATATTTCTGCGTAACCCGTTTGGGGACTAGTTGAGGAAATTCGCAAAAATGCCCCCCCCCCCCGAAATATGGCTTGCCAAAGGTACAATAATGTTTATCATTTTGAGAAACTGTTAGTCTAAAGAATTTACCCTTCACTATATAATTATAACAATAGAGGGGGAGATAGCATCTCGCAAATAACCTCACAAAATTAAAACAAAATTAAAAAGTCCCAAATTGTTTAACCATTTCTATTTATTTTTTTTTCTCAATTTTCCCGATTTTCGTCAAAATCGACGTTGTTTTTATGTTTTATCCTGCTTTTATTTAACTAAAAAGAAATATTTTAGCGTGGACTCCCCCTGTTATCAGTCTTTTGTAAATAAAGGAGTATCACCATGAAAATGGGGCAGAGATTGTGGATAATTTTTCGGTAACATCAACATACCTTCTCAAAACCATTGTGCTTGCAGCGAGAGGTGGGTAGTAAAAGGATAGAAATATCCAATAAACTGGAAACCACTCTCCAAAAGACTTTGGCCTGGATGTAATCGGGAGAAGGGTAGAGAATCGTAATGCACTTAAGAAAGTAAAAGCCTTTATAGACCTTTTTGCGTGTGTCATCATTCCATCTAAACAAATAATTATGAAATACATACATAAGAAAACAAGCTTCACTTCAGATACTTAATCCACTAGTTGTAATTATAGAAAAATCCATAAACACCGTTGATCTTCATGGATTTGGGCAATATTAAATATCAAAGCTCACAACACCTATTCCCCCCGTTACCGCCAATGTTGGTGTGGTGAATCGTGTCATTAATGCGGTAGTTATGTTCCTCCTTTTCTCCTCTTATTTCGGGGATACACCCATTCATGATTATCAAACTACCCCAATACTGCGGTATAATTACCGTGTTCTATTAGGTATTTGAACGGGGATACAATAAATAACGCACATCGCAATATATTGCATCGGAAAGATTATTCTTCTCTGAACTGAGAATTGCCAAAGAGATTTAACCATTAATATATGGAAAAGGGTGGTCAATGGTTTATTACCCTCTAGATGCAATCAATTGAATTTGCTACTCTACATAATTATAAAGTGTAGAAACTTTCGATTTAAATCTAGTGGTGAAGCAATTAGGTTTGAGTGAGTTTCAATATAAGCGTCTTATTCGCTTTTAATAAAGATCAAGCCCACTTACTTCTCATTATTGATCTACAGGCTGAATATTTTGAGGCCGCAGAGTGAGGTAGTCCACTTTTTCAGTAAACGTGTGCAAAAACCTGAGAATTACGATCTAACTTTTATTTTTCGCATGTTTAGCCCCCTCCCCAACTCTCAAAATCGCCAATGTTTTCACTCGCTCCTTCGAGTGGTCACGTCTTGCGTATACTCGAACCACTCTGTTTCGCTCTGAAATGAGATTTCCATCGTTTAACAGATGGAATTTCACTCATTTTCGAGTGCTTATCCACTCTTTAACACCTGTTATATTCAGACAGTATAAGGATCTTACGTAGATATGAAAGTACTATTAAACATATCAAATCAATAAAACGGGTACGTATCCGGACAACTAGGCGTACCCCCTGGGCATCACCCTAATGAATAGGGTTAGGGTTATGTGTAGAGCTTTAGGGGTGGATTTTTTGCAGGGTAGTTGTTGACCAGGGGGTAGTTGTCAAAGAACCAGGCGAATAAGAGGTTATTTAGAGCTTCATATACTGCTGAAGTGTGATGGTTTAGGGATCATGATTATAACCTGGAATTTGATAACTATAACTGTGGTTACCTTCGCATATATATACCTGCTTTCTATAATAGGAATAGTTTAAAGTATAAATATGATTGATCATTATCAAGTTATCCTATCAAGGAGAGTGTACAAGGTACATACATCTCTAAAATCAGAAGAAAAACATATTGAATTGTATTGTTCCAGTCATAATTTGGGGTTTCAATAAAAGGTTGTTTTTTTTTCGATTGTAATCATCGATCTGTCTATCACGACGTTATTTGGGGGTTTCAGTTCAATATGTGGTCAAGGGATAACTCATTACGTGATCTATTCGTTTTTATTGGCTTCTCTTGGCTTCTCAATAAATTGTAATTTTCCGCTCACACACACCTACACACACACACACACACTCTCTCTCTCTCTCTCTCTGTTGCTTTAAGTGAATAAAATTACTGTGATATTAGTTCTGTCAACAAACTAAAATGTCAGTAATGAAACTAAAAAGAAGCAATAATCCATTCATCTCGAACTTGGTGTAAATCTAATAAGCGTCCTGACGTACATATATTGTTAATAATTCATATTGATCTCAGAAATTGTTAACATCGTGTAAATAACGATTCTATTGGAATGCACCATGGGTTGGCAGGTGAAAAGTATTTCCGACACAGATGTTTTTCGTCAACACAAGCAGAACAGTGCATGCCAAACGAATAAAACATATCAATACAATAACGCTGTATCATTATATTGGATGGGTCATGCAAATGTAATTACTATTCACACATCTAGCTGCCAAAAGTCCGTGTGTCAACGACAATAAAACTGGTTATGATCATCTATTAAATCATATTTTCACCTGAGCTTGGAAAGATCTACGTCATCTGTTAGCATGGTTAGATATGTCCGGTTTGTGATAAAGAATCTCAATCAAATTGTAAAACAAAATTAAAGCAAACTATCGCATCGTCGTATTAAAATGAAATTTTGATTGAGTATTGTGGAACGATGTGCCTTAAATCGCGTAGCAACGGATATGATTATTTAAACGTTTATTCACTCTAGTTTGTACCTGACATCATCAACAAGTTTAAATGGTAAACAGTAGTTTTGTCCATAACAAAAGATTTTGGGGAAAATCTAGCGAAAAGTCACATTCTAGTTGGGGGGGGGGTTCGTTTTGTTTTGTTTACTTTTTAATAGTAGAATGAAAATGCATGTGAATATTATTGATTATAGTTCTTTTAATGATTACGCTATTTTCAAATTAAATGGGTACATTATTCAAATAAAGACAAAGTATTTCCTCCATCTTCGTTTTTTTTTTTTTTTTTTTTTTTTTTTTTTTTTTTTTTTTTTTTTTTTTTTTTTTTTTTTTTGTACTTCTTCAAATCAAGAAATGTTGTCTGGCACTCGTTCAACATTTTCGCATCGCTCTGCATGGTGGCATAATATGGACGAATTACTATCCAATTTCGACGGGAAAGGTAAAGTGTTCATTTGGATAATCATATCGTTATTTCATATGTCTCAGATATTTGTATTAACGCGGTCAAGGTTAACATTGTGATGTTTAGAAGAAGAAAGGCGTAAGTTCGTATCATTGTATATAAACTTAACGCCTTTTTGCCTCTCTTTACAGGAATAAGTTCCATTTAATAATCAGTGCATGAACCAATAGCCAAATGATTGCAAATGAATGGACAGATTATACACCTACCTTGCCCCACATCGTGTGTTTTTAAAGGAGAAATTCATAATTCTACATAATTCGCTAAAAGCAGTAATAATGTTTGCACGAAATCTGAGTTGCATGGCACTTAATAAGTATGGCACTTGCTAAGGAATCGAATGAATATATTATTGTGTCCCGAATGAAATGGCGCAAAAGACGAGTCATATCATTAATTTTCGCTAACGATATGTATTTGGTACCATATCTAAGCAAAACTGATTTACCTTATTTTTAAATTGATCTGCAATGTACAAAACGAATAGAGCAGGTAAACAATATATATTCACAAGGGGAATATATTATACTGAGCAAGAAAAAAGGCGGAAAGGGACAAAATGAGAGCAAAGGATGGATAGAAGGAAAAAAAACAACGACGAGAGCACCGCACGAAAAGACAGAAAAGGTTTACAGACAACATAAATAGAAAAAAGGAAGAAGATGCAAAACATAAGCATTTAAAAACCCTTTTTTCCATCATCCTTCAAGAGACCAGCTGCCGGATCCATTGGCGGCTATCTTGAACGGTGTCATAACAGCAAGTTAACTGACAGTTCCTTTCACGTCACAAATAAATTCAATCATTGCAACGCATTTCAGATATACAAGGGACCATCACTTTGTTGCACCGTCTTTCCACCGTCCAAGCGCAATGTGTACATACGATGACACTCAACATTCCATAATATACACTCCTAAGTAGAAATATGATATCAACTTTAATCTATCTTTCTGACGGTAGATTATGTTTGTTGTGTGATCATGTTTCCATTAAAAAAAAAAAAATTGCCGTTGATGGCAGAATAAACGAAAGATTGCCTCATGTACTAACTCGTTCTGATTTTGTTTGTTTTTGTTTTGTGTTTTATTATTATTATTTTCACTACGATTGCGCCCACCAGGTATGTTGAGGGGTTCACGTACAGACATTAAGCAAAGTATTTTATCAAATACAAATCCGTACAAATTCTTTGTTCCTTTCACGGTCATCTTGGGTTGTTGTGTTACAAACCTACACAAAAGCAAAGACATGACATGTGCAAATGGATTTGTATTGATTTTAGAAAACTAATCAAATCTGAATGGATGCTTCATCAAATGAGATGAAAAAATGCAAAGGAATGTCCGTTTTTCCTGCTTTACGAAAAAACACACACCAGGTTGCAATTTATCTCCATACAATACAAATAAAATGTTTCTAACTTGTATCATTTTGTGTGATACAGACTGTATAGGCCTACACAAAATGAAAAGTAGCAATCGTTTTCCATAGCGCGGTACGTAAATGGTTAACGACGAGGTATCAAAAGTATAGTTCATAGTTTTTGAAAAGTGGAGCGTGATCGGAAGGGGACATGTGAAAATCAGGTCAGGCCAAGCCGACATCTGATAATACGGAACGAATGACCCATCATCGTCATACCTTTCATTTAAAGCAAATAAGCAGTGTGTTTGGCGGACTTCACATTGAAATCATATCCGGCATTTCAACAGCAGGCACTTACACCAAGTATGCAATTTGACCCGGCTCGGACGATGACTAGAATGTTTTCGTCGCAGGTATAAAGGAGGTCTCGATCACCGCTGAAGATTAATTTTTTAAAGGAGGGCTCGGACACCCCAATAGATGACGGAGTGGGTGTAATTAAAGAGGATGATGGTGTCGTTTAAATTTTAGTGCATAGAGATGGTAAATATATTTCTGGTATGTAATTATACTTCGATACCTTTAGCCAATATCTCTCTTTCCCCTAACTTCCCATTCCCTTAAACTTCTTTGACATCTCCTCTCTCATTTTATTTATTTATTTTTATTTTTTTGTATCTTATTCTGTGTCCACCTTTCCCCTCTTTATGTCACTACCTCTTTCTGTCACTACTCCTGTCTCTATATCTCTCTCACAAATACACACCATATCTCTCTCTCTCTCTCTCTGACACACGCGCACCCTTTCTCTCTCTCTCACACACACACACTCACACACATACACACACACACACACACCCACAAACACATACGCACACGCACTATGTCACAGACACTCCAATACACCCACGCCCATATCTTTCTAAATGTTCCTTTTTTGTTTTCTCTTCCACAAATCTCTAACCACTTCTGCTCTTTCTCTCACCCTCCTTCTCTCACACACACAGACACACTCATACGCACCATCACCCACACTTCTACTCTTTTCTTCTCTTACCTCCCTCTCTCCTTATCCTCTCTTTTTTCTCTCTCACTCCTTTTCACTTCTCCAAAGACCTCCTACATTCACCCAGCCCCTCATATCACATTCTACCCTACACGCACCATACGATACAAAATACCTTGAGCACGTGTGCACCGTCTACCTATAGCAAAACGTCACCACCTTGGACTTCACTATATTATTAGACGTCGCAACGATACTAAATCAGTTTGGAATAATGACAGAATGAAACTAATAATAAAGCTTCACAAAATGCTTAATGCTTTGGTTTCTAATTATACTTCTCCTACCTATCAACTTATCACATGCATTATTGCGGATCGAGAATGGCCAGAAAGGGTGCCGAAGATTACCTTGGCGTTAATTGTTCCTTGGATCATGGTTTTTGGACATATCTTATAAGACAGTATACTGCGCCATCATATCCACCCAGAGGGTGTTCAAGGCAATTTTCTCTTTCCAAGCTTTTCTCTTTTGCAAAGGATCAGCAGATTGTATGTTTTGTTTATTACCGTTTAGTTTAATACATGGACGGTGAAGTTTGATCTCAACATCCTACACACGTACACATAGGCCCGTGTTCACAAAGGTGTCCTAAAGTTAAACTTAAATCTGTGTTAAACTATGAGTAGCAAAATGTGACATAATCTGGAACAGGAGATTTTCGATTTATATTCGATTGATAAATACAAAAGTTTTCTAAACATTAAAATACTATTCCAGAACCCATTAACATGTAAGGAATATAACAACGTTAACAAATTGTGTCACATTTTGCTACTCATAGTTAAACCACAGATTTAAGCTAGGCTTAACTTTAGGACACCTTTGTGAATACGGGCCATACACTCCCCCACACTCCCACACACACCCTTACACACACACACACACTCACCCTCATCCTCAATTTGCAATAAAATCAACAGGGTTGCCACTTGGGTACTCCCAAATTGTATCCACTCAATAACACTTTTTTTTTCAATTAGTATCTGACAACTCGAAAAAGTACATCAATTCCCATTGAGCACATATGTTATTATGCCACAAACTGCAAGTTGCTAGGGAAGGGACGTTAGAACATCCGATAAACTGAAGTTGTTATTAACATTATCATATTTGGTTTATGATGGTGATAAATTGCCCCAGGCTATGTCCCAGGTCTCTTTGACTTTAGTTGTCTTGTCAGATAGAACGAAATCGTTGTATACCTACACTAAAACAAAAAATATTACTGTAGATCATATAAATCACTCCTGTTGTATAGTTCCGACACACATTGAAATGATAGTTTTTAATAAATCTCGGTTTTAGGTGGGGAAATGAAGGCTGGAAGCAATATTTTAGAATGGAATTTTGAACATGCGCAATAGCAATGTTGTATTATGTATTACCAAACCATAACATTCCAGGTTCCCTGAATCAAGAGAGGTATATTTATAAGAATGTCCTGAAGAAAGACACAAGCTGCGGCTAGGAATTGAATCCCTGACTGGCAGCTCAAATGTCCAGGGAACGAACCACTAGATTAAAGTGTGTATATATGATATTAACCTATGCAATTGCTTCTTGAATGGGGGTTTTTATGAGTAGCCTGAAGACCCCTTTCAATGAACATTGCATATTATGTATTGGCTGTCATCTAAATGATCGGTCGAACTATTTCAGAGTTCACGTGCAATTCCGTGTCAATGGACGACTACTTCTAATTGGTCGTCGTTCGCCACTGATATGACATGTGTTACTAGAATGTATCTCACTGAATCTCCTTTAATCGTGATATTTCCCTTTTGACATTTCATTGAAAGACATCACAATAATATACCTCATCAAAAATATTGGTTTTTTTCTATTTGAATGATAGATTCTAGTGTTTTGCTGTAGACAATCTTTATCAAATGACTCTTGAGATAAGCCTAAAGCCCTCATTAAAACTATGATGAATTATAGAGATTCGGCTGAGATATAATGCTCTCATTAATGTGTATTTCGACCATTATGTGCTTTTAGTTCTTCAGTTTCTTTGAGATGTTCTGATTGTTTGGAATGAAGCAATACATATTCACGAAACCTTTTATTTTCTCCTTTTTTTTTTTTTTTCTTTTTTTTAATAAAACGTTTTTATCGACCCCGTATATACTTTAGGGATGCGTTAATAAATTTGTAAATTTTTTAAATTTAAACATTCTCAAAATAATAAATGTTAATTGACCATTTACTCCTTAAGAATAAGATCATTACGGTATATACCATATGTATTTTACATTACTTTTTTAAAATGTAATTCGTCTCTGGCTTCGAGAAGCAACAACTTTGCAAGTTTAGCTGATCAGCTGCAATTTCAAATTAGCATTGTATACTCTTTTTAACGCCCAATGTGGATCCTTTTTCTTATTACTTCCCAAAAGTAAATATTATTTGTGCGAATTTCCTTGTTTAAATTCCCCTTTTATTCTTGGTCAAACCTTTTTAAACCATGAGTGGATGTGTTCCTGAAAGTCACACCCGAAACATTACCGTCCCACATGATTGGCATTGTCCCTATCGGCAAGTTCATATCGTGGACCTAAAGGGGTTTTTTTTGCTCAAGGTTTCCAGAAAGTTAAACTGAGGGCCACTGCTTGCCAAAGTCAGCCCCAGGGAGGACTTTAATTAAACACTGTTTGAGCCTGAATGTCCGTTCTTTGAAGGGAAAGTAGTAAGACAATCTTTCTGCTTTTGAACTTTCCCAGAAATCAGACGACGCGTTCGGATGCAGAGATGTGTGAGAGTGGCGTATCATTTGACGGTTAAAGGAAGGTTTGGCGATTGTGATCTTATTTTATTGTTGTAGAAAATCCGATTTTCAAGATTTCTTTGTCTAAAAGAAGTAAATATATCACTTATGGTTGTTTGATAAAGTCTCAAAAAAACTGTAACTTGGCTAATGTCCTCACCTCAACCTAATACAATACAATGGGCGGATCAACATGCGTGCAACCCTTTTTATGGGGAAACCACGTATTGAATGTACATGTTTTAAATGGATTAATTTTTTTTTTTTTAAACAATTGCTGTGAACACCCTCCCCATATTTTTAAAATTTCCCATTGAGTGTCGAAAAATGTGGCTTATTAAATATATAATTTTTTATTTATTTGTATTATTATTTTTTTTTACTTATAACGGACTTTTTTTTCTTTTTTTTTCTTCTTTTTTTTTGACGTTGTAGTACAGTACTTGTAATTCAGGGTTCTTGTACTATGGTCTCGGCGTTTCAAAACCAAGTTAAGGTTAGTGTCTGCCGTTATAGTATTAATTCTCCATTCACCACGTCCCTCGGATACAACTTAGAATTGTAGGTCCATTCTCAATTCATTTCAACAGTCAAAGGTTTTATTCACAAGTATTTCATCTCTAAAGATTTTGGCTGATGAAATTAATTCCAGTCAATTCAAAAAAAAATGAATTCACGAGCTTATTTCATTTTGCTAACCCTGGAATAAGTCTTTCTGTGAAATAAAGTGTGTTATTCGCTGTAATCCAGTGATCAAGGTGTGACTAGGTTCATGTAACATCCTTGTCAAATTTATCTCGAGGAGACAAAATAAAGTTAATAATCCCCCGCAATGTATTATGAAAGGGTTATTAATTTCTTCCGAACTGTGTCAATTGGACATTCATATTTGTAATTCAAATCATGAATGGTATCGGTTATTCGCATTTTTAATGACTTTCAAAACTCGGTCAATTCAAACGCAATTTAATTAGGAAAGATTATAATTCATTTCTCTGGAAATAGAACTAAAAACGTATAAGGCTGAGTTATAAATAGCGACCAACGTTTTCTGGGCATCTTCGTGAAAACTTTATATCTTAGCTTTTTGAAGCATTTACTTTAAAATTTTTACTCCAAAAAAAGAACATCGAAATTATAATGTATATTTTATCTATATTGTTTTGTTGGATACACCTTTGTATTTCTTTCTGTGTGAAATGAATCAGTGCAAGTTTGAATTTGAACATAATAATGCGATACGAAATATTAGATTATTGAAGTGTAATAAAACATTTGCATGTGGTCAATGGTGTTAACTTTTGAAGTAGAAGTACATGCGCCACAAGGAAGGACAAAATGAGCATGCGTATACGGTATTTCACATCTACTAAAGATTATAGCTTTTTCTCTTCGTTGTTGTTGTTGTTGTCGTTAATGTTGATAAAAGATCATTGGTGAGTGAATTCCAATATTTTTTTTTTTAAACTTAAGAACTTAAGAGTAACTTAAATACAAGAGTATAGATTGTTATTTACTATTTAATTTTTTTTTTTTTTTTTAAACAACATTTTTTTTTTTTTTTTTTTTTTTTACTTTATCTATTTTTTATTTTTTTTTGTACATCACCATTCGTCATCAGTTCTTAGAGTTCGCCGGACCAACGTTTATTTATTCGTTGTCATGAGCTGTGTTATGACCAACCCTGTGTGGGCTTTTTTTAACACGTGTTTAGGTGTTTTAATTTGTAATCTTTCTGTATTCAGGCTGCGCTCTGTATGTGCGCAGGAAAACCCATTGTGTATTTTTTTGTTTTCGTCCAACTTGCTTTTCTCCAAAATCTGTAATAAAATTAGGCCAACAATGACGCACACATCTTATTTTCAAGTTTATACTTATATCTTTTTAATGATCTTGACGCTGTAATGAGAATACTTTGAAGCCCTTCATGTCCTCGCTTTTTCTAAGGGTTCTTAAAATTGTTGAATACTCTTTATTTGGACCTGCATTATTAGCTTAGTCAAGATAAGGCCAAAATAGTTTGTCTATAGGGAAACATCAAAAGTAATTGAAAATATGTTGAAGGTCCTTTGAATTAAGTATATGATCTTTAACAATCCTAAGGATTCTTTATGCATATGGAAATATTCTGTATGTTTTCTGTGATATTTGATTTTTGATGTGGCTAAAAATAAATTTTCTTAAAGGCCGAAATAGTTTATAACTGTATATTTCATCGCTATGATGTAGCCAGTAATACATGTACAGGTCCAATATGTATTCAAAGTGTAAATAGCTTCATTTTTAAAATTCTGATGATAGTTTTCTTCGAAATTTTCCCAATATCCCTTAAAATCATAAAAATATCAATTAAGAAATTGGAACATCATATATCTTCGCCTTTGAATGTTTGAATATAAATATGTTTAAACTGACAGGCCAACTGGCCGGTTGAGGTGAGAATGTTGACTTTTTTGAGGGACATAGTCGTTTATAGGGCTAGAGTGGACTTTTATATCTTAATGAAATTTTCAGCAACAAAATTTTGTTTTTTCACAAGAACAACTAATTAGGATATCCCGTTTTTGCTATTATCTCATGTCTTCCCAAATATAATTTTCCGAAGTCATTATGCGAAGACACATAAAACACAATTCTCATTGTGGGGTTAGTCGTAGATTGTCTAATTTCCAAGTAAGCCCAAACAAGATTACGAAACAAAGACGAAAAGAATAAGAAGCCATATTTATAATGAATAAAGGAGGATTATTGAGATGATGGAATTATAAGTTCCGAAATTACAGATAATGCAAATACGTTATAAAGTCTATTCGCATGGTGGGGGTAATCCGTAGGTAGACTCATTTCTAAGTATAATTAAACAAGTAACATACAAGAAATGAAGAAAATGCTAAAAAAAAAGCAAAAAAACTTATCCGTATTGTTAAAACATGATAATGAGCACTTTGGTTTTTTCACAAGAACAACTGATTAGGATATCCCGTTTGTGCAATTATCTCATGTCTTCCCAAACATAATTTTTCTGAAGTCATTATGCAAAGATATATAAAAGACAATTCTCATGGTGGGGTTAGTCGTAGATTGTCTAATTTCCAAGTAAGCCCAAACAAGATCACAAACAAAGACGAAAAGAATAAGAAGCCATATTTATAATGAATAAAGGAAGATTACTGAGATGATGGGATTATTTAAGTTCCGAAATTACAGATTAATGCAAAGACGTTATTAAAGTCAATTCGCATGGTGGGGGTAATCCGAGGTAGACTCATTTCCAAGTATAATTAAACAAGTACATACAAAAAAAAAAAAAACGACGAAAATGCTATTTTAAAAAAAAAAACAAACAAAAACAAAACAAAAACAAAACACCTATCCGTACAAATGAGCATTTTAAAGCTGTGGATTATAAATTGTAATTCAAAATTTCCCTGGTGATATAAAAAACTGATATGATGATAAGAAGTACTACAAAATTTGAAAATGTCATTTAAAGAAGATTCAATCTTAAAATGCTACGTGATCACAATGGTAAAATTACGGGCTTCTTATTCCCCCTCCCCCTCCTCCACTTCTCATCAAGAAGATGGATGAAGAAATACATGGGGGAGACATCGACCTGGCAACTCTTTGGAAACTTAATACCTAACCTGAAATCCGGGACATGGAAATTGCATCCTAATGTCAGTATGTAACTATAACTATCATTCGTCTATTCAAAGCAAGAAATGAAACACTCATAGGGCTAATCACATACATAAAACACCTGCACAAACATTATCTTTGCAACGTTATTTAAGCTCTTTTCGGTTTCTTAAAAGTATAAGTTCATAAGTTTATCTTTATTGTCCACAATAGATTGAAAATTTGATTTAGTTACATTGTGCTTCAATTTCCGAGCCAGATTACTGTACAATAATTTCATAATTGATTTAATAATTAATCATATAAATATTCTATATATTATATTTTGGTGGATATACCACTAAGGTAAAGTGAGGTAGAGCGTGACAAACCAACGTTGATTGAAGTAATATCTAAAAATATGTTTGTACGTCACTATTTGACGCAATGATAACAGGCAGTGAAAGGTAATAAGAAAGTGACTGGAAAATACATTATTTTGTCTGCACATACAAATCGAAATGAAAGAAAAATGATATTCAAATGACATGTTCAATGTGCTTTAAAACTGATTGATGATGCAAAATTTTAAAAAATAATAACGTCGAAATATGAAAAGTTCAGTAAGGTTACCAGAATTGCAGATGAACGATGAAATAAAGGCTGTGCATGATGGATTCGTAGAGATTTTCACCGAGGGGCTTGCATGAATCCGCCATATTGACATTAGATAACAAAAAGCGTTACCTGCGGGCAACAAAACACCATACATCCTGCCAAGAGTGGGCACTCTTAAAAATTGGTCTGCTCTAGAGCCCCCCCCCCCTCCCTACTCTCCTCTCAAGAACATGTCAATCAGGTCATTCTTCATTCCAAAACAACGTGTCATAAGTAGGTTGAAATGGATGGAAAAGGGATAGGGAGCGCGCTAGCTGTGAAAGGAACAACAAGAATGTTAAGTGCGCTCCATCATCCCGTAAACCCTTATGGATTTTGACAGGATATGCAACCTGATAGGTGGCCGGAAAGAAAAATATTACATGATATAATGTTCGCCCACAAGACAAAGAAAAAGCAAGAGGTGTATTTCAGCCTTAGAGAACGATGTGCATTTGTCGTCATTTTCCCCTGTTCCACTCTTTCCAAGAAATTAAGCATGTATGGACATTGATGGATGCGACTAGAAACACGCCACGAATGTTATGTCAACATAGAGTCTAGAAAGCAAAACTTATTCCTCCCAGAAGACACCAGAATCATTATTGTAAACCATCGTTCAAGATTTAGGTACTGCAGTTACCTCTGCGTAATTTTCATGTTTGATAGGAATATGTTAAAGATCAAATATTGTGGGAGAGATTGCATATTTGCATTTATTTAGGATATTTGTTTTAAAAGATAGAAACTGGCGCCTGATAGAAAGCGGCGGACCTAGCTAGGCGCAAAGGCGTGCGCCTTTCCTTCTGGGGCAAAACAAAATTGAGCCGGGCTGTGTTTCACCAAGTCTTTCGTAAGTTACGAATGACTTTACGAACAACTGGTGATCAGTTCTGGCGCTAAATTATAAGCATGTGATTAGAATTGCGCCTAAGAACATGTTCCAGTCGTTCGTTAGTCCTTTGTAACTTTAAGAACGACTTGGTGAAACACCTTTCAGGTAAATATATCCAACAGCAACATCCCCTTTCCGTTTTGCCCGGTTGTTATTGTTTTGTTTGTTTGTGTATATCTGTTCCTCTCCCCTGGCATGATGACAATCCCCCACTCCTTATTTATTATTGCATGCGGGTTGGGCAATACCAACAAAATGAAGAAAAAAAATTTGTCAACCCCTCGTAAATTTGTCGGTGTTGCATAGCATGCATATACGTGTATATTAAGATGCAATGCTTTGCTTTTATAGTGTTCTTAGGGATACCGATGGTCATTAAGAAGCACGGACAATTTAACAATTTGAAAGCAGTTTGATATCAGTTACGCAACATTAATCGAAACTGATATCATTAGCGACTGAGCGCGCCATTAGTTTTAGAAGTGAAAGTAATAGGTGATTCAAGAAGAATAAGTCAGTTCTAATATCGATCGCTTTGTCTATTTTCCAACTGAAAGGAGTGGATTTCGACAAGGGGTATTGACAGATGACTTTGTCTGGATCAACTTAAAAAGCCTGGTTTTTATATATCCTTATGAGTGCTTAAAAAATTATTAAAAAACAGTTACGTCGCAAGTTTTGTTCATATTCTCCGAGACGAGATACAAATGTTTGTAACCTTAAACCTAGATTTAACTGAAAGACCCAAAAATCAAGAAAATAAGGCCGGAGCAAAATTATTAGGCTAGAATTAAAAAAATATATATAATCCAACCTTTTATGACTAACAGCACAGTGAATTAACGTATTAAGTGCTCTACACCACAATATCACAAACACGAAAGTTACAAAACAAAAACAAAAACAAAAACAACAAAAAAAACAAAAAAAAAAGGATGTGTTATTAATATTGGTACATAAAAGTAGTTCATCGAAAGTTTAAAACTTCGAATACGGAAATGATTCAAATTTGGGGGATCCCAATGATTCTGTAAAGTCGGTCATCAAAAGCTGTCGAGTGCGGTCTTACTCAAATTAATTTGATTTGTCATATCATGATTTATAGAGGAGTTATTGCATGCCGCTGTGATTTTAATAAACTTAAACTAGATATTTCTGTCTCGCAGAATAAAAAAAGACAGAGTTGGTGCTGTCAATGAAATAAATATGACCGTTTATATAAACAAAACTCTTATCTTCATAATCATAAAGCTGACAAGACCTCCTCGATACCCAAATGAAAATAAGAAATCTTGCTCTATGATATCGTGTAGCCCTAGTTTGTTTGTTTGTTTTTTTTTAATAACTTTTTTGTTGTTGTTGAAATAAATTATTATAATGCAGTTTGATTTCTTTTTTTTTTACAAAATCGTTATAAAACGCCAAGGTTTAGTATTGATTACCTCTTAAAAATAATAGAAGGCCGCTGATAGACCTAACAGGAACTTACTTTTCCCCGAAATTCAAAAAATTCAAACTACATGCTGGTATGATCGATTTAGAATTGGCTGCGGTGTTATTAAAGGAGTTGAAGAGCTCAGTTGTTGAAAGAGAAGTCGAGTGAAACAGATATGCAGTGGAATAATGCTACAAACGTTTGCGAGCCGTTTAGACTGTTGTCTGGTTATTGTTCGGTACTATTCACTTCTACGTGGCAAAATGCCGATTACTCGTAAAAAAAAAAAAAAAAAAAAAAAAAAAAAAAAAAAAAAAAAAAAAAAAAAAAAAAAGAATAGCCTACAACATTTAAAAAAAGAGGGATGAAGAAAAAAGAAAAAGAAAACACGCACCACCACAATCAACATGTAGGAGGGACCAGTTATTTTAGATTGCATGTGTACACGTACTGTATGTAGTTAGGTCTTATCGAAAGAAAACCTTCAGAAGGTGTGGAATGTTTTTAAACGTTCTTTGATATTTGCCACGAATTATAAAGCAGTTAAAACGCCATACAAGATAACCATAGCATGCTATCGGGTGCATAGAGCTAAGGGTGCTATCTCACTTAGCGTTTCCGCGACGGATAAAAAGTATTAGAGACGTCTCCGAGACGTCTCCGCGACAATTTATGAAAAAAAGTCTGAAGTAGTCCCAAATCCGTCTCCGAAAATCAGGAGACGTCTCCGAGACGGATTTTGGACTACTTCGGATTTTTTTTTTCATCAATTGTCGCGGACACGTCTCCTGAATATCGAAGATGGATTTGGGACTACTTAAGATTTATTTTTTTATATAAATTGTCGCGGAGACGTCCCGGAGACGTCTCAGAGACGTCTCCTGATTTTCGGAGACGGATTTGGGACAACTTCAGACTTTTTTCATAAAATGTCGCGGAGACGTCTCTAATACTTTTTATCTGTCGCGGAGACGGATTTTTATTCTGTCACGGAGACGTCTCCGCGAAGTGAGATAGCACCCTTACTGAGCAGTATAGTAGACGTGAGAAAGGAAATTTAATTACTGTTCAAGCTATTAAAGATAAATCGGTGTAATACAAATATGTGAAAGCATTGCTTTCAATGCGCATTTTCAACGAGTGAGCTCTCTGGCATACAATTAGCAGATCAAGCAATCCTAGGCCTTCTCAGGATTATGTAGCTACAGAAGTGAATTTAGTATGGTATCTCACTTCGCGGAGACGTCTCCGCGATGGATAAAAAGTATTAGAGACGTCTCCGATGCTTTAATCCGTCATGGAGACGTTTCCGCGACGTCTCCACGACAATTTTCAAAAACTGTATCAAAGCAGTTTCGAAGAATCGTCTCAAAGTATTTTCCGCGACTCATGAAACGTCTCGGGGACTGAGGAGACGTCTCGGAAACGCCTCCGCGACAAGTTTCAAAACCGTCCCCAAGTAGTTTCAAAACCGTCTCTAAGTTAGTCCCAAATCCGTCTCAAAGTAGCTTCAAAGTAGTTTCCGCGAAGCGAGATACCACGCTAAGGTATCTCATTGATTGAAATTTTGTACATGAAGCTTTATTCTTTTTATGGATAATAGCCTACCATATTGGCAGAACTTACATGCATATTAAAACTTGGTTGTTGGATGATCCTTGAGAGGAGAATACTCCCTGAGTGACCACTTCATGAATCTTTAAAAGATTCACAAGAGAATAATGACAGCTGGAATAATGCACTCTTCCTAGGAAGAATGGACGTATTAATACTTTTAGGTTACAATTTCAGGTAAAGTTAAAGAAACTTAAGTGACCTGTTGCCCATTCCCGAGATGAACGAGTCTCGATTTGACAATAGATCCATATCGATTTCATTATAATCTTCTGCCCTTCTGTATAGTTGGAGTCATCGTCGCTGATATCTGGATGACAGACAGAACAATAAAGCTGGTACAAGTGGAAGATATTGTTGATACATGTTTCAAATCCTGGCCACTTTACTATTAGTATAATGCTTTGTCAACAACAAAAAAATGATAGGGCATGATCTTCATATGCCAAGCTCGTCGTAGGTGAGGTAAATGGGTGACGATAGGAAGCTATCGTTGAATGCCTTTAGCACTTTACCAGGGTAGCTCGGCAAAGGCCGTAGCACTCTTGTTATATCTTGCTACATAGTGATGACATAACAAATGGCACAAGTGCATCAACTTGGATTCGAACCGAGGATCTCTTGGTGGAGAGTATATAGTCAGCTTCCTACTGAACCATCATCATGATCATACATCCTCGTCAAAACAAAGATTTAGATAGTATCAATGTAGTTCACGGGAGTCGATGTCTTGAATAGCATTTGACTCCTGACCTGCATTTTTTTTAGCATTTAGCAATTCGGGTGGTACATGGGGTAGCTTCCATTACAAATTATGAATGAGCATGAGGGCATTTCTTACGAATTATGAATGAATTCTACATGCACATAAATGTCATTTTACACGCCGAAGCCTGAATCTGACAAGCGAACATCGAATCATTCACAATCGTGCATAACCGAATCGACAGGTTTAAATACGTATTTTAATATGCATAAGTATAGCTTGTCAAAGAAAACTATTGCACAGAGAAACAAGAAGAGTGTGTGACACATACAAACCCCCAGCAAAACAACTTGTCAAAGAAAATGGCTCCATTAATGTTCTTCTTTTTTTTCTTCTATCTTTTGTATGCAAGATCGGTGACGTGAACTGCGTGTTCAAAGCTTTAATAACTTAACTTAATGCGGCAGTCACATGTATACTACGCAAGACAAGCGCATTGAAATTTGTGAAAATTGCCGACAACGCGCACACAGAGCGTATACATAGACAACGCATATTTAAATACGCAATGAATGCACATCGTTGGCTAAGCGCACTCGACGAATGAGTAACGCACAACCAGCACATACTGCGCGTTGGCCATGCGTCGATTATGTGATTGAAGACCAATGTCATGGTCAACATAGTCAGAGCTGATCATGTGTGTACTCTGAGTCGAGTTTTGCAGACTGAAGACCCTTGCCGTGAACACAGGGAGGTGCTTTTTTCTCAAGCACGCAGGAGCAAAGTACATGCTCAGCTCGGTCGAAACGCAAGGAATCTCAATTTGGCAGCCAGACCTAAATAATACAGAACGTTATGCACCGTTTTTAAAACACGCAGGCCACACAAGCCTTATTACTTCGAAGTCACCAAAAATGAGATTCCGAGCCAACCTAAAGACAAAATAACTAATTTCAAAAGCCAGATTGACGAAAATGTATTAATTTGATTGGTTTATTGACACGGATTCCAAGGAAAGCAAGATTTTGACACTCCTTTGCACAAATGGGAAAGATCTAGGTTTTGGAACTATACGAGGGTGAACGTAGAAGCCAATTTACTGCCTCTGACTCCCTATCCAACAGTGTCCGCGAGAGGGCGCTCTATTTTCTTGATTAATTCAAAATCGAGCTGGCTATGCCTATGTTTTAAGACTATCAATGAGAAGATGAGCAAATTGTCTTTAAATTACTACTAGACAATAGTTTTTAGCCCAATTTTCACCCTTTTCTCTACAAACGTTTCGAAATCTATAAGTAACACACGAGTCAACGGGGAAATATTTACCACTGTGACACCCACACAACTGCTGCGTGTGACCATGACTTTAACACCATCCTTATACCCTCGATTAACATAAATTATCGTGCATATTCGAGGTCGTAAGTGGCAGTATTGACATTTTAGGATTCTGAAGAAAAAAATGCCATTACCACAACACCACTAAATTTTATAAGGAGTCAGTAAACGATATCAAAAGCAAATTTTCCAAAACCTTTTCGTCCATTAAAATTGGAGGAAGCCCCCAAAATAATTTATTCGTAATCAGAAGTAATCAAGCTGAACCCGCCGAAATGAAGAGTTTTCAAAACTCGTTCCAAATTTGGTTCAAATTCACCGATACAGTCACACAGGCACTTACGTTGAGTTACGTCCAGGATGCGTCCAATTTTTTTTTTTTTTTTTTTTTTCATGTGGATACCCACGGATGCTTTCCCGTCATAGTCAGCTATGGAAATAGTTATCATTTCGTTCATCCATTAAAACAAAGAAATGAATAAGAAATGATAGAATAGAAGATGAAATAAGGATAAAACCACAAAAACGTAACTAAACGCAAGTGTCTGTGTGACTGTAGCATTAAGTCCGAACTTTTTTTTAAATCATGTGGATACCCGAGGATGCTTTCCCGTCATAGTCAGCAATGGAAATAGTTATCAGTTCGTTCATCCATTAAAACAAAGAAATGAATAAGAAATGATAGAATAGAAGATGAAATAAAGATAAAACCACAAAACGTTACTAAACGTAAGTGTTTGTGTGACTGTAGAATTAAGTCCGAACTCTCCCAGAATGCAATGACGGACATGACGAATGTTCGAACTTATCAAGAATGCTGGCGTGACGATCATGACGATAGGGTAGGCCTACACAAAACTTATGCTACCATATCTGGGTCTCGAGATCTGAGACGTCCTCGCAGTACATGACAGTGTTCTTATAGCATTTCGCTTCCCCCTATAGGACTATGCGATCAGAATATTTCGAATGCTTTTGGAAGGAATGTCGTAAGAATATTTTAGAACGCAGTCAGAGTGCAGTTGCGCACTTCCAATGTCGTTCGATATTTCTCCACCCGAATGCACCTCGAAAGTTTAGAGCATGAGCTGACCAAAGGAATGGGCGCCAATATTTGGAACGTAGTCAGAATTGTAGTCAGAATTGCAGTCAGAATTTTTTTAACTTACTTCAAATATCAAGGAATGTACCAAAAATTAATTCCGGCGGCATTCCTGCTCATTTCACCTTAAGTGTGACAAGGGCTACAAAGATTACGATCGATGATGCGTAACAGGTTGTTACCAATACTCAATATGGTTACATTGTCATTACAATAATATAATTCGATTCGTTTCTTACCTTTATCTGCAACCAGTCCAGGGTCCTCAAAAAGAAAATAGAGCTTCGATCTGTTAAACGTCTCCCAGGTTTATTCTCAAGTGTAATTTCAGTTGCTATGTACATCAAGCACTTATTGCATTCCAAGTCATGAATCATCAGATAAGAAATGGGGAGAATAGAGAGTATGCTTTGTTTATATCGTATGAAATAGAAGTCTTCGATTTGACAAGTCCCCCTTGGGAATGCGTCGATCAATACCACGGTTTTGTTTAAACCACAGATCACTTTTAGCCTGGAAATATTCGTTCCTCTCCCGTATCTTTCAATCAAAAGAAGAAGAAAGGGAAAGGAATATGTTTTATCTCACTTTCAATCAAGAAATCTCCAATGCTTACATTCGTTCGACGGTTGCTCCGTTGAGAAGATGTAAATTTGTGTCGCGATGGTAATGAAACTCCTCGATGTTTGACAAGAATATGGGCGATCAGGACAGGTATAGAGCATGGCAAACAATGAGAAACGAGGTGTGAATTAAGTCCGCCTCAGGGTGTCCAAAGCAGCTAATAATGAACTTGGATAAGGAATGAAACAGTCGAAAATCTCCAACATGCGCAGATAAGGAAAAAACCGAACGCGAAATCCCACCAGTGGGACTGAATACTATGTGAGCAGACGATTTTGACCGGACCGCTTTTTTCTCTCCGTCTTCTGTTTTTAATCAGAGTTCAGCGAACAGAAATTGGGAACCGAAGACCATTATCACCCTGTCCATCGCAATCATTCTCTGTCTATCTCACCTGAGCCTCTGATCCATGAGCTGTGTAGTCTTCGGAGGGTTGTAAGATTACGAGATATTGATAACCCTGAGGTGCGGGGAATTATTGCTGTCAGAACGAATATATAAGGCGTGAGGTCTTGAGATGTTTCGAAGGAGAAAGGGAGAAAAACATCAAGATTAAGAGCTTAGTGGGACTGAAGTGATGGGATACCGTCTTACTTTGTACCAGTGGATCGATGACATAATGCGGTCCAGTGGTTTGCTTCAATGACCAGTGATACCTCTCACTCTGAAAGATATGGATTTTAAAGTACACAAATTCGGGCTTCATTGCAAACTAATGACAAGAAAAGTCATCATGATAGAGATTGGGTAAATGGATCCTTTGGACCATTAACTTCTAAACAATTGATTTATTGAGAAAATAATAGGCCTAATATAAAATTGGTGGTTAGCTTGAGGTGCCATTCCCCGTGCCACATCAACTGAACAGCTTGTATACGAGTATTGCGACGCTCTGGTAGTGGCGTATATTGCGAATATTCAAAATTAAATGACATTAAAACCGATACAACGTCAACAACAACAAAAACAACAGCAGCAGCATTCAAGGAATCCTTTCCTACGAAGCAGGCCAACGACTATCTACACATGGGTCGAGAGAGGAAACTAGATATGGAATACGACGTTTAAAGACATAATTATCACGGACAAAGTTTTATACTCATGGGAGCTATAGAGCCAACATGTAAAGGGCCTACGATATATTTTAAATTAAGGACATGAAAGTTTGAAGCAATGCAAAAATGATTTATTTATGATGTATAAATAATCTCGTAAGGCCTAGACATATTTATCTGATATCAATTTGTTTTAAATTTAAACCCCAAAATGCAGCTGGTTGATCGGAATATTTCTCAACAGGGGACTCTTATCTGAGATTAAGAGATTAACAATTATGGACCTCTAGGAAGAACAGAGATACTTTATAAGTATCTCTGAATAGAGCATCCATCCTCTTATTATTTGTCTCATTATATACATGTATTTAATTTTGTTTATTCAATTTGTATATTGATTTTCATGTATGTATTTTCATTTGCTATTTTTTATATGGAGAATAAAACCAAACCAAACCAAACCAAAGAACGGTGACATGAATTCACCCTCATCATACCTTTTATGATCGAGTACAGTTGAAATGGAGAACATACCCCCACAGGCCCCTACCCTCACCCACCCACCTCTCACTAGCCCCGGATAAGTATGAATTTAGGAAACATAAAACATTTAAATTTGTTAAATTAAATAAAATCAAGCCCTGGATAAGTATGAATTTAGGAAACATAAAACATTTAAATTTGTTAAATTAAATTAAATCAAGCCCTGGATAAGTATGAATTGAGGAAACATAAAAGCATTTAAATTTGTTAAATTAAATTAAATCAAGCCCTAGATAAGTATGAATTTAGGAAACATAAAACATTTAAATTTGTTATATTAAATTAAATCAAACTGGGGAAATCAATGAGAGAGCCAGATTTAATTGTTAAAAATAATTATTAATATTTTTGGAAAATTGAAAATATATCCAGAGCGAAAGCTCCAATACCATTAATATAGAGCCAAGAATTAAAAAAAAATTTGGCGAGACAAAAATATTACCAGGGGCCGTAGCCACTTACTCCTGGGTCCGTAACAGGGTTTCCCCCTTCACACTCCTTTATTATAGGATGTAAGCCTGGGTGACATCTCACGTGGGAAGCCTGGCCGGCTAAACCATGAAGTTAAGCCTACCCAGTATTAAAAAATGAGAACTTCATTTTCCAAAGAGCGAAGAGTATAGAAAATAAATATCAATGTAGAGCGAAGAATTAAATGCATTTCGCAAAATACAGGATAACGAGGAGTATAAGCCACTTACTCCAGGGTCTGAAACAGGGTTTCTTCCTTCACATTTTTTAAAATTTTTTTTTTTTTCATTTTTTTTAATTCGGATGTAAGCCTGGGTGTCATCCCGTGCATGTGTGGGAAGCCTAGCTGGCTAAACCATGAAGTTCATCCAACCCATTATGATATCTTATATTAATGAGAACTACATTTTTCGAAATAGCATAACGCCCCCTTACTCGAAACATTAAAATATGAAGGATTAAAATGACCTATTCATTGTCCATTTGGAGCGTACATCGTTCCGGGTGAATATACATAGGCCTATTGTATTACCCTAATTAGTTTTCCCTTGATTCTGGTACTTTGCTCTTTAATCATAGCAAGAAGTCTACAGTGTGATAAGCCCATTTTTAAACTTTCCTTCGTATTTCTTTCTTATAATTATGTCAATCATCATATGATTTTTTCAACGTATTGTAAATGGTGTGACCAGTAATTTCGTTGTTATTGTTGTTTATAATTTGGAATGAACTTAAACTGAATCTAATAATAAACTTAAACTTAAGCTAAAACCGGAATTCTATATTATGGCGAAAATGGACCCAAAACATTGCAAAACGGGGGTCATTCTCAGACGAGGTTATCTAAATATGTATTACTGAATTAAATCAAATTATTGAAGGAAAAAATCCGCCTTTTGCATTATCATAAAAAACAGTGTACATGAAAACCAGAAAATGGAAATTGGAAATGACACAAATTTTCACAGTAAGCAGACAATGTGTTCGCATTATCTACTATGTGAAAAATCTCGATTCTAATCAAGTTAAGGTGATAGAAAACTAATGATTCCACAATGTGGTATGGTTTTCCACATAGTGGAAGAATAATGAATTTCTATTTCACACCATGTCGATTTACTCCCTTTATTGATTTCACAACGAAGGGAATGAGTTTACAGGTTGCTAATTAGGATGATATTAATTTTAATATATACTGTACTCAGGTTATGACGCTTTTTTCAATGCAGGTTAATGATTAATAATATAAAATTTCATTCTCATTTATTTTCATATTTTTCATTTTACATCGGTGTACATATTCAATGAACAAAATAAATACATAAAATAACATAAAGGTATAATTGGCCACTATGGAGTAGAAATTACCTACATGAAAGCGAGCTTGTAAAGCTGTAGACCCCGAATAGAAATTGTCCTAAAAATTTGAAAGAATCTCCCTTAGTCGTACATACATTCCAAAGCAGGAAAATAGTGTAAAGTCAGTTCTCACAAAAAGTATAAATACTCTTTATTTACGATTAATATACACGCCTCGCAATATCTACACCTACGCCTTAAATTAATCAAGTTGTTTGTCGTTTTTTCGGCTCATTTATTATCATCTCACGTTACAATATACCGACAGAAGATGGGGCTATTCAACAACAGGACAATGGTGTTTTGTTCTCAGAAGGATCAATAACTTAGTCAGTCTTTATGCCTAACTAACGAATGTGACAACATTCAACAGATATATGATGAATTTCCCGCCTTTCAGCACGTAAGAACCTGTAATCATACACACCCCAGTGATCGCACATACCATGGGGTTTCGTGTTATTTCAAAGGGAGAAAGGGGCAATTATGCGTACATTATTCAAAATCAATATCCTCCAAGGCCTTGCGATATTTAGCTGCTGGCGGGCGGGCTGGTTCTAAATGTCATGTGATGTTTAATTCTCAGTATATTTCCTTATAAATTTCCACAGTGGTGAACACGTCCCACCGCTTCTGACGTAGATGATTAAAGTTCAAGGGTAATAAATTTCAAGATTGCTGGTGTTTGAAATAGGTTAAATAATACGAAAAAAAATAATGAATGAAAATGATAAGTACAGTGATTTGTTTGAAATTCGGTTGGTTGCTTTTTGTTATTCAAAGTCTTGATAAGTCCAATATTGAGGTTTGCATGATATGTATCATTAAAACTATTACCAGTGCTTTAAAACTATAAATAATCATTAATTCCTGATTTGTTTCATTTTATAATATCAGTTAATAGCAACAAGAAGTCACTGCATCATTGCACAGGCCTGCAACTAAACCCCTCACAAAAAGTTTCGCAAGTCGACTTTGGGTCATGATAACTTTTCAGGTACGCTTTAGTTATCTGATTTTCATACCAATGGAAAGATAATTTATTCCCCTTTGATTGATATCCTATTTGTAATGATTGATCATGCTTCAATGCACAGAATATCAGAATATGGAGAAAAGTAAAAAGTCAAATGTTGTAAAATGCATTTTCATTGATCACATTGAAGTTCCGCAACTTCACTTTAGGTCCTGATAACTTTGGGATATTTTCTAATTTTTATTGAATTTATACCATTGTCAAGTTAATTTATTCCTCTCTTGATTGATACCTATTTGTCAGGGTGATATCATGCCTGTGTCCACAGAACCCCTCAATACCACATGAATACATGTCAAAGCGAAAGATAATTTTCAGTTTAAATTTCTGTAACACAACACTCAACCTTGTACATTTTAATGTGGGATTTAATCATTGTCAATTTTTATAGCATTAAAAAGTTCATTTATTCTTCTTTTTATTGATACCCTATTTGCAATAGTAACATCATATTTGAATGCACATAACTCACGAATATAATGCAAAGTAAAAAGTGAAAAGTTGGGAAATGCATTGTTATTGCTCGCAACAGACAATAATACTCACAATAGGCATTCAATTTGCAACATTTAACTTCTGACTTGTCCTAACATTCACGTGTTCTGTCCATGCAGGAACAACACTATCGTTACAATTAGGGTGTCATTGAAAAGAGGAATAAATTATCTCGACAATGGTCTAAAATTCAATAAAAATTAGAAAATACCTCGAAAGTTTATCAGAGCCTAAAGTCGAGTTGCGGAACTTCGCTTTGATAAATGCATTTTGCAACATTTGACCTTTTACTTTTCTCCATATTCTGATATTCTGTGCATTGAAGCATGACATAATCATTACAAGTAGGATATTAATAAAAAGGGGAATAAATTATCTTTCCAATGGTATGAAAATCAGGAATAACTAAGCGTACCTGAAAAGATTATCATGACCCAAAGTCGAATTGCGAAACTTTTTGATGAGGGGTTTATGATTCTAGAGTGAGTTTGCATATTGGGAATTAAAAAGTGGATCTTTCAGAGAGAGTGAACTTTGTGACTGCGAATCACGAGCCTCCTGCCCCCCCCCCCGCCAAGAAAAGTAATTTAAAATTGACCCCCCCCCCCTTTTTTTGTTTTAAATATGGGGTTTGGTTCTCGTTTTATTTACCTCTATTTGTTTGTTTGTTTTGCTGTTGACATTGTTGTTTGTATGTTTGTTTGTTGTTTGTTTGTTTTTGTTTGGGGTTGGACGGTGAAGGGGTTAAGCGGATCCTGCTCGCTATTCGAGGAAAGGGGCAAACCTCTGCCCCTCTGGTTATTGGCCTGCCGTTTTGTTATTGACCCAGTTGTTAGCTTGTGTCCGGACGGGTCGGGTTTCCGGACAAACGATTTTAACCAGCCATTTGAAATGGTTACAAGCAATGATTTATAATTTTTTTCGCACAAATTGTTAGAAAATATTATAGAGAACATTTTATACAGGATAAAAAGCACTATTCAGCATTTACTTTTGGCTTAATCCTAAAACAAAAAATAAGGCTTCATTCTTGTTAAGTGTCCGGACACCCAACCCCAAAAAGGACCTCAGTTCAAAAGAAAAGGAAACGCGATAACTAATGTTGGGAGGAAAAATGTATAAACTTTTGTATTACCTATTTATGTCATAGAGAATTAATAATGTGATTAGAAATGATTAATTCAATCTATAAATAGGCTAACCTGTTTTGAATAAATTCATATTATTAAATTCTGATTAAAAGTTATTTAGTTCCCCCCCCCCCTTCATTAGGCCTGTAATCTTCTTCATCAGCCTATCCATTTCCTATTCTTGTTTCCATCCTGTCATGCCGGTTTTCCACCTACATCCTCTTTAGGTGGATTATTTGGTGGTTTTTTTTCAGATTCAAATTATTATCAATTTCAAAAGTAGGGCGCGTTATGTAGATATAGAGCGTTTACTATCTCTATAAACGTGAACAATGAATTACACAATGTGCACTGTCATAGGTTAGTTATGATACTTAATACAATGGTTGGTGGTTAGTGGTTGGTTGGTTTAGGCCCGTAAATAGGATTCTTACGGGGTGAACCTCGGCATAGGTGAGGAAACAACCTTTACCAGCTTGAAGCTCGAGCAGAAATTTCCACGGAGGCATGGAAGGCAGTTCAATTTTTTCTCTTATTCAGAAATTCCTCTAAACCTATAGCTTATGACTCCCACTCCAAATTGTGAGCGCGAAAATCCCCCATAATTACTTAAATATGGGGTTTGGGGGTTCTCGTTTTATTTACCTCTATTTGTTTTTTGTTGCTTGTTTGTACATTTGTTTGTTGTATGTTTGTTGTTTGTTTTGTTTGTTTTTGTTTGGGTTGACGGTGAAGGGTTAAGCGGATCCTGCTCGCTATTTCGAGGAAGGGGCAAACCTCCATATCAATTCTAGTTGTAACTTAAGAGATAGAGGGCGCTCCATTCTACTTCAAAGCGAACGCTCCCATTTACTTTTTCTGTTTTTAGACAGTTTTTCACTTATTTTCTTTTATTGTGGCGAGCAACTACTCTCTTCAAAGAAATGATCAATTTGATTGAGTATGTTCACGTCTGAATTTTTCAGAAATAGGGATAACTTATTGCAAAGGGAAAAAAAGTCCTGTCACTTGAATCAATTCGAAAGCCTGCGTCAGAACATATTCCTGTACAATTATGGCCAATTTTGAGCCCAGAACAGCTCATGCGCTTCAAGTCTTGATCCTCAATGACGCATTATATTTACACTTTAATGATCACACGGTTTTTAAAAGGTTGAATTCTCAGCTTTCATTAATGGTATATTTATTTCAATGGTTAAAAAAAGTCTGTCACTTTTGAACTATTATAAGAGATTTTTTCTCGATTGGTCAATGTTACGCAAATCACATGCATATCGCATGAAATAATTGCGAACGGCGTCTTGGCGAGATCTCTTGGTTTTGGAGCATCAATCTATGTAAAATACAGGTTCTGATTACACTTCAGCACATCATGTTATAGGCTTTCCAAATGTTTGCTTTTTCCTCCATCTGGTCTGAAGCATCTACTAATTAAAACCATGAGAAAAGTTCATAAATTTCTTTCACCTCCACGCAGTATTTGTGCCATCACCGGACGGGCGATAACATTCGAATGCAGGGAAGTCTTCTTACGCGAGTTTTTGTTATTGCAGCCAGCTGTATATATTTCTGCGCTTCTCAGCCGTATTTCCAACGTCACTTTGTTGCGTCTGGCCTCTTAGATAATGGACGCGCCTTGTTTAATTACGATTTAATGCCACACATTGGTATACGTTAACTTTACATTTTACATAGAGTAGAATTGATATGGCCCCTCTGGTTATTGGCCTGCCGTTTTTGTTGTTGACCCAGTTGTTAGCTTGTGTCCGGACGGGTCGGGTTTCCGGACAAACGATTTTAACCAGCCATTTGAAATGGTTTACAAGCAATGATTTCATAATTTCTTTCGCACAAATTGTTAGAAAATATTATAGAGAACAATTTTATACAGGATAAAAAGCACTATTCAGCATTTACTTTTGGCTTAATCCTAAAGGTGGATTATTTGGTGGTGTTTTTTTCAGATTCAAATTATTATCAATTTCAAAAGTAGGGCGCGTTATGTAGATATAGAGCGTTTACTATCTCTATAAACGTGAACAATGAATTACACAATGTGCACTGTCATAGGTTAGTTATGATACTTAATTTGTTGGTTAGTGGTTGGTTGGTTAGGCCCGTAAATAGGATTCTTACGGGGGTGAACCTCGGCATAGGTGAGGAAACCACCTTTACCAGCTTGAAGCTCGAGCAGAAATTTCCACGGAAGGCATGGAAGGCAGTTCAATTTTTCCTCTTATTCAGAAAATTCCTCCTAAACCTATAAGCTTATGACTCCCACTCCAAATTGTGAGCGCGAAAATCCCCCATAATTACTTATAATTTCTTTTTTAATTCCTTCTGGGAAAAAATAAATAAATAAAAGCATGCGAACGCGAAGCCGAACGAAAATTTGCCATAGACCTAACTTGAAGGCAGTGCAATTGTGCGGTTTTTTTTTTGTTCTGGAACACCTTCTTAACCCTTAAAGGGCGGTTTTTTGGTCATCTCACCGGCCGGGGGATTCCGGCCCTGAATTGTCAACAGAAATATGCAAGCACAAAGTGAAACAGAATATTTCCATCTACATGATTAAAAAGAGTTGAAGACAGAGCAATCTTATAAGCAATATCATAACTATTGCTTCATTTATTTTTCATAATCCTCGAGAACACAGGCCTATAGTGTAAATTGGGCCCCTTCTTCAAAATGGAATAAAGCATGGTAATATTAAATGCATATCTTGCTTCTAATTTCTCTTCTAATTCCTCCAAAATGTGACATGATGTCATCCATATTAAAATATAGCATAAATGTAGCATAAAATTACTTCTTCCTTCTGAAGGTGATGTAAAATAAGAAATATAACTCATTGCCTGTTTTTTATTTTTTATTATTTTTTTTTGTTTGTTACATTGGTTGTATAAGCACGTGCAGTATAGTTAATTTCTTTGCAACAGGATCGGAAACGTGTAACAAGTTGGAGGGGAATATTCTATTTTTATTCATTTTGAAGCCTTACTGTGGGTGATTAATGTGAATAAACAGTCATGATGAAAGTGATTCGTTCGTCCTAAAAAATGTGTAACCTGTTCATTCTAAGTTGCATTATTTAAATATAATATTCCTCTGTCTTTCCGTTTTTATATTTCCTGCCGTTCCGTTTCATCCAGTTTTCCACCTAAATCCTCTTTAGTTGGGATATTTTAAAATTCTAATTCAAATCAATTTTCAATTCAAAACAGTAGGGCGGGTTATGTTTATTTGTATGGAGCGATTATTATCTCTATAACATGAATAATAAATTACGAAATGTTATTATTGATAATAAAAACACACGGCCACGTTTTCCACTCTGAGGCTTTTATATTTAATTATCCCCGTTGATCCGATACAAGATATGCACCCGTTTCTTGTAATCAATGACGAAATATTTTAAGTTTTGGAATTATTTGTAACAATACATGTACAAATGCATATTACATTCCAAGAGGGATATACATGTACAAATTATTCTGGAGACATTCGTTTTCCAATTATATATTAATCCCTTTGAGATTTATTAATCCGAAAATGACTACAGATTAAGTGATCCGGTTAATCCCTATAACCTTCAGGATCTAATCCGGAGATGACTTAATCCAAAGGACAGTCTATACTGATCAAAATTATACACATGGGTGCAAAGCAAATTGGCTCTGGCTGGGCAGAAATACCCCTCCTTTTTCTTCTGGCGACATTTGTTTGTTCAATTAGGACGATTTCTTTGTGTCGAAATTTGGGAAAGATTCTCCGGAGAGGTTGTTGGGAATTATAACATTGCGGACTTTATTCACTTTTTGGTTTGCCAGGACTAATCATAAAGGAGCATAATGTTTTGATTTTGGTTAAAGAACCGTTTTATTTATATCCTATATAATTAAAGTAATAATGAGATGAAGAAGTCTACATCAGAAAAAAATTGCCCAGAGAGACAAATTTGTATAATTATAACCTTTGGAAAGTAAAGAAATGGAATTGATATATAAAATGAAAGATTCCCGGTGAACAAAATCCAAGGAATTATTTATTTCTTATTCGAATTTCCTCGTAACAGACCTCAATTACCTTGAAAAAAAAAATCTCTTTGGGTCCGAATTTACTAAGTCAAACAATTGACGTATTTGACATGTTTGAAAGGTCGCTGTGTCACAATAACCCCAGATGTTCTTTAATTGACATTTTAAAAAATAATATATTCTTTCATGAAAAGACGGCCCTGTGTAAATTGATCACAGGGGCCTCGGAGCGTTTTTTGAAAGTGGAGGGGCTGAGCCCAAAGTGGGGGGGGCTGAACCGTGAAGATATAATAATACAATAATTGTCTTGGTTACATTTTATTCGAATGGTCGATTCTCCGAAAATAAAGAAGAGTTCATTTATCCGAGAGTATTTTTTTTTTTAATCTGAAAGTGAAATAACCCAAAACTATATCACAATTTCATTTCGACACTCATTTCATTTTTACACCAGTGAACCTTATTTCATTCTCGGATAAGAAAACCTATTCTATTTTAACGGAACCAGACTTTTATTTCGGAGAATCGAACTTATAGAATAATGGATCTCCAGACTAGCAAGCGGTACTATTGCATCATATCCACGGAGAGTATAAATCAACGAACCTCATATTTTTTTTATTGGGCAAAAGATAAAATAAACCCCGGTAAAAAATAGCTGCCCTAATTGTGGATACGTAACCCCACCCCCCCCCCGTACCTTTCTCGGGAGAATGGGCAAAGATTCTCTTGAAAACACGGGCTATCCTGGTTCCCTCTTGTAATTTCGCTTTTTGCTTCTTTTTTTTATTCACATCCCTTCTACTAATTCTGCACCCTTTTTAAAAGGTTTAATGGTTTAATTGTATCAACTGATCTCCAAGGACCAAGATATGATATGTGGTAGATCATTTTTCCCCGTTTTGTGGGCGTGTGAGTGTGGGGTGTCTGTGTGTTTGTCTCATCTGTTTCCTTGTTCTGTCGTAAAAATGTAAAGGCCTTTTAAGTTGATCTCATTTATTTATCAGTTTCCTCCAACAAGAAACATGAGGGGCATTTTCCTCAGAAAGTATTGCTCAAATTATCTAAGATAATACCTTAACGAAGCTTATTAGAGAAGAGAAACGAAGAATTAAGGGAAATAGACTTCATATCGGGTTGCTTAATTAGGGGCAGATGAAGTACGTTAGCAAAACACTGAGAAAAACAAAATCAGATCGAATGATTTCGCGGAAATCCAATCAAAATAGATGATCCTCTTTGTGGAAAATCATGATTCGAGCTTTTGTAACATGTTTCCACAGGCAGTCCAACACGTAGTCCTCGATCATCTATTTTTGCACACAATATAAGAACAATATTCTGGTAGTAATTTTACAAGTTGATTATTAGTTACTTTCCCGTTTTAAATCACAAATATAAATGTCCAACTTACAATACTGATCCACATGCATGACATGAAATCGATTCAGAAGTTGCCCCTGTGGTAACTTAACGTTATACATTCTACATGTATAGTAGGGAGACTGGGGTAATTATGGCCCTGTGGGTAATTATGGCCCCTTTGTCTTTGAGAGCTTATAATTCTTGCTGCATACATAATGTAATTTCATTTTACACATGTCTAGCTAAACTCTTCCTACTATCATATGAGAAAAATAAGCCATTTACATGAAATTTTGTGCTTAGGGGAGCCTAAAATGTACGGCAATTACAATTCTGTTCGTTGGAAAGTGGCAAGTTCTGCTTTTTAGCGGGTGTGATATCATTATTATATATCATTTAAATAAATGTTGATTACTGAAATAAAGTAGAAAAACACAACAGAAAAACTTCCACCTGAATATCTTCAATAGTAGAGCTGTAAACGGGATCTGAAAATGTCATTTGGGGTATATGGCCCCAATGCATAAACAGTGTATAAGCGCAGATAGGCGTAGATGGGGACATTAAATTGTATGATTTTGTACATAAATATATGTATTGCTTTGATTGCATAATTTCAAACATTTTGGCTTAACCAATTATGACTAAATTCATTGTTGTGGTTTGATAAGTGTATTAGGAAATACCCAACAACATTTATACAATTACCATCATTAATTAGCATAATATCTTTGAATTCATACAGTCATTACAATAGGGCCATAAATACCCCAACCCGTGGGGTAAATGGCCCCCCCCCCAAAGTTGTTAACATAATGGTAATTAATATGCAAATGAGAAGTAGCAGGTTTATACTTTCTTTTGTATATTATAGTATATAGATTGACTATATTTTTACATATTAGAATATCATTGGACTTTTCATTTAATGGTAGTAATAGAAATGTGAAAAAGGGGCCATAATTACCCCAGTCTCCCCTATATACAGTCTGTGTCAAAAAAAATGGTACAGTCGGGGAAAAATCATTTAGGTGTGAAATTTTTCATATAATGTGTGTTGTGTACCAAATTAAAGCCAAAAGATTTTTCTTGCTGATGCGCTTTGTCCTGTATAATTTGCTTCGTAAAAACAAAAAGTTATGCTAAGTTTGTGCGACGAGGAACAATCGAAATTACGCACTTCTATTGTTCTGGAGCGCTGAATTCACGGTCATTATGCGAAATCGTACACAAAGGCATGGACGGCGTGCGAAAAATGGATTTTTCTGATTGTAGAAAATTAGTCATATCTCAAAAAATACTGCACCAAATGTGATGAAAAAAATTGCAGAGAAAGAGTGATATTCCTGCTTTATGAAAATAACAAACAATACACGGTTGATATTAACTTCACACTATAAAAAAATGTTTTTCCAACTGTACCATTTTTTTTGACACAGACTGTATAACGGTAAATTAACGCTTGGTCTAACCACTTTGACTAATGCCCGTTTTCCAGTCCGTTGTTAATTACTTTGTCTAATTGCCATTCCGCCTAATTTCCACATGTTCTAACACCACTTGGTCAATTCCTGAAACATAATAGATTACAAAAATAATGATAATACATGACTTAACAATTAGACAAATTGACAGAATTAGCTATTTATTAGACGATTGGCACATAGAACTCAAAATCATTGGACTATAATGTCCCCAACAGCACCCAACCCAATGGATAACTTTACTCTAACATGAAATGCTCACGTGCAATGTTGCTCACGTGTGCAGTAAAATAGTCTGCATGGGGGTATTTTATTTATGTAGTTAATCTTTATTAACTTTATTCATTTTCCGGGAGCATAAGAAGAAAATATGATAGAAAAGCAAACTGGGATTAAAACCAGTAGAAGGCACAAGAATAAACACGTTCATTATTGGATAAGCAAAAAACAGATCACTAGATAACGTGCTTATAACCCCCCCCCCCCGCGTAAAAAAAGAAGTAAATAGTCACCAAG
>CALNVZ010003432.1:20333325-20361837 GCA_940671915.1 Paracentrotus lividus | reverse complement strand
AACAAAAAATAAGGCTTCATTCTTGTTAAGTGTCCGGACACCCAACCCAAAAAGGACCTCAGTTCAAAGAACAGGAATGCGATAACTAATGTTGGGAGGAAAAATGTATAAACTTTTGTATTACCTATTTATGTCATGAGAATTAATAATGTGATTAGAAATGATTAATTCAATCTATAAATAGGCTAACCTGTTTTGAATAAATTCATATTATAAATTCTGATTAAAAGTTATTTTAGTTTCCCCCCCCCCCCCTTCATAGGCCTGTAATCTTCTTCATCAGCCTATCCATTTCCTATTCTTGTTTCCATCCTGTCATGCCGGTTTTCCACCTACATCCTCTTTAGGTGGATTATTTGGTGGTGTTTTTTTCAGATTCAAATTATTATCAATTTCAAAAGTAGGGCGCGTTATGTAGATATAGAGCGTTTACTATCTCTTATAAACGTGAACAATGAATTACACAATGTGCACTGTCATAGGTTAGTTATGATACTTAATACAAGTTGTTGGTTAGTGGTTGGTTGGTTAGGCCCGTAAATAGGATTCTTACGGGGGTAACCTCGGCATAGGTGAGAAACAACCTTTACCAGCTTGAAGCTCGAGCAGAAATTTCACGGAAGCATGGAAGGCAGTTCAATTTTTCCTCTTATTCAGAAATTCCTCCTAAACCTATAAGCTTATGACTCCCACTCCAAATTGTGAGCGCGAAAATCCCCCATAATTACTTATAATTTCTTTTAATTCCTTCTGGGAAAAAATAAATAAATAAAAGCATGCGAACGCGAAGCCGAACGAAAATTTGCCATAGACCTAACTTGAAGGCAGTGCAATTGTGCGGTTTTTTTTTTGTTCTGGAACACCTTCTTAACCCTATAAAGGGCAGGGTTTTTTGGTCATCTCACGGCCGGGGGATTCCGGCCCTGAATTGTCAACAGAAATATGCAAGCACAAAGTGAAACAGAATATTTCCATCTACATGATTAAAAAGAGTTGAAGACAGAGCAATCTTATAAGCAATATCATAACTATTGCTTCATTTATTTTTCATATCCTCGAGAACACAGGCCTATAGTGTAAAGATGGGCCCCTTCTTCAAAATGGGAATAAAGCATGGTAATATTAAATGCATATCTTGCTTCTAATTTTCTCTTCTAATTCCTCCAAAATGTGACATGATGTCATCCATTATAAAATATAGCATAAATGTAGCATAAAAATTACTTTCTTCCTTCTGAAGGTGATGTCGAAAAAATAAGAAATATAACTCATTGCCTGTTTTTATTTTTATTTATTTTTTTTTTTGTATACATTGGTTGTATAAGCAGTGCAGTATAGTTAATTTCTTTGCAACAGGATCGGAAACGTGTAACAAGTTGGAGGGGATATTCTATTTTTATTCATTTGAAGCCTTACTGTGGGTGATTAATGTGAATAAACAGTCATGATGAAAGTGATTCGTTCGTCCTAAAAAATGTGTAACCTGTTCATTTCTAAGTTGCATTATTTAAATATAATATTCCTCTGTCTTTCCGTTTTATATTTCCTGCCGTTCCGTTTCATCCAGTTTTCCACCTAAATCCTCTTTAGTTGGATATTTTTAAAATTCTAATTCAAATCAATTTTCAATTCAAAACAGTAGGGCGGGTTATGTTTATTTGTATGGAGCGATTATTTATCTCTATAAACATGAATAATAAATTACGAAATGTTATTATTGATAATAATAAACACACGGCCACGTATTTTCCACCTGAGGCTTTTATATTTAATTATCCCCGTTGATCCGATACAAGATTTGGATTGCACCCGTTTCTTGTAATCAATGACGAAATTATTTTAAGTTTTGAGATTATTTGTAACTACATACATGTACAAATGCATATTACATTCCAAGAGGGATATACATGTACAAATTATTCTGGAGACATTCGTTTTCCAATTATATATTAATCCCTTTGAGATTTATTAATCCGAAAATGACTACAGTTAAGTGATCCGGTTAATCCCTATAACCTTCAGGATCTAATCCGGAGATGACTTAATCCAAAGGACAGTCTATACTGATCAAAATTATACACATGGGTGCAAAGCAAATTGGCCTCTGGGCAGAAATACCCCTCCTTTTTCTTCTTGGCGACATTTTGTTTGTTCAATTAGGACGATTTCTTGTGTCGAAATTTGGGAAAGATTCTCCGGAGAGGTTGTTGGGAATTATAACATTGCGGACTTTATTCACTTTTTGGTTTGCCAGGACTAATCATAAAGGAGCATAATGTTTTGATTTTGGTTAAAGAACCGTTTTATTTATTATCCTATATAATTTTTAAAGTAATAATGAGATGAAGAAGTCTACATCAGAAAAAAATTGCCCAGAGAGACAAATTTGTATAATTATAACCTTTGGAAAGTAAAGAAATGGAATGATATATAAAATGAAAGATTCCGCGTGGAACAAAATCCAAGGAATTATTTATTTCTTATTCGAATTTCCTCGTAACAGACCTCAATTACCTTGAAAAAAAAAATCTCTTTGGGTCCGAAATTTACTAAGTCAAAACAATTGACCGTATTTGACATGTTTGAAGAGGTCGCTGTGTCACAATAACCCCAGATGTTCTTTAATTGACATTTTAAAAAATAATATTTCTTTCATGAAAAGACGGCCCTGTGTAAATTGATCACAGGGGCCTCGGAGCGTTTTTGAAAGTGGAGGGGCTGAGCCCAAAGTGGTGGGGGGGCTGCGACGTGAAGATATAATAATACCAAAATTGTCTTGGTTACATTTTATTCGAATGGTCGATTCTCCGAAAATAAAGAAGAGTTCATTTATTCGAGAGTATTTTTTTTTTTAATCTGAAAGTGAGTAAGTCTGCATGGGGTATTTTATTAATTTAGTTCACTTTTTTCCATGAACCTAAAAACATATAACATATTATAACAATAGGATAGAAAACAAAAACAAAAGAAATAAAATGCAATAGAGGCAACCGAAAAAAAAAACACAAACAAACAAACCAAAAACACGAGAGAAGCAGTAACTAACGCCTGGGGATTGAAACTAGTAGAAATAAGTAGATTAGTAGATGGCCACAACTAACGATGGAAGGAGAAATCACGATAGATATCATGCGAATTTCAAGGTGTCCAAAATCCTTATATTTAATAATGTATATTTTCAATTCTTATTTGCATCTCTCATAGGTGACGTCACAAATTTAAAACTTGAATTATTCATAACTTTGTTGTCATTTTCTTCAAAGCGTCAGTGATATTTTTTTCTCATTTTTCAAATATTTGTTAAGCAATAAGATTTCAAGGAGAACTTTCCTAATCACTCAACCTAGTTTTTTTTTAACATGAAATGCTAACGTGTACCAAACACTCCCTGCAAGAACAGTAAATAGTCACGAAGGGTGTTATCTGCATGGGGCATTATATTTATTTATTTATTTAGTTCATTTCATTTCCAGGAACATAATATGAAGTATAACAATAGGATATAAAACAAAACAACAAAATTAAGTACAATAGATGCAACCAAAAAAAGAAGAAAAGCATTAACTAATGCCTGGGGATTAAAATTTATTCTCTGCTGAAGGCTCCATATAAACAAGTCCATTATTTGGATGTCAAAAACAGATCAGTAGATGGCGTGCTTCCTCTAAAGTAGATGACCACCACCAGCGATGGGAAAAAGTCATGATTGACATGCAAATTTCAAGTTGACCAAAATCCATAGGTTTTAAATTATGTATTTTTTTTTCTTCTGATATTTGCGTCTTTAGTAAGTGACGTCACAAAATTAAAACTTGTATTATTCATAACTTTGTTGCCATATGATGGATTTTCTTCAAAGCGTGCTTAAAAATTTTCTTTCATTTCTTTAATTTTTTTAAAAAAGCAATTACATTTCAAGGCGATAATTCTGGCACTTTGATTGTACATACAAAATACTTAATCTCAATGAAATATTTTGATAAGGAATAATCTTTTTGACCACTATTATAATCATGCTTATGACGATGATCATATTTCATCCTGTAGCCATCAACACTACAACCACCAGCATCTTTTTCATCCCGATTTACGTAATCATCATCATCTTCATCATCACATAATGATTAACAGCTTAATAATAATAATCATTGTCATCATTATCATAATCATCATCACCACCATTACCACTATATTCATTAGCCTACGAGCAATATCATCATCTTCATCGTCATCATCATCACATCTTAATTACCAGCTTATTAACAATTATTGTCATCATTATCATATTCATCATCGCCATTACCACTACCATTAAAAGCAATGTCATCATCAACGACACCACCACCATCACCACCACCATTATCGTCATCGCTTCATGATTACCAGCTTAATAATAATCATTGTTATCATAATCATCATCACATCCATTACACCACTATCATCATTACAAGTAATATCATCGTCATCATCACTAACATCACGATTACCAGCTAAATCCTCCTCATCATCATAGCCACTATTGGAATCGTCTCATCACTATCGTTACCACTTTTATCATCATCGTTAACATCACCGTTACCAACTTAATGATCATTATCATCATCACCACCATCACCCTCATTATAATCAAAAGCATTGTCATCATCTCACATCATGATAATAAGAGCTTTTAATCATCATCACCATCATCACCATTATTTCCACTCTAGTAATCACAAACAGTATCATCATCATCATCACTTACATCACGATTATCAGCATAATCATCATCACCATCATCATCACCATCATCATCACCATCATCATCATTATCAAAATCATCATCACTACCACCACAATTTCCAACACAATTTGCACACACACACACACACACACACACACGCACACACACACACACACACAAATGAATATCAAGTTTCAAACTAAAAAATGATACGATTTGAATGATTTCCACATTCATTTTAATAAACGTACAACCACCAACAAAAATTTACATAGATTTAAAAACTAAAAGCTATGAGAAGTTGTACAAATAAAGATGGGTAATGAAATAGGGGCTACATATAATATTAACAGATTATGTCACCAAATTTATAGTAGGGGAGACCGGGTATGGACGTTACAAAATTCACATTTTGGGCCAGATAATTCTAATGAAAAAACTCACGCACTCCATATTGGGTCTGTAGTTAGCCTATTATGTTGGCTAAAACCTGAGGCATATAAAACTTGAAAACATGTAAACACTAATTAACTACAGCTTAATTAGTGAAGACATTTTTTTGTAACAACCTACCCCATATACGGGGTAGGTTGTTACACCATACGGGGTCAATTGTTACAATATGTAAACATACGGTGTAAGTTGACAATGTGTAAATTTCTTATACTATACTTTAATTTCAACTTTCCAGTTTCTTGACATCGTTAACAGTAGATCAAGTAGAGCTCTAGAATAGACAAAAGTAATAATAGAAAAATAAAAATATTAACACCTGAAAATTGAGACGAAATGTAATTTTACATATGTAATGTAATTGGGATAAGTTGTTACATCAACATGGGGTAGGTTGTTGTAACAACCTACCCCATGGGTTATTTTACACACAGAAATTAACTGTAGCACAGTCATTAGGCAGAATTACAGGGCATGGCTAGAGGGTATATTAGTGACATACTTGTACTATATTTACAATACCACACTATCATCATGTTCCTTCAGTTGCAAGAGCTATTACAAATTTCAATTTTTGTCAAAAATTTACTTTGAACTGTAAAAAATGGTTTTTGTTGATTTACTTTTTAATAAAACAACGGAGAAACCTCACGACCGGCAGTTCATCACAGCTATGTGTAGGCTGTATATAGATGCCAGTTAGCACATCCTCTCTTGTTCAATCTTAGCACACTGAGAACTGTAACAACTGACCCGTGTAACTTCCATACCCGGTCTCCCCTATAATCAAAGATACATAACAAAATAATGCAAAGGGGCAAAAAAGGAAGTCATTAAATTTCTAAATGGGCAGATATTATAATAATACATTTCATCAAAATAGAATACTCTTATGCGTAACCATTTACTTTATAACTTTTATAATTTTGTGAAATGGTTTGCTTTGATTGTATAGCCAACAAATCTTCAAATTATAGCTTGAATGTCAGAGTTCCCATCTACAAATATATTAAGAAACCACCGCAACATCTACATTTAGCTTCATATTTAAAAAAAAAAAAAAAAAAAAAAGAGGTTATACTCAAAGCTAACTGAACATGAAATGCCACAAAATTTACGACACCATGCATATAATCTGGGTAAGTACATTAACAAATGAAATGAATCTTGAATATTGTTATTATAAATGAAAACCGTATGAATGCCATAATACACATGAATAATACATTTGGGTTTCTTTTCCCTCTTACATGGTTTTACATGTATTACAGTCACATTCATTAATAGCATTTTGTCCATCAAATTGTGATATCATCGGAATACATTTCATAATTTTTCTCCACATAAAGTAAAGTAGCACTTACATGTACGCCAAATACTAGCCGAGGGTCAAAATTAATGCAACATATCACACACATTATGTTTAAAATTTATCAATCAGCTAAAGTAAAGTGTTTAATTTTTGCTTTCTTTTCAAACTTAGGTTATCGATTTGATCTATTTCAAGTACTGATCACATATATACAATAAATATGGCAGTCTCAATCTTAGCAAAATATAGTCAATTAGACATGTAAACGCACCAATGTAAATTAAATGGCAATGGTAAATACAGAAAACTGCATATAAATGGCTTGCTTCCACTATTTCACCATTGTTATCATCGTATGCCTTGAAATACGATTCATCAATCAATGAGGCAAATAATATGCTTGTCATTGAACCAAACCCAAGCCTATAATTCATAACATTAATATACATATATTTATTCATCATTTATTGGGGGAAATTTTTTTTTATGAAATTGCTTATAAAAAAAAATAAAAATAAATAAATAAAAATACAATCAAATAGAGAGACAATTGTTCATTTCAACCAAACTGATAGGCTTACATGTCTCCCAGAATAAAAAATATATTATAAGAATATGATTTATAACCCCTCTGTAATACAGTGTACATTTCGATATGAAATTTGTTCTCAATAATTGACATTTAAATACAATTCATTGCAAATTGATGTGGTAAAAGCCGGAAATTATAGAGATTATAGGAAGCCTCTTGCATCTCATGCAAACAATCTGGCTTCTAGGGATTATAGCAGTACTTATAGGAATACTTTTGAATAACAACCAGTCTTCACAAAAATAAAATATTGCCCATCTGATGAAGTGTACTATTTGGATTCTAGGAATCTGAGACTGGGGTAATTAGTCCTTTTCCATAATTAAAAGAATAAAATTTCAAAAAGATTACAGAGATTACTGGAAGCCTATTGCATCTAATGCGTGAAATCTGGCTTATCTAAATTAAGGCACTACTTATGAATACTTCTGATTCACAACCACTCTTCACCATTTTCATACAAATCAAATATTGCCCATCAGATGAACTGTAATATTTGGATTTTCGAAATCTGAGTCTGGGGTAATTAGCCCTTTTCCATAATTAAAAGAATAAAATTTAAATACAGTTACACAGATTATTGGAAGCCTTTTGCATCTCATGCATATAATCAGGCTTCTCAGGATTATGGAATACTTTTGAATAACAACCATTCTTCACTGATTTCAAAGAATTAAAATATTGCCTATCGGATGTTGTTTAATATCTGGAGTGGTATCAGAGTATGCTTCCTGTAAAGACAGGGGTAATTAGTATTTTTCATAATTAAAGAATAAAATATAAAAAAACTACCAAGATTATTGGAAGCCTATTGCAGCTCATTCATGAAACCTGGCTTCTTGGGATTATGGCACTACTCAGGAATACTTTTGAATAACATCCTGTCTTCGTACAAATAAAATATTGCCCGTCGGATATAGTGTAAATACTGGATTTTGGGAATCTGTATTCCTGTTGAGAATGGAGAAATCAGTTCTTTCTTATACAAAAACCCTACAAAAAGACTTCCTGCATTATCAGATACATAAACTCTCTACTGTACAATAATTATACAAGCAAATTAATTTCCTTCCTTCAATTAGGGCGCATTCTACGTTTTGTAATGTAATATTATCAACACACACACTATTGGAATTCAAGATATAATATACAAATAGTACTTTGGTTATATTCAATTTAATATCAATCACCATAATTTAGACTTTGCAAACAGAGTATCTTTATTCAGTTAGGCCTATGCACCTCAGATTCCCCCCCCCCCCTAAAATCATATAATTATGTCTAAAATAGTAATACTAGCTTGAACATGATGATCATTGTTATAGTGAATTGTATGGCAGACAAAATTAGTGGAGAATGATGTAGTTTAAGATAACTGCAAATGTCATGTGATCATGGTCATAACAAATGTCCACGGATAAATTGGCTACAGTTATATATTTGTGGCGGGGGGGGGGAGGATTAATCTGAGGTCATTATAAAGGAATATTAAAGGGGTGTAAAATAGGAAAGTCCTACGCTCTTTTTCATTTTTCATATGTAACCAGGGCAACCTCAGTACTTTTGATAGTAACAGTATTAAGAATTATTATAGGAGACAATGAAATAGGCAAGAATCACCATGATTATGACTGCTCCTGCATTAGACATAAATGAATACATTTACATACATGGGGTGGGGGGGGGGGGGTCATAGAGTGTGGGGATTCCCCAATACTCATTCACCACCTCCTAATATAAGCACAATCATCTTCCCATTACTGCTGGGCAACATAATGAATAAACTCATACATTAATTTGGAGATGGGGGGTCTGGAACTCGCCACAATTTGCGTTCATCTTCCTTAGTTCAACACGATCAACCTAGTATTGCTGGTTGTTGTATCCACGGTTGTACTGATACATGTTGATGGAGCTGTTGTGGGGAGGGGGAGAGCTCAGGTCCACCCGTAGGGGTACGTCTTCGTAGTAACGAGAGGATGGGCGTGGCTGACCGTATCCCTGCGTTGACTCGATTGGTGGAAGAGTCGGTGGTGCACCCTTAGGGTAACCTGCATTATCGGACGGAGGAGGGGGGTAAAAAAGAGAAGAGGTATAGATATTGTTAATGGTGAAAGAAGTTGCAAAATTTTGCATCAAACATTTTTGTCGTTAGGAACTCTGAACTCTAAAAAAAAAAAAAAAAAAAAGAGGGGGACTTACTAATTATTGTCGTACATCTGGCATTGCAATAATTGACCTGGAATGCCAAATGGCCCTATTAGACCCAGAATGGGGGTCATTTTCATTTGCTAAAGTTAGTGTTACAGCAAATGGGCAAGTGCCATTCTGGCTCTCAAAAGATGATAATATAACTTACAAGTTATATAAATATAATTATATGCCTCTTCAAATATGATAAATAACTAAAATTTATAATTGTTATTTATTTATTTTCAAATACATTTATGACAAATAACTAAATTTTATCAAAACAAATATGATTCATGTAAGTAGTAGAGTGAAGATGTTTTATGAACTCCTTGGGTAAGGTATTATCGTCTGAGTGAATAAAAGGTTAGTTGAACATGTTTGTAAAGTGGAAGCCATACAAAAAATTCATGTGACATTTCAATAATCAACCATAACCCCCTTCTTCTCTTCAATTCCTCATAACATTTGGTTTCCAATGTACTTATACATGTTTTTACTGCAGCTCAACTTAATTAAATATAAGATTAATTAATACTAGTAGGTTAAAAGTTAAATTAATTTCTCTAAATACCATATGCCTACCTGTATTCTTTGCTATTATAAAGGTCATGCTATGAAAATGCAGGCACCGGGGAGATGATGAGATGATGAGTCTAGCATGACTTTTCTTATTAGATGTTTGCAGGATGATGGAGTGAAGACGAGGAGGAGGGTGGTAGAAGGAGGAGGAGGGGTAGAGTCCAACTTCACCTTAATTGCATCTGTTAGCTATGAGCTAGTGTACATTTGGCTTTGGTATGTCATGCCATTAAAAGTACAATGCAGCAGGGGTGGACACACATATACAAATTCAGCAGGTATAAGCAAGCACAGGTTACATACAAATGAAGCTGCAAAGTGATTGTACATGTAATTTAACATTATAGGAAAGAAAAAGAAACTGAAAGAAGAAAATTTTTGTGAAAGTGATGTCTATTGACTGGATAAGCTTGATGAAAACATATATAGAGCTCAATTAGGTTCGAAAAATATTTCAAATTATTTCTTCAACAAAGTGCTATTCGTTGAAGTATAAATGTTCCTTAAGAAACAAAAATAAATGCCTTTTTTTACAAGCAAATTATTAGTTATAAAGAATTCCCAAAGGCAATTTTAATCAAATTAATTTTTAGAGACCTTCGATTTACACCAACACAAATTTAGCTAATAAAACCAGTCTTTGACATTTCCTGCCCTCAATGGTAATCAGGCGAGCTTTGGGAATTATTCGTTCTTCATTCATTTTTGTTTTGTTTTGTTTTGTTTTTTCTTCACTTTTTTAACAGAAGTTTATATAATCAGGGAAGAGGGTTCACAAATAACTGTGGAAGGAAACAACATCAAATAACGGTATACACTAATCAACATTCATGGACAGGCGAGGAGGGGGTATGGGCCTGGGTCGAGGGAGGGGCGTAGTAGCAATGCGAGGGGGTGATGGGGGAGGGGACGGGGGTGGAGGAGGTAGGGGAGGGGAACGGGTGGACGACGGAGACGAAGCATCACTCTCATTTGGAGGTTTAGGGGGGTATCAGGAGGAGGTGGGATGATGCGAATGGGTAGGGTTGGCGAGACGGACGTACGGTACTGCCTGACCAGGCGACGCCCGGATGGTCGAAACTGTTGAGGAGGGGAGAGCATGTTACCCGGGAGGGTGTAGATGGGGATGACAGGGGCTGGAGGTGGAGGAGGTGGAGGGGGCTCATGGTGGTGAGGGTGTGGGTAGTAACCAGAGGAGCGCTGCTGGAGAGCGGCACACAAGAGGGAGGGGGGAGGCGGGGGTAAGTTAGAGAAGGGATCAGAAGGCATTCGGTACATCATGGGACTTAATCTCCCACTAGCTGTGAAGACTTTGGTCAAGATAAAGCAAAAGCAAAGAGAAACAGAAAAAAGCAGGCTTAATTATCTTTTCTATTATATCAAAGCAATGAAACATGATTTATGAATAAACTTCTTATGCTTTCTATCATGCAATTTCCAATTATACCTGCAAATTGAAATGATAATAGCCATTGCAATAGATTGGAGACCCTGGATTCATAGTTAAATGCATACATGTATTTGCCTTTATTATGATGCTAAATTTCGCTTCATTAAATTATTGAAAAATTAATTTTAAAAAAATAAAACCAATTGATGACTTCTAATGCCACAAAGGATGCATCTTAAATGAAAATAAGAGCATTTCCAATTTTTTTGAAAACCCATTCCTCTAATTTTTAGTAGGATCAGAATTTTATCTATACAAAATCTAGCTAATATTAATCTTTGTATGCATCAAAAAATACTTATTACAGACATTGCATGGTCAAGATTTTTTTCTTTCTTTTTTACAAAAATACGTATAAGCTGATAAAAAATTGCCCCTTTCTTTTTATAAGGTTTGGACTAACCCAATTATGTATTTAAATACAACAAAGAAACCCAAGATTGTTCTACTTGTTTATTAGGGGTGTTCTTACCATCTTCAAAGGAGGAGTCTCTACTACGACGGGCCATGCCTGATTCTGGACTTAAATGGTCTTCATCTTTTGTTTTTTTTTTAATCCACAGGCAGCATGAGATGAATAGCAGGTCATGATGTTAATAATGCAACATATAATGAGGCATAATTGTGAAGCATATATAAGAAGCATACACCGAAGCATACATGAATTAATGAAGCATATATTATTATACTATTAAAGCATTTGCAAGGAAGCATACAATTTTTCTCCCATGAATGCAAGTTTTTTTTTTTAGCAACTCTTAATTTAATGTTTTCTTATGAAAAAAAAAATGCTACCAAAATTATATAAATTTTCGAAAATGATTCTGTCACTTATAAGGTGACATGGAATATTGAGAAATAATGATAACATCCCAAGAATGAAAATGGATCATGAAACAAATACATGTAGTTCATTTTAAATATTGTACAGCTGCACAGTACATGGATGCATGAAACATAGGAAAACCAAATAATATGATCAATTTGATTATAACATCACAACCAAAGAAGACAAGATGCACTTAATGCAGCGGTCACAACTCATCGTAGGCTACGGGGCACGGGCAATCAACGTAGCCTGTGGGTCATGGGTCAATTTCTGCGATTCCTGCGTTTCTGTAGTAAGGGTATTGGAAAAACTTCCTGCACATCGTACAGGCAACGTGCCTGCATGGTACATACGCTGCACGAATTTTCTACGAAATCCATCGAAGGGAGTTGCACATCGAAGGTACGGCGAGTTATGACCGCCGCATAAGACATGACTGTGGAAACACCGAGACATTCCATTGAAGATGCATACAAATTTCAAAGAATACATTTTGTCTATTTTAATACTAGTATAAAACATAATCTTAACAATCACTACACAATGCATTGTAAATAGATTTCTCTATTATAACTAACCCATGTCATGATTATCATCTTTAAAATAAAAAATAAAAAATAAAAAAGAATTAAAAATTCTCAGGCTTTTGTGTGGGGCAACTAAAAAAACTCAAAATTATGATGTGCAAGTTCACAACCAATATTGAAAAAATACATATATATGTATACAATGTATCTGCATACTGTGAAGTAATTTTGACAGTTTTGTATACTTCATGATGATGTGCCAACTCAGTTTGTTCAAAATAGTTGCACACAGTAACCTAGTAGCTGTATTTATACAAGTATAATAATAATTTCCCTTTTTATCCACAAATTTGGGAATATCTGAATATTCTCACATTACAGTAGCAACTGGATGCAAAGTACAGAACCAATATTTTAACAACCAACTTAAAAGTAGGGAAGACATACACTGTATAATCATATAAAATAATAATAGAACATTGTATTGACCACCACAAAGACTTTACAAATAACAAAATATCTTTAAAACTTTATATCCAGACGTCATTCACAAAAAAACATTATACATTAGCTCTCTACCTATGGCTTGCTGCCTCCCCCACAGCCAACCCCGATCTATACTGGATTGCTGGCGAGCTAAAAATGGGGCCAAAATGTTATAAAATTAACAAAGAAGAAAATAACAGTAATCAAGATTATACAACTGTTGTGAAGGCCATTTAACATTAACATACCAAAATTGCATACAACCACTAATTTCAAAATATCATATATAGTATATATATGGATGTGTAGTATATTATATATATGTTGGTATATATTTAGTATATATATAGGTTAATTAGAGGATCGTCGCTGATAAGGTATGTGAGTGATGCGGTATATGTGTAGGTGATATAATTGATTGGTGGGTTGTAAGGTGTAGTGTGTGCTGGTAAGGTTGGGTGGTGATGATGAAAGTTGGGCGTATGGGGGACGTTTGTCTTTTGAATCTGAGTTTGGATTGTATGTTTGTGTTGATCGTATTTTGTTTTGTTACTTATTTTCTTTTTTTTATTATTCTATTATTATTTTTTAATTTATCTTTATTTTATTTATTTTTTTTTTTTTTTGGGTATTTTTGTGGATATAGTTCCATTGTTGAAGCATGCATGTATTTTGTTTGATTTAGGATACAATAAAGGAGAAATCTATTCAGAGACTAGAATATGTGTAAAAAAATGATGATGTAGTAACTAATAGAACAGAGTGCTAAAAGAAAAAAGAAATGTACCCACTTGTGGAAATGTCATAATATAGATACATGTTCATTTGGTGGATGTTTTGGGCATATTTAATTATTTTCATTTCAATAAAAGATAATAAGAACCTGACTCTCTCATCTGTGATCATAAACCAAATGAGTTTTCCTTAAAATATTTCAAAGTTTAGTAGAAAATATGCTTTTTAATGCAATGCTAGCAAACTTTTGTAGAATTTGTGAAAGTTAGTTCACGCAAAGTTTTATTAATTCATGTGCATCAATTTGTGAGCATTCGTGCAGGTAGCATTAGTTGGTGTGGAATTTGCAGAATGTAAAACTTTATCTAAACTCTAGTTTAACTTACACCAGGATTTCGGTCCTCAAATGAAGGCTGTCTACTGTACTTATGGACGTGAAGTGCACTTGCCATATTGGAAGTATTCTGGAATGATACCACTCTCCTGAGGGAGGGGTAATAAGAGGGGCAAAATAGGGGTGGGTCATGGTAGGGTGGTGTTGGTGGGGTGGTGATGGTGGTGGTGGTTATGGCAGTAGTGGTCATGGTGAAGGTAGTGTAACAGTGATAATAGGTGGATAGGAAGTGATGGTGTAGGGATGGTGGCGGTGGTGGTGTGGTGGTGTGGTGGTGGGGTGGGTTTGGTGGTAGGTGGTGTTTGTTGTTGGTGGTGGTGGTGATAGTAGTAGTGTTTTGGGCATAAATTGAGATTGTCAATTGAATTGAAAGTGGCCAGATGGTGATAAAAAGTGAAGGGTAGAGAAAGTTGTGTCAAGTATTGGTAATGTACACAATAAAATATCTCAAGTATTATGTAAAATCATTTGTGGTTTGTTAATAGAAAGTGGAGAGGGTATGTGTAAATTTAATGAATGTATATTAAATTATTTTATTAGGCATGAAAAGGCAAAAAAGAATAAAAATAATGCCCAAAGAATTTTGATTTAAAGGGGATGTGAAGGAGTGAGGATGGTTAAAGTGGAGGGGGTGAAATAAAGATTAAAGGGTAATAACACATATGAAGTAAGGGAGGAAAAATAAATTGAATGAATAAGTTAAAACTTCAAGTACATGAGAGAATTAAAGGCATTGGTCAGATTCTGAAAACTACATCAAATTAATAAATCCTCTATAATATATCGATCTATGCTACCTCTCGTGCTACGATGAACATTATTAAATAATTCATTTATTGAGTTATTAATAGCTCTCCTATTTCAGCATCTGTTAATGGGGGTATAAAATTGCATTTCAAGCACTCTGATACTGAACTTAATGTATAAATTTGAGAATTAAAAATGAAGCTACATGTCTCTTATATTGGAAACCGATTCAGTTCAATAATGCCATGGTTGTGGTCAGTGTGAAAACAGGGCAGCTAACCTCACACATTGTCTATAAATAAATCCATTTTTCCAACAAAAATTTAATTATATGATGACTGAGATATCATGTATGATTGCTTCTTCTCTCACGACTTGATTTACAGCAAATTCAAACAATTTTTCAATTCTTCTGAAAAGAAATTTGTCATCCCTACCCTCTTCAATGACATCTCCCTGTCAGCAAAAGTTCTAAATTGAACTCACCGTGATTGGCTCCTCCGGTCGATGAAGTGCTTGGGCCTCCTCCGTAGGCTTGTGGGGTCAAAGAACATTATCTTGGCAGAATTACACTAACATTGAGGGGCAGTATCAGTTTCATAGGAATATCAAAACTGCAAAAGCTTTAGCTATTAACTTTTCACCTTCATATGATGTAGAATATTTCATAAACAAGACTATGATATTTAATTCAAAATTACAAGGCAGTACAATTCCTGGTTGTTGTTGGTGTTTATTGCTGTTTTTGTATTTTGTTGGAGTGTTCATTGAATAATTTATAGTTTCTAAAAAAAAGGTTAAGTCTGCCTATATTGCAATGTGAAGAAGGAAGAGGTATGTTGTAAAATATAGTATGAAAGGAATACTCAATTATTACTGGTTTTCCACATATGTATTTTCTTGACTCATGGTATTAATTTCCATTGTAATTTTGTATTGTCTTTAAGTGCCCAAAGGTTATTTTAGTAGGCCTATAGGTTTTGCTGGTCATATCCAATCCATCCATACTTTCTCATGAAAACATCAACACCATAAAAAAATAATTTGAGAAATTCCTACCATTTTTTTTCCTGATCTTTCAACATTTCCTTGAAAACGGCCATTTATTTCTCGCTATTTTTGAACGACTGCCATTTTAAGTTTAAGTGGTAAGGTCCATTTATACATTTATTTGCTGCACAACATGGGATTTTCATGAGAAAGATTGAGGTTTTAGAATGATATATTAGTGACATCAATATTTAATTGAATGGTGGTTTAAGGTAAGAGATTAAACATGGCATGTTAACACGAATACAAGGGGGGGAACAATAGCAAGTAGTGAGAAGTAAGAAAGATAGGAGAGCCAAGATACAGATGGGGAAAGGGTGATATAGAAAGCAGATTAGAAAAAAATAACAGATAGAGGAAAATATTAAGTAACAAAGAGTGAAAAGAGGAAGAGAGAGAAAATGAGTAGTGAGACAAGAGATAGAAAAAGTGAAACAGAAAAAAAAGAGAAATACATAGAGAGAACAACAGATATAGAAAATGGAAAGGGAGAAGACAGAAAGATATATATAAAGAAAAGGAAGAGGAACCGAACGAATACAAAAATAATAATAAAAAGGGGGTAGAAGGATAGGGAGAGAGAACGGAAGGAGGGGGAGAAGATATGTAACATAAATTGAACAATATAAAGGCACAACACAATAAGAAGACATGCAAAAGAAATCCAATGGAAAGGCAGGATGTAATACAGAGGTTTAAAGAAGGAAAAGAAGGGTTTCATCACAAATATAGAAATTCAATTTCCCAAAAAGAGAATAGAATATTAGAATTGGAGGAAAAGGATACTCGGTAAAACAATTTCATAATTAAAAATTGTAATAAGATAAAAACAAACATGAAATATCATGAAAACATATCAACAAGAAAGCAAACAAAAGGATGTATGAATAGAATGGAAATCAACATGCAAAAAAGACATAGATCAACAGAAATTGGTTTACAGAAAAAAAATTGTTAGATTTGTTAGTACATTGTACAGTACTCGTATTTGGACCAATGGTTATACCAAAAAGATTTTGTATTGGAGTATAAAAAGTGTAAAAGCAAGGAAATAAGTACAAGTCATGGCACAAGACATTTTTACACCATTTTTCAATTGAGTTTTGTCCACAAATTAGAACAATTATTGGGTAGAAAATAAAATAAAAAGAGAAAAGGAAAAATGTGTAAATACGATGTGATTTAAAGGGCGAAACTTAATGAGACATAATTATGAAAGTAAAAATGTATATGTGTACTTTTTATTAAAAAAAACGTTTTATACTTCTTGAGGATTAATTGTTGTTTTTTTTAGTTTATTTGCCTAGCAAGAGACTATAAATCAGTAAGACCTTTATTTCCTTGCTGATACAGCATATGTGTATCAAGTACGCAACAGATGGACAGGGATTCAATTTCATTCATTTTTGTATAAAAAGATGTAGCTTTTTATTCTGTGTAACAAAATAAGCCCCATTTCATATTGAAATACTAACTCTCGGTGCACAATATAAAACAAGTTCGTTGTGCTATAACAAATTTTAATGTATGATTGAATGCATATAAGTCTTAATGATAAATAATTACAGGTAATTTTTTTCATACTTGTATAAGTATACCCAACACAATCTTAGGTTTAATGTACATCATGTGAGTGGTTGTGCATGAAATAAAATAATTGATTCTTTACCACTACGGTAAATAAAATTAAATAATAGCAGCACAAAACTAAAGGATGAAGTTTAAAGACAGCTACATGTAATAAAAGAAAGAGAACCTTCTACATGATTATAAATTACTTTTTTTTACCCAATATTTTTCATTATGTACGTTTTGAAATCATGAATAAACTTTGTGTATTGAACCCCACTGGCTATGAAAAATCTAATTCATTCTGCATTACAATCACAAAATACATCAAACTGTAATGGGTATGCAGGCGCGTTTTCATAATAATTCTCTATTTCAAGAATGAAATATTATATATGTATTCAACACGCACTCCCATAGCTTTTCAGGAAAATACTTCCTAAACTTGCATTTTACTGTTGATCAATATAAGTGCATTGTAATAATGTTCATCCCACGAGTACATTTCACTAAATATTATATCTACAATTGAATTTTCATGCCTGAACTCATTTACAACATGTATGTACTGATTGCATGGTTTACACATTCTCATTTCGTTTCATCTATCAATAAACATGTATCCATTTCATTATTGGTGAAAAGTTGGCAAATTGATTAAGATAAATCAAATCATATAATATTCATATGCAGATGATGGGATATTATCTACAATAATTTGCAATATAACAAACCACAATGATAGAAATTATAACTACACTAAATAAAGAGATTATCTGTTATGGCTTACTAACTAAAAATACACCTAAGGGTCTGGATCTAATGGAAGTTTCTGATTACATTCTTATAATCACAACCACTTTAATAATTTTGTTTTCTTCATACAAGTAGTCAATGATTAGATTAAAGGACTTTTGGAGAATTTTTTTTTTTTTCATCAAACAAAATATAAGTAACTGCCTCTTGAAGCTAAACATCCAAAAGTTGTAAATAAGGATTGCAGGCCTTTGGATCGAGATAACCCAAAGGCGTTCAAATATGTATTAAGAAATACAGCCTCTATGCTACACATACAAAAAAGGGGAAACGGCACATTATCTCAACAAGTTTGCAACAATTTACAAGGTTACAGTGGCCATTTTGACACAAAATATTAAGTAAGAATGTGTAAACTCAATGGTAGCAATGAGAGCTGTGCATTACACAAACACCAGACCTCGCAATTATCCCTAATTTATACAACCCTAAGCAAAAGGGAGTTTTAATCTTTGTGAAAACATAATGTGTGCATACATGTATGTTTAACACAAAGGTTAAATTAGTTTAAGCAATATCTCCTGTATATTAGTTATGCTTGCTTTAATCTATTTATCAGTTCTCGCACTTTTTTATACACAACAACATTTTAAAAAAGTATATTGTTTTGGTTTAATACAGCCCTCAAACCTAATTCATCACTGCAATAGAGAGAAGAACAGCCTTTCATTAAAATGTTGGCTTGTGTTATGCAAGTAATGTATTTTTGCGAGTAAATTCAAAATATATGAAGTATAAATTGTTTGTTACAAAAAAACCCTCAAAACAAATAAGTCACTTTATGAGGGACGAGTTTATTAGAAAATATTTGTTGTTTTTAAACACAAGATTTGATTTAACTGTATTGAAGCAAACGCAGCTTACTTATAATTTGTTATTACTAAAAAGTCCTCAAAACAAACAAATTACTAACTGAGAAAGACCCGTTCAAAGGAAAATATTTTTGTTTGTATGCGCAAGATTTGATCCAAACTAATTTGAAATGTCTAAAATTGATACTGGCTTAATTAATTAAGAGAAGCAATGAGAAACAATGTCACACCAAAACAGCACACAAACAGTACATGTTATGATGGCACAAACAGCACAATATTAGGCACTCATGAATAGCTTTAGCGAACTAAATAATGCCAGGAATTCTAAGACGAAACATGATGTAAATCAGGGCCCCGTTGCATAAAACTTTCATGTTCATGATATAATGTAACTCGACCATCACAAAAAACTACCATGGTATAACACTGCGGAACAACCAATCTATTCAAGGATTCCATGGAAGTTATCATTGATGGTCAGTGGCGGATCCAGGATTTAGAAATACGGGGGGCGCATCCAAAAATTTGGGAAAATAGGTTGAAAATTTCCAATTCTAAACATGTATAGTCAATGAGTGGTTTCAAATTACAGAGGGGGCGTGCGTCCTGCGCCCTCCTGCTGGATCGGACACTGATGGTTAAGTAGTTACCATCAATGATAAGTTTTATGTACAGGGCCCAGGAAGTGGCCTATCTGCAAAACAATAGTATATGTAATTTGTAATTGATCTTGGATTTGAAGTTGCCAGGTTAAAAAAAAAAAATTAATCCAAATCATCAAAATGTTGAAAATTAAACAGGGATTGTGTATGCACACAGTCCAAATTATATGTGCAAGGCCCTTAATATTAAGATGTACATTGAATGTTAGAAGTGTATGGTGCAGTAATTTCCAACAACATAAAAGTGTCCTCAACATTCATTCCAAAAGCACATGGAAATGTGGAGAAAATAGATCATGATGATAATTGTCCAATCGTTGATTGTCCTTCCCACATCAAATTAAGATTCTTAAAAGTTAAAAGTACTGAATGTTTTCTTTGTTTGTTTTCCTATAATAGTGTTTTTTTACTTCTCCAAATCAATGTGTTAGTAGACCATATAATACAACAATAAAAAATAAAAGTTTTTGTGTTTTTCCTTAATAAGCCTACATGTACATGAACATGTATCTCGTTTGAAAATTGTAAATAAGTTGCTCTGGAAATATTTAAAGTAACTTAAATGGTTCAATATAAATCATTACTGTGGCTCTACAGATGTAAAAGGATTGAGAGAGTTGTGAGAACGAAACAATGAAATAGCATATTATGGAAACAAATGAGATATTTTCATGGACAGTCATGCTAATTGTGAAATAAAAAAAATGTCAGATGTTCTTCATACAAACTCAAATATTAGCTTTTAACTCAGAAAAATAAGAGATGGTTATCTAATTAGTCACTTAATTAATTCCCTTTATATCTGGGCAAGCCTCGAAATGCATGTAGCTCTTTAGAGAACAAGGATAAATGAAACAAAGGAGAAAAAATATCAAAATTGAATTTTAAATGGGAAATCAAAACAAATGTGGATTTTGAGTATCAGATGATTGTAGAAGATAGTGTAAAAAAATATTTCTGCATTGCAATTGGCAAGAATTATCTATTTCTCAGACTCGCAAAGACGAGAAGAAAATTTAATCATAAAATTAAACTCTCTACAGAGCTGCCTTCCATCCCATTTTCCTGGGGGAAAATAAAAATACCATAACTAACAAGGTGCAAAGTGTCCATTAACACACTTGACACATAACATTTTGTATATATTTTTTTACTGAAAATAAGTCACTCTGTACAATGAATGGAAAATATTACAATATCACATACTAACAAATATACAACATGATAACAAATGGGGATATTTTACAGTACACACAAAAACACATTTATAAGTGATAAAGAAAGAAAAAATAATCAATTGTTATCCTGATATAAATGTACACTTTTGAAGACACTTCAATTTTTTATATATCACCAATTGCATTGTAACTGCAAACAACAAAACAAGCATTTTTGTTTCATGGCTTATAATTTTAGTCTGAAGTCAACATTGGCCGCTTCAACATGTACATTGTAGCATTAAGTACTACCAATAAATGATGCTGTTATTCTGACTTTTTAATAAAGCCTTGCAAATCTAAAGCCAAAGCGATCATATTCAAGTTGAATGTAGTGCATATTTTACTATCATAATTTGAAGAATTAAACTGCTTCTTTAAAATTGACAAGAAATTACAAATGTCCTTCCCACCATCAGAGCATATAAAATGAAAAGATCATTCTTGGAAAGAACCACTTCCTTTCTCAGCAAAGTAACGTGCAGCAGTGGCAACTAACGCTGAACTGAAGTCAACAACTGTACATTTCCAAGCTTATAAGTTATTCTCGAGTAGTTTCCCTAACTTGCAGCATTTTATATTGCGCATTTCATTTTAGGCCTTTTACACTTTTTATTCATTGAACAATGTTGCAATGCTGCTGCAGCGTAATACTTTTTGAGGTATACACTATTAAATTTTGTCCCCAAGCAATCACAAAAAAAATTAATAAATATGGTTTCCTCTAGTGTCATATCAGAAGGCATCAAATTATATCACATACAAGAGACAAAGAAAATTTCAATCAATAATTTCTATCAAAATGCATCACAATTGTATCATTAATAAGGCAAATAGTACTGAAGTCTTTTCGTTATGTTTCCTCCTCAACACACCATACATCAAAACAAATATTATGGAATTATGGAGTTGGCAAATCTGATTCGCTTTGCTGCTCCTAAAGTTTAGACAACTTTATATTTTACAGCATCTTAAGTAAAAAGTCAATACTGGTGACAAGATTTTGCTCATAAGTTGATTATGGTTGCCCAAACATGTACATTGTATCACATAGGAAAATGTGAGAAATACCACATGCTGCCCTTAAAAAAATATTTACTTTACAGAAATACATTTAAAGAAATACATTTAAAGAAAATGAACATTTTTCAAATAAAGACTTGAACTTACATTACTTACAAATTTTTATTCTGCTGGGCAAGTATTGTCATTTTTTTTCCTGAAGGTACAATACATGTATGTATTAATCCTACAAATGAATTTCTTCTCGGCACTCCATGTCATAACAGTGTATAAAAAAATGACAGTCTATAAGTATATTGTGCTTCAAGAAGAATGAAAACATTTAATCATAAGAATGGCTGTGTCTCAAAACAAAAAAATTATTCATCAAATACCTCTTTCTACTCCTAAATTTTTGTTTAGCAAACCATATTTTCCTAGATATTTCCCTCACAAAAACACCTAATGTGTATTTTCATGGGAAGGCAAAGTTAGTGGCATTTATTTGCTTTCATTCTAAAGTATATATTTCTACTTTTTATTAGTTGCATATAAGTCATAAATATGGCAAACCGTTTAAAACCTCAACAAGCACGAAGCAGGCTACATATAGAGGTCCTAAATAATGAAATAATCAAAGATGGAATTTTGGCATGAGCACGACTTTTTAATCTTGGAGGGAAAAAATATATATAATTGTCAAAGGAGGATATTTCCTTGAACCAGCAGCAAGGATTATTCATTAAACACAGAAAAGAAGAATGTCTTAAAGACTAAGGTTTAGACTGGTTGTCCATTTGGGTCATTGAATAAGACATAATGCTACATTTCAGCATTTGGCACGTAACCGATTTCCAACAAAGACCATCGCTATCATATTGAATAATTTGATGACTTGACATCAATTATGGAGTACTCAAGGATAAACAAAAATGGTATCATAAACTCTACTTCATATGGATGTGTTTATCACAATTTATGGAGATGAAAACACACGATCAAGGAGATGTCTTAATACGAGAAAGCAGACAATTACAACTAAATCATAATTTATCCTTATATTTTTGTGCACCATCGTTAACGAATCTTGTGGTATCCAAACACTTTTGGCGTTAATATCTCAAATAAATAATGATTATCGTAGTGCAAGCTTTTGAGTTGATTGAAAAGAGCATGAATAACAAAAGCAAGGGGGCAAATGTGTATAATATAACATAAATGGAGAGAGTTGAGAAGTTAACAGCTTATATTTCGTTTGATATAGTCATAATGATATATAATATATAATAATGATACTATTATTTAAGGAAAAGCTGAATGGAGTGGTTAGATCCAGAAGTAGTAATCGTGATGGAGGAATATTAAAAGGCTCACCGGGGTTGTACGCAGGAGGCGGTCGTATCTGGGCGATCCTAGGTCATTATAGCCAAGATGGGCTCATCTGTTTGTGAGATGAGTGAAGATGGTAGCGAAAAAAGAAAGGAAGAGAGAGAGAATATAAGGAGGATGAGAGAGAGAAAGAGAGAGAGAGGGTGGAATGGATGCGGAGGAAAATGTAAGATATTTAAAAGAGAAAGGAGAGACGAGTGGAAAATGAAGAGAAGAGAGAGATATCAATGTAGTATGTAGGCAATGAAATTGATCTTTAAATTAATACATATTAAACCGATTTCATACAATACATGTATATAAAAGTAATTTATTTAACATATCTTGTAGCCGCAGATTTTAGTCAACATTAAAACACCATAAGTCAGCATATATTCAGATTAGCTTGTATTAAATTTAAGATAAAATATGACAATCGGAAAAATAGGAGTGGATATACACTGTATCATATAATGTGATGAGACGAAAATGAACCAAAATTTTTCTGCTGATGGCTGCGATAATCAGTGGTAAAAATAATAGTTAAGAAAGTAATGTGGACCAGAAAGAATCATGCATTAATAATTGTAGCGACGTACAATCCATTGGATTTGGGTAACTATAGCACAAAGGCATAAGTGGAAAATGGATATAAAGAATGCAGAAAACTAAGCCACTCTCAAAATGTAAAACCAATGTGAAAATTGGCGAGAAAATCTATCCTTATGACAAAATTACCAAGAAATAGGCAGGTATCCTGTTCATCTATATATAGAATGTCGTTCCTTGTGACCAGTTAACATACTGTTAGGTCCGTTGTCATACCAACGATTAAGTCCGGATAAATCAATGAAGTGGAATATGTACTTGAATGAGAATTGCAATTCGAATCAAAGTAATATGTTAAAGAGTAATGAAAGACTAGTATCTAAGTAACATTATCATGGTAATATATTTTGGCATGCATGCATGGAAATGAAAGTACAATTACCGTAACATGAAGATTGAATCATAATTAAAAGGAATCTAATGAGGTCTGCTCCATTTCGTAGGTCGTTATTACCAATAGCGTCGATGAGAAGAGAATACGAGACGCATGGCAGAAAAATTTAAAATACTTGATAAATTGGGCTGCGCCAGTACACCTGGAAACCTGTACAGCTGAAATTAATGTGGGAGATAATCCTTGCCTCATCTGTGTTTAACAGAATGTGATGTTTTCCCTACAATTCTAAATGTAATGTACCTATTAAGAAGAAGTTTTTCAAGGCTTCAATTGTGAAACAATTCTAATTTGACATGAATCAGATGCAAAGCGATTTCGCTTAAAGTTTTGGTTTCTATTCTAAAAATATCTTAGTTTTTACTGACGCTTGTTTCAATACATGTACATGTATAATCCCATCTTTAAACATTATCATTTTCATTTTTTTATATTAATGACAGTTCCTGTTCATCTCTATTTATTTTGGTCCCAAAATAAAAGTATTCCAAGGGTTGTTTCATAATATGTTTATCACAAAGTAGAAGAAACCAAACTGAAATCCCATCATTCCTATAATAGTACAAAAGAGATCATCATCTGGAGAGGAAAATTGAATACAGAAGAAAATAGACAGTTTAAGGTTTTGGTTAAATGTAGATTTATGATATAAACTAGCAATACTCCAAGGAAGAGTTTCAGCAAATCTAGTCACCAAAAAGTCAATTGCTGGCAGAAATGAGAAAATGTCAATGTGTGTATCATTAATGGGATTTGTTATAACATTACTGTCAGATTACCTAACAACATTATAAAAGGGTTGATAAAATGCTGATCCATTTACATAATATCCACACATAAGTTAAGAAATTTTTCTCCTTAATAAAGAGTCATGACAATTGAAAATTTTATAAGAAAATCTGACTCTGTACATGAAACTTCCTAAATATTTGTAATCAGAGGTTGTTAAGCTTTTATAATATTTTATAATTAATTAAGTGAATGTTGTTAGTATTGTAAATAAAGAGATCATCAATGAGAAGAAAATTGAATACAGAGAAATAGACAGGTTAATTTTTTGTTAAATGTAGATTAGATAAAAACTACAATTACCCCAAGACAGAAATTTTCAGGCACTAGTCCACCTCAAAAGTCATTATTACGCTCCAAGAATGAGACAAACTGGTTCATGTGTGTTCATTAATGGATTGTTGATAACATTACTGTCAGATTACCTAGAAACATTATAAAGGGTGATAAAAAGTCTGAATCAATTTACATATATCCACACATGAAAGTAAGGACTATTTCTCCTTAATAAGAGTACATTGACATTGGAAAATTATAATGAAAATCAGACTCTGTACATGAAATATCTCATAATATTTGTAATCAGAGTGTAAGCTTTTTAATAATTTTATAAAAAATTAAGTGAATGTTCGTAAAAGATGTAAGTGCGAGTAGCACGTATAGAGTAGAGTATTTAGCACCTAAAATTTTAAATTCCCTTCAGACAAAATACTGTACATGTATTTCAGAAAATTTTCACATATAACATATAAACACAGTCATCTGCAAAGGAAACAATCACATAAGACGTCTATCTATTAAACATTAATGAAACAAAGACTACATGTATCATGTATAATGTAGAGCAATCAATGGAAATGCCAAAATACAGAAACAAAGGCAGTTTTTGACATTTGTAAAAGAAAACTTACCACTAAGTATAATCTTGTATTCTGGGGATGCAACTTAATAAAAGAAGAAATTATCTTCACACTAATCTTTATTATCAATTGTCTGAGTAATTACAACAAATATAACACTAAGAAAACTGGTAGAAGAATTATCGCGTGATGCTTTACTTTATCGCTAGTCCTGCAGGTGTAAACTTTTGATAGGGTTGTATCTGCGGGATCGTTCTAAGTAGATTATAGATTATATGTACAATGCATAACACTGAATTATTTTCTAACGCATCGCTTACAAACAAAATAGTCGGTATGTCCTATAATTATATACTCTCATTTAAGAATCTTATATATCCTGTCTTCTGAATTGGTTGAAAAGTGCTGGTATAATCTGACCTATTGCCGCCAAGCGTAATTTTTTCCCAGTTTTACCCGGGTCAATAGAAACATTTTTACAGTATTTTTGCCCATGGGGCATTAGTGCGGATTCTCCCATTTGTTTACGTACGGTACGTGTCAAAAAAGGGCTGCTTTATTTCAGAATACAAATATGCGGTTGCGATTTGGTCGATAATTTAGACAACTCCGCTTGCTTGTGGCGTCAAACGGCGCATAGCTACGCGCAAGAACGTAGAATAAATGTTTCTTTCGTCGCGCTAGAGGTGACGGATTCCCAGATTGTCTAGTTAACGGCAGTTAAGCTGAATTCTATGACGATGTTGATACTAAACAACGATGTTAGAGGTTAATCTTGCCTGGCTATCTTCTCGATTTTTGCAGTTAACTGTAAGTAGACATGCATTGCTGTTGCTCTGTGCATGTGATGTGGCGGGCATGGCGATGCTCGAACTGACTTAATTTCATGACATGTTCTATCTTCTAGGCTAGTCAGGTAGTTGATTAACGTTATTTTTAGAATCTGATCGTAGACTTCACTGTTAGACTTGTTCTAGGTTCAAAATTAGACCATGTTTGTTGTTTTTAGATTCGGCATATAAAATATATATTGACTAGCTTTTATTTTCCGGGACAGTGGTCGTTTCTAGACTGCTCTCGATCTTGGGAATACTACCAAGTCTGCCATAACCCGCGACCTGCGGTCCTTGGGTTATAGCAGATGCGAGATTCTGAGTCAGGATCTGAAACGACCATGTCCTCAAGCAGTCAATATACTCTATACTATAGAACCGAGTTTTGTATATTGAGATTTGAAGTTTGTGCCGGTGCTACTGGTGCGATCCTTTTTTTGGTTCCCTTTTTATCTGATAATAAGTATCCAAAAAAGGAAGCACACAGTTCAGACTACATTTACAATACGGAACAATGTATTTCACTAAGGATGGTCTCCTGCTACATTGTAAGAAAATAATACAAATAGACAATTGAAGAGGTTCTTCTTATAAAGGGCTAATCCATTTTGTAACTTGCTGAGAAAAAGGCATTTCTCTGCCAATTTGTGTACAGGTGTCCATGGATATTTTTGCAATAATTCTTTAAATTTGTCAGAGACAGGATAACCTAAATAATGGTGGAATATCTATTCGACATAATTCTTTCTTATTTCATCAAACTTTTGAATTCGTCCTTTTGGAATTAAAATCTCCATACGGTTTGGTTCAATGATACATTCTGCATAAACAAGTAAATTAAGATTTCTATAGCTACAAATGTATAGAGCATGCAATTACTTTCTATAACAATACCATAGCAATAGTAGGAAAGGGTGTTAGGGGAATGTTAATAGCAAAGGGAGTACTTTATGTTGTATAATAAGTTAGGACACTGGCAGCACAGGATAATAACATGCATATATTGGATTAATGTCCTTTAAGAGAAAACGCAGATTAAACTTTCTTGCAAACCAAGGAATGTCAGTTTCTCAATAAGCTGAGGGTTTTTTAAAAGCACACATCAGGCCAAGTTGCGGGCATGAGAGAAAAGACTAGAACTTCGAACACACATCGGAAAACTTTCATAAATATTCTTGCAAAATGGACTTAAGTATAGTAAGCACAATTCGAAGAGGGATTTGTTTATGATTCAGACCATTGTTTGAATTAAAAATTTCTTCGCAATATGTAAGTTCGGTGTCATAGTCCTGGGGATACGCAAACATTTTATTGGATTCCTGATCGCATTTTTATATAATAAATTTTCATTTCTCATTGTTTTTTGGAAAAACTTTATTTTGTTTCCAATTTTATTTCTCTTTTTATTATGCATCTCTGGCACAGGAAAATTGTTTAGGGGTTCTTAATAATTGGTCTTTGGTGTGTGGAATTTGAGCGAAAGGTCGAGGCCTTTAGAAAGTTAAAGG
>CALNVZ010003432.1:20288760-20333300 GCA_940671915.1 Paracentrotus lividus | reverse complement strand
AGAGAGAGATCATTGCAATAATTGACTACTGGAATGCAAATGGCCCTATTAGACCAGAATGGGGGTCATTTCATTTGCTAAAGTAGTGTTACAGCAAATGGGCAAGTGCCATTCTGGCTCTCAAAGATGATAATATAACTTACAAGTTATATAAATATAATTATATGCCTCTTCAAATATGATAAATAACTAAAATTTATAATTGTTATTATTTATTTCAAATACATTTATGACAAATAACTAAATTTTATCAAAACAAATATGATTCATGTAAGTAGTAGAGTGAATGAGTTTTATTGAACTCCTTGGGTAAGGTATTATCGTCTGAGTGAATAAAAGGTTAGTTGAACATGTTTGTAAAGTGGAAGCCATACAAAAAAATTCATGTGACATTTCAATAATCAATCAACCATAACCCCTTCTTCTCTCAATTCCTCATAACATTGGTTTCCAATGTACTTATACATGTTTTTACTGCAGCTCAACTTAATTAAATATAAGATTAATTAATACTAGTAGGTTAAAGTTAAATTAATTTCTCTAATACCATATGCCTACCTGTATTCTTTGCTATTATAAAGGTCATGCTATGAAAATGCAGGCACCGGGGAGATGATGAGATGATGAGTCTAGCATGACTTTTCTTATTAGATGTTTGCAGGATGATGGAGTGAAGACGAGGAGGAGGGTGGTAGAAGGAGGAGGAGGGTAGAGTCCAACTTCACCTTAATTGCATCTGTTAGCTATGAGCTAGTGTACATTTGGCTTTGGTATGTCATGCCATTAAAAGTACAATGCAGCAGGGGTGGACACACATATACAAATTCAGCAGGTATAAGCAAGCACAGGTTACATACAAATGAAGCTGCAAAGTGATTGTACATGTAATTTAACATTATAGAAAGAAAAAGAAACTGAAAGAAGAAAATTTTTGTGAAAGTGATGTCTATTGACTGGATAAGCTTGATGAAAACATATATAGAGCTCAATTAGGTTCGAAAAATATTTTCAAAATTATTTCTTCAACAAAGTGCTATTCGTTGAAGTATAAATTTCCTTAAGAAACAAAAATAAATGCCTTTTTTTACAAGCAAATTATTAGTTATAAAGAATTCCCAAAGGCAATTTTAATCAAATTAATTTTTAGAGACCTTCGATTTACACCAACACAAATTTAGCTAATAAAACCAGTCTTTGACATTTCCTGCCCTCAATGGTAATCAGGCGAGCTTTGGAATTATTCGTTCTTCATTCATTTTTGTTTTGTTTTGTTTTGTTTTTCTTCACTTTTTTAACAGAAGTTTATATAATCAGGAGAAGAGGGTTCACAAATAACTGTGGAAGGAAACAACATCAAATAACGGTATACACTAATCAACATTCATGGACAGGCGAGGAGGGGTATGGGCCTGGGTCGAGGGAGGGGCGTAGTAGCAATGCGAGGGGTGATGGGGGAGGGACGGGGTGGAGGAGGTAGGGGAGGGGAACGGGTGGACGACGGAGACGAAGCATCACTCATTGGAGGGTTCAGGGGGTAATCAGAGGAGGTGGGATGATGCGAATGGGTAGGGTTGGCGAGACGGATGTACGGTACTGCCTGACCAGGCGACGCCCGGATGGTCGAAACTGTTGAGAGGGGAAGCATGTTACCCGGGAGGGTGTAGATGGGGATGACAGGGGCTGGAGGTGGAGGAGGTGGAGGGGCTCATGGTGGTGGGGTGTGGGTAGTAACCAGAGGAGCGCTGCTGAGAGCGGCACACAAGAGGGAGGGGGGAGGGGGGTAAGTTAGAGAAGGGATCAGAAGGCATGCGGTACATCATGGGACTTAATCTCCCACTGCCTGTGAAGACTTTTGGTCAAGATGAAGCAAAGCAAAAAGAAACAGAAAAAAGCAGGCTTAATTATCTTTTCTATTATATAAAAGCAATGAAACATGATTTATGAATAAACTTCTTATGCTTTCTATCATGCAATTTCCAATTTTACCTGCAAATTGAAATGATAATAGCCATTGCAATAGATTGGAGACCCTGGTTCATAGTTAAATGCCTACATGTATTTGCCTTTTATGATGATAAATTTCGCTTCATTAAATTATTGAAAAATTAATTTTAAAAAAATAAAACCAATTGATGACTTCTAATGCCACAGAGGATGCATCTTAAATGAAAATAAGAGCATTTCCAATTTTTTTTAGTAGGATCAGAATTTTATCTATACAAATTAGCTAATATTAATCTTTGTATGCATCAAAAAATACTTATTACAGACATTGCATGGTCAAGATTTTTTCTTTCTTTTTACAAAAATAGTATACCGTAAGCCGATAAAAAATTGCCCTTTCTTTTCATAGAGTTTGGACTAACCCAATTATGTATTTAAATACAACAAAGAAACCCAAGATTGTTCTACTTGTTTATTAGGGGTGTTCTTACCATCTTCAAAGGAGGAGTCTCTACTACGATGGGCCATGCTGATTTGGACTTAAATGGTCTTCATCTTTTGTTTTTTAAATCCACAGGCAGCATGAGATGAATAGCAGGTCATGATGTTAATAATGCAACAATATAATGAGGCATAATTGTGAAGCATAGCATACATCAAGCATACATGAATTAATGAAGCATATAATATTATACTAAAGCATTTGCAAGGAAGCATACAATTTTTCTCCCATGAAGGCAAGTTTTTTTTTAGCAACTCTTAATTTAATGCTTTCTATATTGATAGGAAAAAAAAAACCATGCTAAAAAAATAATATAAATTTCGAAAATGATTCTGTCACTTATAAGGTGACATGGAAAATTGGAAATAATGGTAACATCCCAAGAATGAAAATGGATCATGAAACAAATACATGTAGTTCATTTTAAATATTGTACATGAAATATTGAAATATTGCATGAAACATAGGAAAACCAAATAATATGATCAATTTGATTATAACATCACAACCAAAGAAGAAGATGCACTTAATGCAGCGGTCACAACTCATCGTAGGCTACGGGGCACGTGCAATCAACGTAGCCTGCAGGTCATGGGTCAATTTCTGCGATTCCTGCGTTTCTGTAGTAAGGGTATTGGAAAAACTTCCTGCACGTCGTACAGGCAACGTGCCTGCATGGTACATACGCTGCACGAATTTTCTATGAAATCCATCGAAGGAGTTGCACATCGAACGTACGGCGAGTTGTGACCGCCGCATAAGACATGACTGTGGAAACACCGAGACATTCCATTGAAGATGCATAAAATTTCAAGAATACATTTTGTCTATTTTAATACTAGTATAAAAATAATCTTAACAATCACTTCACAATGCATTGTAAACAGATTTCTCTATTATAACTAACCCATGTCATGATTATCATCTTTAAAAAAAAAAAAAAAAAAAAAAAAAAATTAACAAAATTCTCAGAAGGCTTTTGTGTGGGGCAACTAAAAAAACTCAAAATTATGATGTGCAAGTTCACAACCAATATTGAAAAAATATATATATGTATACAATGTATCTGCATACCGTGAAGTAATTTTGACAGTTTTGTATACTTCATGATGATGTGCCAACTCAGTTTGTTCAAAATAGTTGCACACAGTAACCTAGTAGCTGTATTTATACAAGTACCGGTATAATAATAATTTCCCTTTTTATCCACAAATTTGGGAATATCTGAATATTCTCACATTACAGTAGCAACTGGATGCGAAGTACAGAACCAATATTTTAACAACTAACTTAAAAGTAAGGAAGACATACACTGTATAACTGTATAAAAAATTAATAGAACATTGTATTGACCACCACAAAGACTTTACAAATAACAAAATATCTTTAAAACTTTATATCCAGACGTCACTCACAAATAAACATTATACATTAGCTCTCTACCTATGGCTTGCTGCCTCCCCCACAGCCAACCCCGATCTATACTGGATTGCTGGCGAGCTAAAAATGAGGCCAAAAATGTTATAAAATTAACAAAAGAAGAAAATAACAATGATCAAGATTATACAACTGTTGTGAAGGCCATTTAACAGACCAAATACACACTAAAAATTTCAATAATTAAAAAAAAAAAGTATTTATATTCTGGTAAGCCCTTTTTTTAAAATTTATTTATTAATTTTGGGGGAATTTTTGTGGATATAGTTCCATTGTTGAAGCATGCATGTATTTTGTTTGATTTAGGATACAATAAAGGAGAAATCTATTCAGAGACTAGAATATGTGTAAAAAAATGATGATGCTAGTAACTTACAGAACAGAGTGCTAAAAGAAAAGAGAAATCGTACCCAACTTGTGGAAATGTCATAATATAGATACATGTTCATTTGGTGGGATGTTGTGGCATATTTGATTATTTCATCTTCAATTTCTAAAGATAATACAGAAACCTGATTCTGCCCATCTGTGGATCATAAACCAAATGAGTTTTCCTTAAAATATTTCAAAGTTTAGTAGAAAATATGCTTTTTAATGCAATGCTAGCAAACTTTTGTAGAATTTTGTGGAAGTTAGTTCACGCAACTGTTTACATAAGTTTCATGTGCATCAATTTGTGAGCATTTCATGCAGGTAGCATTAGTTGGTGTGGAATTTTTGCAGAATGTAAAACTTTATCTAAACTCTAGTTTAACTTACACCAAGGATTTCGGTCCTCAAATGAAGGCTGTCTACTGGTACTTATGGAACGTTGAAGTGCACTTGCCATATTGGAAGTATTCTGGAATTGATACCACTCTCCTGATGGGAGGGGTAATGAAGAGGGGCAAGAAATGGGTGCGGTCATGGTAGGGGTGTTGGTGGTGGTGGTGATGGTGGTGGTGGTTATGGCAGTAGTGGTCATGGTGAAGGTAGTGTAACAGTAATGGTGATAATAATAATGGTGGCATTGGAAGTGATGGTGTAGGGATGGCGGTGGTGGTAGTGGTGGTGGTGGTGGTGGTGGTGGTGGTGGTGATGGTGGTGGTACAGGTGGTTGTAGTGGTGTTGTTGGTGGTGGTGGTGATGATGGTAGTAGTGTTTTTGGCATAAATTGAGATTGTCAATTGAATTGAAAGTGGCCAGATGGTGATAAAAAGTGAAGGGTAAGAAAGTTGTGATCACAGTATTGGTACATGTAACACCAATAAAGTATCTCAAGTATTATGTAAAATCATTTGTGGTTGTTAATGAAAAGTGAAGGGGGGATGTGTAAATTTAATTGAATGTGTATTAAAATAATTTTTAATTAGGCATAGACAAAGGCAAAAAAAAAGAATAATAATGCCACAAAAGTATTTGATATTAAAAGGGGTGTGGAAGGAGTGAAGGTTAAAGTGGATGGGACAGGTGAAAGTATTAAAGGGTACAATAACACATCATTAGGTAAAGAGGAAAAATAAATTGAATGAATAAAGGTTAAAACTTCAAGTACAAATTGAAAGAACCTTAAGGCATTGGTCAGATTCTGAAAACTACACTGAAAACAATTTATAAATCCTCTTTTATAAATACGTCTAGGTGTACTCTCTGTCTACGATGAACATTTATTTAAATCATTCATTTATTGAAGTTATTAATAGCCTTTCCTATTTATTATGCAGCACTCGTTAATGGGGTATTAAAATATGCATTTCAAACGCCACTCGATACTAGACTTTAATGTATAAAGTTTGGAATTAAAAAATGAAGCTCTACATGTAACTCTGTATACTGGAAACCCCGTTTTACATGAAAGTTCAATAATTGCCATGAGTTGTGGGTCAGTGTGAAAACAGGGCATGTACCACCCTACACACATTGTCTATGAATATTAACATAATTTTCCAACAAAACATTACAAGTTAATACATCATACCAGTGGAATACGAATTTCTATGTAACTATGTTTACAAAGACCTAATAAAATATCTTGTACCTTGTATCTTGTATGATTGCTTCATTCTCAACAGTTGTATTACAGCATCATCTAACAAACTTATTTCAATTTCTTCTGAAAGAACTTTTGTCATCCCTACCCTCTTCAAATGACATCTCCCTGTCAGCAAAAGTTCTAAATTGAACTCCACCGTGATTGGCTCCTCCGGTCGATGAAGTGCTTGGGCCTCCTCCGTAGGCTTGTTGGGTCAAAGAACATTATCTTGGCAGAATTACACTAACATTGAGGGCAGTATCAGTTTCATAAGGAATATCAAAACTGCAAAAGCTTTAGCTATTTGACTTTTCAACCTTCCATATGATGTAGAATATTTCAAGACTATGATATTTAATTCAAAATTACAAGGCAGTACAATTCCTGGTTGTTGTTGGTGTTGTTATTGCTGTTTTTGTATTTTGTTGGAGTGTTCATTGAAATAATTTATAGTTTCTATAAATAAAAAAAAAGGGTTAATCCTGCACTATGTTGCAATGTGACAGAAGGAAGAGGTATTGTTTAGAATATGTATGAAAGGAATACTCAATTTATTACTGGTTTTCCACATACATGTAGTTTCTCTTGACTCATGGTATTGTAATTTCCATTGTAATTTATGTATTGTCTATTTAAGTGCCCAAAGGTCTATTTTAGTAGGCCTATAGGTTTTGCTGGTCATATCCAATCCATCCATACTTTCTCATGAAAACATCAACACCATAAAAAAATAATTTGAGAGATTCCTACCATTTTCTTCCTGATCTTTCAACATTTCCTTGAAAACGGCCAATTTATTTCTCGCTATTTTTGAACGACCTGCATTTCAAGTTTTAGTGGTAAGGTCCATTTATACATTTATTTGCATGCACAACATGGGATTTTCATGAGAAAGATTGAGGTTTTTATGAATCGATATATTAGTGACATCAATATTTAACTGAATGGTGGTTTAAGGTAAGAGAATTAAACATGGCATGTTAACACGAATACAAGGGGGGGGAACAATAGCAAGTAGTGAGAAGTAAGAAAGATAGAGAGACAAGATACAGATTGGGGAAATGGTGATATAGAAAGCAGATTAGAACAAAAAAATACACAGATAGAGGAAAATATTGAGTAACAAAGAGTGAAAAGGAGGAAGAGAGAGAAAATGAGTAGTGAGACCAAGAGATAGAAAAAGTGAAACAGAAAAAAAAGAGAAATACATAGAGAGAACAACAGATATAGAAAATGGAAAGGGAGAAGACAGAAAGATATATATAAAGAAAAGGAAGAGGAACCATGACATACAAAAATAATAATAAAAAGGGGGTAGAGATAGGGAGAGAGAACGGAAGGAGGGGGAGAAGATATGTAACATAAATTGAACAATATAAAAGGACAACAACAATAAGAAGACATGCAAAAGAAATCCAATGGAAAAGCAGGATGTAATACAGAGGTTTAAAGAAGGAAAAGAAGGGTTTCATACACAAATATAGAACATTCAATTTCCCCAAAAGAGAATAGAAATATTAGAATTGGAGGAAAAGGATACTCGGGTAAAACAATTTCATAATTAAAAATTGTAATAAGATAAAAACAAACATGAAATATCATGAAAACATATCAACAAGAAAGCAAACAAAAGGATGTATGAATAGAATGGAAATCAACATGCAAAAAAGACAGATCACAAAAGAAATTGGTTTACAGAAAAAAAATTGTTAGATTTGTTAGTACATTGTACAAGTACATCGTATTTGGACCAATGGTTATACACCAAAAAGATTTTGTATTGGAGTATAAAAAGTGTAAAAGCAAGGAAATATAAGTACAAGTTCATGGCACAAGACATTTTTACACCATTTTTTCAAATTGAGTTTAGTCCACAAATTAGAACAATTATTGGGTAGAAAAATAAAATAAAAAGAGAAAAGGAAAAATGTGTAAATACGATGTGATTTAAAGGGCGAAACTTAATGAGACATAATTATGAAAGTAAAAATGTATATGTGTACTTTTTATTAAAAAAAACGTTTTATACTTCTTGAGGATTAATTATGTTGTTTTTTTAGTTTATTTTGCCTAAAGCAGAACTATAAATCAGTAAGACCTTTATTTCCTTGCTGATACAGCATATGTGTATCAAGTACGCAACAGATGGACAGGGATTCAATTTCATTCATTTTGTATAAAAAGATGTAGCACTTTTATTCTGTGTAACAAAATAAGCCCCATTTCATATTGAAATACTAACTCTCGGTGCACAATATAAAACAAGTTCGTTGTGCTATACAAATTTTAATGTATGATTGAATGCATATAAGTCTTAATGATAAATAATTACAGGTAATTTTTTTCATACTTGTATAAGTATACCCAACACAATCTTAGGTTTAATGTACATCATGTGAGTGGTTGTGCATGAAATAAAATAATTGATTCTTTACCACTACGGTAAATCAAAATTAAATAATAGCAGCACAAAACTAAAGGATGAAGTTTAAAGACAGCTACATGTATAAGAAAAGAGAACCTTCTACATGATTATAGATTACTTTTTTTTACCCAATATTTTTTCATTATGTACGTTTATGAAATCATGAATAAACTTTGTGTATTGAACCCCACTGGCTATGAAAAATCTAATTCCATTCTGCATTACAATCACAAAATACATCAAACTGTAATGGGTATGCAGGCCGATTTTCATAATAATTCTCTATTTCAAGAATGAAATATTATATATGTATTACACCGCACTCCCATAGCTTTTCAGGAAAATACTTCCTAAACTTGCATTTTACTGTTTGATCATATAAGTGCATTGTAATAATGTTCATCCCACGAGTAGCATTTCACTAAATATTATATTCTACAATTGAATTTTCATGCCTGAACTCATTTACAACATGTATGTACTGATTGCATGGTTTACAACATTCTCATTTCGTTTCATCTATCAATAAACATGTATCCATTTCATTTGGTGAAAAGTTGGCAAATCTGATTAAGATAAATCAAATCATATAATATCATATGCAAGGAATGATGGGATATTATCTACAATAATTTGCAATATAACAAACCACATAATGATAGAAATTATAACTACACTAAATAAAGAGATTACTGTTATGGCTTACTAACTAAAAATACACCTAAGGGTCTGGATCTAATGGAAGTTTCTGATTACATTCTTATAAATCACACAACACTTTAATAATTTTGTTTTCTTCATACAAGTAGTCAATGATTAGATTAAAGGACTTTTGAGAAATTGTTTTTTTTTTCATCAAACAAAAATATAAACGTGCACTCTTGAAGCTAAAACATCCAAAAGTTGTAAATAAGGATTGCAGGCCTTTTGGATCGAGATAACCCAAAGGCGTTCAAATATGTATTAAGAAAATACAGCCTCTATGCTACACATACAAAAAAAGGGGGAAACGGCACATTATCTCAACAAGTTTGCAACAATTTACAAGGTTACAGTGGCCATTTTGACACAAAATATTACAGTAAGAATGTGTAAACTTCAATGGTAGCAATGAGAGCTGTGCATTACACAAACACCAGACCTCGCAATTATCCCTAATTAATAACCAACCCTAAGCAAAAGGGAGTTTTTAGATCTTTGTGAAAACATATATGTGTGCATACATGTATGTTAACACAAAGGTTAAATTAGTTTAAGCAATATCTCCTGTATATTAGTTATGCTTGCTTTAATCTATTTATCAGTTCTGCACTTTTTTATACACAACAACATTTAAAAAAGTATATTGTTTGTGGTTTATACAGCCCCTCAAACCTAATTCATCACTGCAATAGAAGAGAAGGACACGCTTTCATTAAAATGTTGGCTTGTGTTATGCAAGTATATGTATATTCTGCAAGTCAAATTCTAAAATATATGAAGTATAATTGTTGTTACCAAAAAAACCCCTCAAAACAAATAAGTCACTTTATGAGGGACGAGTTCATTAGAAAATATTTGTTGTTTTTAAACACAAAGATTTGATTTAACTGATATTGAAACCAGCTTACTTAATAATTGTTATTACTAAAAAGTCCCTCAAAACAAACAAATTACTAACTGAGAAAAGACCCGTTCAAAGGAAAATATTTTTTGTTTGTATGCGCAAAGATTTGATCCAAACTAATTTGAAATGTCTAAAATTGATACTGGCTTAATTAATTAAGAGAAGCAAATTGAGTAAACAATGTCACACCAAAACAGCACACAAACAGTACATGTTATGATGGCACAAACAGCACAATATTAGGCACTCATGAATAGCTTTAGCGAAACTAAATAATGCCAGGAATTCTAAGACGAACATGATGTAAATCAGGGCCCCGTTGCATAAAACTTATCATGTTCATGATATAATGTAACTCGACCATCAACAAAAAACTACCATGGTATAACACTGCGGAACAACCAATCTTATTCAAGGATTCCATGGAAGTTATCATTGATGGTCAGTGGCGGATCCAGGATTTAGAAATACGGGGGGCGCATCCCAAAAATTTGGGAAAATAGGTTGAAAAATTTCCAATTCTAACATGTATAGTCAATGAGTGGTTTCAAATTACAGAGGGGGCGTGCGTCCCCTGCGCCCCTGCCTGGATCGGACACTGATGGTTAAGTAAGTTACCATCAATGATAAGTTTTATGTAACAGGGCCCAGAAGTGGCCTATCTGCAAACAAATAGTATATGTAATTTGTAATTGATCTTGGATTTGAAGTTGCCAGGTAAAAAAAAAAAAATTAATCCAAATCATCAAAATGTTGAAAATTAAACAGGGATTGTGTATGCAACAAGTCCAAAATATATGTGCAAGGCCCTATAATATTAAGATGTACATTGAATGTTAGAAGTGTATGGTGCAGTAATTTCCAACAACAATAAAAGTGTCCTCAACAAATTCATTCCAAAAAGCACATGGAAATGTGGAGAAAATAGATCATGACGTAAATTGTCCAATCGTTGATTGTCCCTTCCCACATCAAATTAAGATTCTTAAAAGTTAAAAGTACTGAAGTTTCTTTGTTTGTTTTCTATATAGTGTTTTTACTTCTCCAAATCATGTGTTAGTAGACCATAATATACCAATAAAAAAATAAAAGTTTTTGTGTTTTTTCCTTATAAGCCTACATAGTACATGAACATGTATCTCGTTTGAAAATTGTAAATAAGTTAGCTCTGGAAATAATTAAAGTAACTTAAATGGTTCAATATAAATCATTACTGTGCTCTACAGATGTAAAGGATTGAGAGAGTTGTGAGACGAAACAATGAAATAGCATAATTATGGAACCAAAATGAGAATATTTCATGGACAGTCATGCTAATTGTGAAATAAAAAAAAATGTCAGATGTTCTTCAATACAAACTCAAATATTAGCTTTTAACTCAGAAAAATAAGAGATGGTTATCTAATTAGTCAACTTAATTATTCCCTTCTATATCTGGGCAAGCCTCGGAATGCATGTAGCTCTTTAGAGAACAAGGATAAATGAAACAAAGGAGAAAAAATATCAAAATTGAATTTTTAAATGGGAAATCAAAACAAATGTGGATTTTGAGTATCAGAATGATTGTAGAAGATAGTGTAAAAAAAATATTTCTGCATTGCAATTGGCAAGAAACTTATCTATTTCTCAGACTGCAAAGACCGAAAGAAAATTTAATCATAAAATATTAAACTCTCTTACAGAGCTGCCCTCCCATCCCATTTTCCTGGGGGAAATAAAAATACCATAACTAAACAAGGTGCAAAGGTGTCCAATTAAACACACTTGACACATAACATTTTGTATATATTTTTTTACTGAAAAATAAGTCAACTCTGTACAATGGCATGGAAAATATTACAACTATCAACATACTAACAAATATACAACATGATATACAAATGGGGATATTTACAGTCACACAAAAACACATTTATAAGTGATAAAGAAAGAAAAAAATAATCATTGTTATCCTGATTAAAATGTACACTTTTGAAGACACTTCAATTTTTTTATATATCACCAAATTGCATTGTAACTGCAACAACAAAACAAGCATTTTTGTTTCAATGGCTTATAATCTAGTCTGAAGTCAACATTGGCCCTTCAACATGTACATTGTACATTAAGTACTACCAATAAATGATGCTGTTATCCTGACTTTTATAATAAAGCCTTGCAAATCTAAAGCCAAAGCGATCATATTCAAGTTGAATGTAGTGCATATTTTACTATCATATTTGAAGAATTAAAACTGCTTCTTTAAAATTGAACAAGAAATTACAAAATGTCCTTCCCACCATCAGAGCATATAAAATGAAAAGATCATTCTTGAAAGAACCACTTCCTTTCTCAGCAAAGTAACGTGCAGCAGTGCAACTAACGCTGAACCTGAAGTCACAACTTACATTTCCAAGCTTATACAGTTATTCCGAGTAGTTTCCCTAACTATGCAGCATTTTATATTGCCCACTTTCATTTTAGCCTTTTACACTTTTTTATTCATTGAACAATGTTGCAATGCTGCTGCAGCGTAATACTTTTTGAGGTATAACACTATTAATTTTGTCCCCAAGCAATCACAAAAAAAAAATTAATAAAATATGGTTCCTCTAGTGTCATATCAGAAGGCATCAAATATATCACATACAAGAGACAAAAAGAAATTTCAATCAAATAATTTCTATCAAAATGCATCACAAATTGTATCATTAATAAGGCAAATAGTACTAAGTCTTTTCGTTATGTTTCCTCCTCAACACACATACATCAAAACAAATATTATGGAATTATGGAGTTGGCAAATCTGATTCGCTTTGCTGCTCCTAAATTTACACTTTATATTTACAGCATCTTAAGTAAAAAGTCAAATACTGGTGACAAGATTTTGCTCAAGTTGATTATGGTGCCCAAACATGTACATGTATCACATAGGAAAATGTGAGAAATACCACATGCTGCCCTTAAAAAAATATTTACTTTACAGAAATACATTTAAAGAAATACATTTAAAGAAAATGAACATTTTTCAAATAAAGACTTGAATTACATTACTACCAAATTTTTATTCTGCTGGGCAAGTATGTCCATTTTTTTTCCTGAAGGTACAATACATGTATGTATTAATCCTACAAATGAATTTCTCTCGGCACTCCATGTCATAACATGTATAAAAAATGACAGTCTAAAGTATATTGTGCTTCAAGAAGAATGAAAACATTTAATTCATAGAATGGCTGTCTCAAAAACAAAAAAATTATTCATCAAATACCTCTTTCTACTCCTAAATTTTTGTTTAGCAAACCATATTTCCTAGATATTCTCCTCACAAAAACACCCTATGTGTATTTTCATGGGAAGGCAAAGTTAGTGGCATTTATTTGCTTTCATTCTAAGTATATACTTCTACTTTTATTAGTTGCATATAAGTCATAAATATTGGCAAACCGTTTAAAACCTCACAGCACGAGCAGGCTACATATAGAGTCCTAAATAATGAAATAATCAAAGATGGAATTTTGGCATGAGCACACTTTTAATCTTGGAGGGAAAAAATATATATATTTCAAAGGAGGAATATTCCTTGAACCAGCAAGGATTATTCATTAAACAAAGAAAAGAAGAATGTCTTTAAAGACTAAGGTTAGACTGGTTGTCCATTTGGGTCAATTGGAATAAGACATAATGCTACATTTCAGCATTTGGCACGTAACCGATTTCCAACAAAGCCATCGCTATCATTGAATAAGTTTGATGACTTGACATCACTTATGGAGTACTCAAGATAAACAAAAATGGTATCATAAACTCTACTTCATATGGATGTGTTTATCACAATTATGGAGATGAAAACAACACGATACAAGGAGATGTCTTAATACGAGAAGCAGACAATTACAACTAAATCATAATTATCGCTTATATTTTTGCACCATCGCTAAACGATCTGGTGGTATCCAACCACTTTGCGTTAATATCTCAAATAAATAATGATTATCGTAAAGTGCAAGCTATTTGAGTTGATGAAAAGAGCATGAATAACAAAAGCAAAGGAGGGCATACATGTGTATATAAAACAAATGGAGAGAGTTGGTAATTAACAGCTTATATTTCGTTGATATAGTCATAATGATAATAATAATAATAATAATATATTAAAGGAAAAGCTGAATGGATGTAGATCAGAAGTAGTAATCGTGAGGAGGAATATTAAAAGGCTCACCAGGGTTGTACGCAGGAGGCGGCGCCATCGGGCGACCTAGGTCATTATAGGCCAAGATGGGCTCATCTGTTGTGGAGAGAGTGAAGATGGGTAGCGAAAAAGAAAGGAGAGAGAGAGATATATAGAGAGAGAAAAGAGAGAGAGAGAAAGAGAGAGAGAGGGTGGAATGGATGGGAGGAAAATGTAGATATTTAAAAAGAGAAAGAGAGAAGAGTGGAAGAATGCAAGAGAAAGAGAGCAGGATATCAATATGTGAGTAAATATACATGTATGGCATGAAAATTGATCTTTAATATTAAATACATATTAAACCGCATTTCATACAATACATGTATATAAAAGTAAATTTATTTACAAATATCTTGTAAGCCCAGATTTTAGTCAACATAAACTACCCAAAGTCAGGCAATATACAGTCTGTGTAAAAAAAAAAATGGTACAGTCGGGGAAAAAAATAATTTAGGTGTGAAATCTTTTCATATAATGTGTGAATGAGGTACCAAATGAGAGCCAAAAGATTTTTCTTGCTGATGCGCTTTGTTCTGTATAATTTGCTTTTGTAAAACAAAAGTTAAGCAAAGTTGTGTGCGACCACGAACAAATCGAAATCACGCACTTTTATTGTTCAGGAGCGCTAAATTCAGGCCATTATGCGAAACCTATACACAAAGGCATGGGAAGGCATGTGAAAAATGGATTTATCTTGATTGTAGAAAACTAGCCATATCTCAAAAATTACAGCACCAAATGTGATGGAAAAAATTGCAGAAGAAAATCTGATTTTCCCGCTTTATGAAAATACCAAATAATACCAGGTTTTGATTTATCTTCATACTATAAAAAAATGTCTTCCACTTGTACCATTTTATTTGACACAGACTGTATTTAGATGTACGTTGTATACCACATTTTAAAGCAGATAAATACAATGAAAAGGGGATATACATGTACTATGAATGAGAATGCAAATTTCACGAAATCAAAGTAAAAATAATGTTAAAAAGTAAAATGAAAGACTTAGATATTGAAGTACATTTACATGTACATCATTATTTGGGCAAATAGCAAGCAAATGGAATTGATATAAAGAATAGCAAAATATGACCGATAAAACAATGTAATTGAAAATTGAAAATACAAATAATTAAAGAAAGAGTAAATACCTTGCACATAATGAGGGTTCTGCTGCGGCATCATACTCGTAGGTCGCCCGTTATCTACCAAACGTATGTTGTCCGGTCCTGCATGGAGAGATTAGAAGAAATATTGAACTGAGATGCTGCATTTATGAGCAAGAACAGAAATATCTTAAACAATTACTTGTAATATATTGTTGTCTGCTGCGCCCTACGAAGATTAAACACCATTTTGGAAACCTGTACACGCTGCAAAATTTATGGGGTGGGGAGGATAAATTCCTTGCCTCATCTGTGTTTACAAGAATTGTGATGTTTTCCACTACAATTCTATATGTACATGTACCTTATTAAGAAGAAGTTTTTCAGGCTTCATTGTGAAAACAAATTCTGAATTACATGAAATCAGATGCAAAAGCGATTTCGCTTAAGTTTTGTTCTATTCTAAATATCTTAGTTTTTTACTGACCTTGTTTCAATACATGTACATGTATATCCATCTTTAAACATTATCATTTTCATTTTTTTATATTAATGACAGTTCCTGTTCATCTTCTATTATTTTGGTCCCAAAGTATTCCAAGGTTGTTTCATAACTATGTTTATCAAAAGTAGAAGAAACCCCAAACTAGAAATCCCATCATTCCTATAATAGTACAAAGAGATCATCACTGAGAGAAAATTGAATACAGAGAAATAGACAGGTTAAGTTTTTGTTAAATGTAGATTTAGATAAAAACTAGCAATACCCCAAGACAGAGTTTCAGCAACTAGTCACCAAAAGTCAATTGATGCAAGAATGAGACAAATGGTTCATGTGTGTTCATTAATGGATTGTTATAACATTACTGTCAGATTACCTACAACATTATAAAAGGGTTGATAAATGCTGATCCATTTACATATATCCACACATAAGTTAAGAAATTTTTCTCCTTAATAAAGAGTACATGACATTGAAATTTTATAAGAAATCTGACTCTGTACATGAAACTTCCTAAATATTTGTAATCAGAGTTGTAAGCTTTTTAAATAATTTTATAAAATTAAGTGAATGTTAGTTAGTATTGTACAAAAAGAGATCATCACTGAGAGAAAATTGAAATACAGAGAAATAGACAGGTTAATTTTTTGTTAAATGTAGATTTAGATAAAAACTAGCAATACCCCAAGACAGAATTTCAGCAACTAGTCACCAAAAGTCAATTACCTTCCAAGAATGAGACAACTGGTTCATGTGTGTTCATTAATGGATTGTTATAACATTACTGTCAGATTACCTAGAAACATTATAAAAGGGCTGATAAAAAGTCTGATCAATTTACATATATCCACACATAAAGTAAGGAACTATTTCTCCTTAATAAAGAGTACATGACATTGAAAATTATAATGAAAATCAGACTCTGTACATGAAACTTCATAAATATTTGTAATCAGAGTGTAAGCTTTTTAATAATTTTATAAAAAATTAAGTGAATGTTAGTAAAAGATGTAAGTGCGAGTATGCACGTATAGAGTAGAGTATTTAGCACTAAAATTTTAAATTCCCTTCAGAAAAAATACTGTACATGTATATCAAGAAATATTTCACATATAACATAAACACAGTCATTGAAAGGAAACAATCACATAGACGTCTACTATTAAAACATTAATGAAACAAAGACTACATGTACATGTATATGTAGACAATCAATGGATGCACAAACATACAGAAACAAAGGCATTTTTCATTTTAAAAGAAAACTTACCACTAAGTATAATCTTGTATTCTGGGATGCAACTTAATAAAAGAAGAAATTATCTTCACCACTAATCTTTATTATCATTGTCTGAGTATATTACAACAAATATACACTAAGAAAACTGGTAGAATTTGCGTGATGCCTTTTACTTATTTAGTCCTTAGTCTGCCGGGTGTTCAACGTTCCCTTAATAATTACGATGTACTAGATTATATGTACAATGCATACACTAATTATTTCTAACGCATGCTTACAAACAAAAATAGTCGTATTCTAAATTATATACCTCATTTTAAGAGAATCTTTTATATCCTGTCTTCTGATTGGTTGAAAGTGCTGTCATAATCTGACCTATGCCGCCATAGGTAATTTTTCCAGTTTTACCGGTCAATAGAACATTTTTACAGTACTTTTTGCCCATGGGCATAGTGCGATCCCCATTTTGTTTACGTACGGTACGTGCAAGGCTGCTTTATTTCAGATACCAAATTTGCGGTGCGATTTGGTCGATAATTTTAGACAACTCCGCTGCTTGTGCGTCAACGGCGCGCACGCGCAGCGTAGAAAATTTCTTTCGTCGCGCTAGACGGATCCCAGATTTCTAGTTAAGCGTTAAGCCCTGAATTCCGATGACGATGTTGATCTAAACAAGCGATTTAGAGGTTAATCTTCCTGGCTATCTTCCTCGGCATTTTGCAGTTAACTGTAAGTAGAATGCAATTGTGTTGCCTGTGCATGTGATGTGGCGGGCATGCATGCTCGAACTGACTTAACTTTCATGACATGTTCTATCTTCTAGGCTAGTCTAAGTTAGATCTAACGTTATTTTAGAATCTAGATCGTAGACTTCACTTAGACTTAGTTCTAGGTCAAAATTAGACCATGTTTGTTGTTTTTAGATTCGGCATATAAAATATATATTGACTGCTTTATTTTCGGGACATGGTCGTTTCTAGACTGCTCGGGGAATCTCCAAATCTGCCATAACCCGCGACCCTGCGGTCTTGGGTTATAGCAGATGCGGAGATTCCTTGAGCAGGAATCTGAAACGACCAATGTCCTCAAAGCAGTCAATATATCCTATACTATAGAACCAAGTTTTTTATTGAGTTGAAGTTTGTGCGGTGCTACTGTGCGATCCTTTTGTCTGATGTATCCAAAAAAAGGAACACACAGTTCAGACTACATTTACAATACGGAACAATGTATTTCACTAAGGATGGTCTCCTGCTACATTGTATAGAAAATAATACAAATAGACAATTGAAGAGCTTCTTCTTATAAAGGGCTAAATCCACTTTTGTAACTTCTGAGAAAAAGGCATTTCTCTGCCAAATTGTGTACAGGTGTCCATGGATATTTTGCAATAATTGCTCTCAAATTTTTTGTTCAGAGACAGGAACTAACCTAAATAATGGTGGAATATCTATCGACCATAACTTCTTCACTTTCATCAAACTTGAATTTCGTCCCTTTTGGAATTAAAATCTCCATACGGTTTGTTCATATATACATTTCATGCATAAACAATAAATTAAGATTTCTATAGCTACAAATGTATAAGCATGCAATTACTTTCTATAAACAATACCATAGCAAGTACAGGGAAAGGGTGTTAGGGGAATGTTAAAAGAAAGGGATACTTTATGTTGTATAATATAGTTAGGACACTGAGCAGCACAGGATAATAACATGCATATTATTGGTTAATAGTCCCTTTTAGAGAAAAACCAGGATTAAACTTCTTGCCAAACCAAGGAATGTACAGTTCTCAATAAGCTGGAGGGTTTTTAAAGCAACATCATCAGCCAAGTTGCGGCAGAGAAAAAGACTAGAATTCACACACAAAAAACTTTCATAAATATATCTTGCAAATGGACTTACATGTAAGTATAAGCACAATTCACAGAGAAGATTTGTTTATGATTCAGACCATTGTTTGAATTAAAAATTCCTTCGCAAATGTAAGTTCGGGTCCATAGTCTGGGGATACCAAACATTTTATGATTTCTGATCGCTAATTTTTATATAATAAATTTTCATTTTCTCATTGTTTTGAAAACTTTATTTGTTTCCATTTTATTTCTCTTTTTACTTATGCATCCCTGGCCAGGACAATTGTTAGGGGGTTCTTAATAATTGGATCTTTGTTTGTGAATTTGAGCGAAAAGGTCTGAGGCTTATCAGAAAAAAAGCGGGTTAGGGCCACATTCTCTTCCAAAATAAATTCATATTTTGTGAATTGTTCAAACTGAACATTTTTCTTTCATTTTCTTTGCCAGACAGACAAGATACATGTAAAAGAAATACTTTCATGGAGGATTAAACAATAATTTAGATCTTTTTACCTAGCAACAAGGTTTTTTTTAATGGTTTAGCCCACTTTTTCATTATATTATTTAGTTTCTAATATTGCTTTAATAAACTGCTTGTTTTTTTTTTATTTTTGCAACACACGGGCAAGAAAGTGTTAGGAAGGGAACTTGAACGGACCTACCACTTGTTGGTGCCCATTATTGGCATGCACGGGAGCAACATATCCTGCAGGGGGATGGGAGGGAACATGCAAGGAACATGGAGCATTGGTTAAAGGGGGGAAGTCAGGCAAAACAATCTGGGGGGGGGGGTGTGTTTCACAAAGAGCCTACGTAGACATAGAGTCGCTCTTAAAATCTAAGCACGTCATGTATTTTACGCACGATATCATCGATAGACTTCCAATCGCCGAGCACCCCCTGAGTATGATCTGTCCAATGAGGTGATGCATAATATACTGCATGCAACTAGAAATTTAAGAGCGACTCTATGTGTACTTAACTCTTTATGAAACACCCCCTATTTCATTGGCAGCCTGGGGTACTCTTGTATTCATGCCTTGGAACTGTTTGGATTAATACTTGGCTGACATAATTGAGTTGGATTTGACAATCACCAACAAACAACAACAACTGCAACATCAAAAATAACATTATTTGACTCGTACTTTTGAGCTGTGATTACTAAGCAATAAATTTTGAACTCATTTTTTTACATACAAGAACATGCAATATGCCTTTTACATGTATATTTTATCAATTAAAGATAGCCCTTTTGTTTGTAACTGCTTGTAGCTTAAATTTAGTTGATCTCAAGATGAATGCACTTATCACTTTGCAATTTAATGAACACTTTGGAACAGTCACAAATCTTGACATGACAGGCAATGCCACTGTTGTAAGAAGGGCCAACGAATGAATTTTACGTTTGATTACAAGATTTGCGATCAATTTGGACCAAAAGCATCTTTCCATAAGACACATCAGGCATTGAATGCAATGTTTTGATTGATTGCAAGATTTGTGATTAATTTGAAACAGTCAAAAATCTTCACATGACAGGCAATTCCATTATTGTAAGAAGGGCTACCAAATGAATTGATTGCAAGATTTTGCAATCAATGTGGACCAATAGCATCTCTTCATAAGACACGACCCTGATCTTGAGGCACCTACCAGTTCCATGATCCATATCATCCATATGTAATCTTCAAAGAAGGGGCACTGAATGTATTGCGTTTGATCGCAAGATTGGCAATCAATTACATCTTGCAATCAATTTGGACCAATGGGATCTCTTCATAAGACATGACCCTGATTTTGGGGCACCTACCAGTTCCATGATCCATATCATCCATAGCCATCTCCTCGTCTGATTCTCTCCTCTCTTGATTCTTCTTCTTCTTCTTGGACTTCTTCGGAGCACGGTACGCAGCCTCCTCATCCATGATGCGGTAGTACTTGGCCAGTTTGACGGCGAAGATGATGGAGGGAACGTAGAAGAACACACACCACCCAACCGTGAACCAGAATGTGTTCTGGAAATGGACAAATCGATGGGAATAATTTATAAGGTTCCAGAAAAGACAATTGACTTGACAGAATAAATGTTGATATGTTGTATACATACATGTACATCTGCATTATGTTTTTTTCTTTCTATCTTTCTTTATTTTTACTTCTTTTTCTTTTGGCACAAGAAAAAATTTTGCACCAGGTTATTGAATGGAAGTGAAAAAGAATCAAATCTAACATGTATTCAAAGTCACACAGATTTTTATCTTGTCAGAAGATATTAAAAAATCAGTTAATTCCTGTGTGGTTTGTTCTTGTAATTAACAAAATTTATGAAATTCAACAAAATTTGATATCAGAAGGAAATTTGATATCAGAAGGAAAAAAGTCACTATAATGGATTGATTAAATTAGAAAATGTTCTTACCAATGATGAAATTGGGTAGTCACACGTAGACTGAATAGAGTAGGCGTAGAGTGATGAAATAAGCTTGCATTCAGCAAAATCATTTTTCAACTGTCAAAACAAAAATAATTAAAAAAACACATGATAATTGCGCATCAGGTATCACATAGCCTTCTGTTTTTCAAATGGCCTCATATTATGCCAATGCTTACTTTATATTGTAATAATAAAAGTATGAAACTCAAGCATTCTGTTCCAGTTGGGTAAAACAGTCGGGTAAAAATTTTGTCACAAATTGTACAGAGAGAATAAATAATGATAAACTGTATTTCCTTCTTTTTACAGAGGCTTCACTGTCCAATGAATTTCTAGTACAGACAGGGCACCACTCAGGTTTAAATTTGGGGGGCTGTATGCACATGATGCATATAAAACATGAACACAATTCACCCAGAAGATTAAAAAATGTAGGTCCACATTTCAAATTTAAAATCCACTTTAGTGTCCTGTCCTAATATACATGTACGGTACATGCAAGCAGGAAAAATCCAAATCCATTATTTATTTATTTCTTTATTTATCTATTGTGTATCATTTTAACAAGGCGGCCCATCATTATAATAGAAATAACAATATTATTTTATTAACGCAGGGTGGCCACTTTGTTCCTGATAAATGCTCTACCAGCAGGCCCTGCGTAACATGATTTGTTATTGTTATCCCAAGTGTCTTGCTAGAAGGCAGCTATAGGTACCATTTTTGTAAGTCTTCTGTATGACATGGCCAGTAATCAAACCCACGACCTCCCATTCATGAGAAAAGGTGAGCTACCTACAGAGGGGTGTTTCACAAAAAGTTAAATTGACTTAAAGTCGCACTTCTACACACATGTGCTATAATAACACGCAATCTAACTGATAGAATTCTCAATGGCGCGCATCCGCCTATCATGTTCAGTCCAATGAGATGATGTGAAACTAACAATTTAAGTGCGATTTATAAGTTTAATTAACTCTTTGCGAAACACCCCCAGGTCGTGTAACCCATTCCCAGGTCTTCAGACCCAAACACCCACCTGGTATTCAAATTGATAATAGAACTGGAATCCGTAACCCAGTAATCTTTCTGCATACTCCTGACTAATGTTCAGGACAGCTTCTGAGGTAGCGTTGCTTTCGATTGCAGCTTCCGCTATTCCGACGGCATCAATGGTCTGGTTTATCTGACGGTCAAGCTGTTCCTGTAGAACTAGGAGAGCATCCAGGTTGCTTTGAATGGACATCTGAAGTGGGGAGAGAGAGATACATGTACATGTAGTAAAATTTTTGAGCCATGAAATGAAATCTTAAATTACATTGTAATTTTTGCTGTATTTGTTTCCCCGTCTTATTGAGAGGACAAGTGGTGCAGTGATTAAGTCTTACTAAGTAATCTAAGGAATCCCTGCCACCAGGTTATAATGAGCCAAGACCCATGTGGTAATGCCTCAACCTCAGGATGCTGCAAGGTCTTTATGGAAAAGTGGGGATACAACGAGGATGGACAAACTGTGTGTGAGTGTGGGTGCGGATACAACGAGGATGGACAAACTGTGTGTGAGTGTGGGGAAGAGGAGACCATTGAACACCTGCTGGTATGCCCCCACCTAATTGAATCATGTACCCTTGAAGACCTGGAAGGGTTTAACCCCAGAGCAAAGTCCTGTGTCTAACACTATACTGGTGTAGTATAGTGAAATATAACGTAGTAACACAAAAAGAAGAAGAACATAATCTGTACTGGGCAGATTTTTATCAAAAATCAAACAGGAACGGAAAATTGTTCTGATCAAGGTTCCAGATGGTCATATCAAAGAACCCCAATTTTTTAAAAGGACAAGCCAAATCCAGCTCTCTCTCTCTCTCTCTCTCTCTCTCACTCTCTACATTAATCAAGCTTTTATCCTCTATACACCTTCCTCTCTCATTAATTACAAGTAAAAAATTCACCAAAAAAAATAGAGCAATGATGATGTGGTCTTAGAGCCATGCACATGTGGCCATGTAGTTTTTTTTTATATTGGGAGTCAATTCACAACTTGCTCTTGCTAACTTACTGCATTTGATTGCATGGGTTCCACAATTGCTGACTGGATCTCTTCAATGGCAATAACCTCTGCTGTTATATTTGCTGCCACATTCTGCAGAGAAAAGAAAAGAAAAACTATTGTTAGTATTAAATTCAAGTAAAAATCTAAATTTATACATATATTTCCCTAAGTATTTCATATTAATTTAAATGTACAGTACTTCCTTCACTTTCATTGCTGAAATTTGGTCGGTAATGAAGGGAAATTTTTGTCACTCAAACTTGTGGTTCATAAATTTTAATAAATAACTTGTTACTGTGGAAAACTGTTTAATTAGAAAATAAGATAAAGCACAGTATCGATAGAAAAGATATTGAACCAATTAGATTACTGATTATTCAACATTCTGAATGAGGTATATTTTCCTCTATACAATGTACTACTATACTACATGTTATCATTTCTTATCTATCAAATACATACCATGTTCATGCAGGTTTATTTAACTATACACTACGCTCTATATACCTGTACTGGGTCCGGTCGTTGCCTAAATCTGTCAAGTTATTTGCATATTCTGTCAGATAATACAGCATGATTATCAGCCACCAAGCTAAAGAGAAAGAAAACAAAATATTTTATATTTATGTCTGTATCTACATGTAACTCTAGAATATGGTTCATGTGAAAGATCATTCATAAGCAAATGTAGTTACCATTCATGGAAAGATGAATTAAATCTCTAAACACTGATGGGTGTCTCCTTCATATTAATTTTATCATTGTTTTTTTTTCTGATAATTTGCGTATTTATTATTTTAAATATCACTGACTCATTGATCATTTCTGAATGAATCAAAACATACAGTGATCAACGAAGGGTGATGAAATATATCATATATATAGATATTAAAGAGCTTTGAAAGAAATAAGTGCTCTAAAGATCTTTAGACCAAATTTGGATTTGGAGATTAGACTAAATTGAGATTAGACTAGAGACTATTGTATAAGCCAAAACTGTCATAGAACAATAATACAAGAAAAAAGACAAAATTAGACCCTATGGATAGTACTAAATGAAATGGGTGTAAACCAAATGGTACAGTGTATTAGACGAAACAGATATTATTGTTTAGATGAATGAGTCTTGACAATACAGGAATAAATAAATGATGGGTTGAACTGTCCTCATTGCCAATATTGAATTATGTTTTGACCTATCTTACCAATTCATCAAACTGAGTGTGTTGACGGAGCCCAACTCAGTGGTGTCTCTGAGCTTATCAGTTCAGTCAAGAAGTCTGTGAACGGGAAGTCATAGTTGAGATCATTCGGGTCGATGGCACCGATGATGCTATCAAACTCATCTTCAAGCTGATCAATTGCTGCAAACAAATAAATAGGAAAATGCAGAGTGGGTACATAGAGAGAGTGGCGCAACAGAAGTCGTCTCTGATTGGTCAATTTTTTTCATGGGGCTCAAAATGGAACTATTTTGCAACCAGTTGATGCCCTCAACAGCTGATTCAGTGCCATAGGAATTTTTGCAACCAGCTGATGTGTTTTAATCATACGTTGCCAGGATGTGCGGTCAGGTAGTGTTCTTAACATAATTGCGCAATGATCACAAAAATAGTTCCTTTCAGCTCCCCATGTTTGACCTTTGACTGTGGTACCTAGTTTGGGTACACGTGTCGTCACTCTCTCTATTACCCACTCTGGGAAAATGGTGTGATTTAAGCATTGATATAGAGCATTCCACAGGTAAACATTAGTGTTAATGATTGTATAGTCTGTATCAATAAAAGTGGTACAAGCGGGAACATTTTTGTTTACAGTATGAAGATTAATAAATGGTATTATTTGGTTTGTCCTTAAATAGCCGGAGAGCAGAGAGATCAAGGGGGCGTTTCATGAAGGACTTGTCGACGTATCCGACAAATTGCTCTCAGCCAATCAGATGCAAGCATTTCAGTGCTTATAAACACTTGTCAGTGGGAATCTGTGAATAAAATTGTTTTCATGAACTGTTTCATGAAATGCTCCCAGAAGACAGTAGATCAGTGACAATGCTGAAATAAGGATGCACTGTATAAAGTCCACGCTTTTCAAAGAATTTACTTTATACATGTAACATAACAGGTGCAGCACCATTATCAACTGACAATCATCATACAGTATGCTTGTGAAAATAAGGAGATAGGTAACTAAAATATAGTATGCATGGTCATATCTAGTTGTGTATCTCTCTACATAAATTTTGGCAGAAAATGCTAGTGCCTGACACAGAGAGGTCCATGCAGAGCAGGGTGGCCATATCTGCAACAACTACATTGACAGAAACGGCATAAATGTAAGAGTCAGCAGCCACCCATACAGCCTGCAAGACACAAACTTGCCCCCCAAAAAAAAAAAAAATGCAAGACAGTGTGTGATGACCATGGCATAAGTAAACGACTTGGAAAATAATCATAAGACCATTTCTCCTACTGAGCTCATCACGGTTTGGTCTAATAATTATTTCCCATGCTGCAACATAGTATGAAGTGAGAATAATGCATACTGTAATTAACGGTGTATAAGCGGCACCTTTTTGCCGTCGGGAAAAAGTCAAAAGTAGGGGTGCGGTTTATATACATAGAGATAGGATTGGCGAGGCTCAGATCTAACATATTTTGTCAAAAAATAACATAGAGTCTAGTGATATCAGACTATTTATGCATAATGATGGGGTCAAACTATTTTAACCCTCAAAATAAGTAAATTAAAAACTTACTTGTCATATTTGAGCTGATTGACCGCGAGATGCATGTGAAACCCGCCAGGGCGAGTGTGTAGAAACACCCGCTGCTAGGCGGCCTGGAGATTATCCATGTAGGCGCTTTGGAGATGTTCAAAACATTCACCTCAAATCCATAACAAAGTCAATACATCATCAAACACAACAATCACACAAAAAATCTTACCCCTAGATATCCTTCTTGAGAAACTAGTTTCAGACAGATCTGATATGACCACAAAACTTCTGATAAGGAGAAGTTTTGCATGGCTGCATTTCAATCCAAACACTCACTTTGCCGATCGGTATTATCCTGCATAGCGCCATGCGTGGTTAGGTATTGCAAAACACAGTTAGGCTGTCATGCAGACCGTAAGTTTAGGAAATAGAAGAAGTCCCGGCGATATTTTTTTTTTCCTCTTTATTCTCTTTTTGTTTATACTTCCTCAGCTATCTGCCTTGTTGTTTTCATAAATAAACAGATTACAAGATTGAATTCTTTCATTAATTTTCTTAATTATTATTTTTCATTATTTTTTTTAAATTTAATTTTTTTTTTTTTTTTTTTTTTTTTTTTTGGCAAGGGTCCAATTCGGGGGTGCGGTTTATACACGAATGCGGCTTATACAGCGTTAATTACCGGTACCTTTTTGATCCATCAGGCCATAGAGTTCATCCAGTGGAAGGCCATGTAGCTGTAGAACCCTCACTGCAGTTTGTCAAGATCCCTGAAGCTGTCAGAGGAATGGAAGAGTTCTTACAGCAGCAGATCTCAAGATAGTAGCCTTCAACAAATCACGTTAGGCTGGTCAATAGTCTGGGAATAATAATATAATTTATATTATACATCACTGTTTTATTTTAACCTTAGCCTGACTCACACATGACTGCCTCAAGATCCCTGAAGCTGTCGGAGGAATGGAAGAGTTATCCAGAGCAGATCTCCAAGATAGTACCCTTCAACAATCACATTAGGCTGGTCAATAGTCTGGTGATAAAAAACAATTGTTTGATACATAAATGTTTTTTTTTAACCCTTTAGCCCTCAAACCACACATGACTGGCCTCAAGATCCCTGAAGCTGTCAGAGGAATGGAAGAGTTATCCAGCAGGAGATTTCCAACAGAGTACCCTTCAACGATCATGTTGGGGCTGGTCAATAGTCTGGTGTAAAATAATTTGTTTGATACATAGTAATTTACATATTTTTATCTTCAATTCTATGAAATCATCCACCTTTTTGTACCTCTGACCTCAATTTTTTGAATGTTCATATATATAAAAGTAATCATGGTGTTGAGAGCAAAACACCTTTCCATATAAATTGGAAAGCAAAAAACACACATCATTTATTAAAAGAAGGTCCTGCATTAGGACAAGTATGTAATACTTTATGGATTTGTCGATGACTCACATCTGATATACTGTTTCCATCTGTTTTTAGTGCATCATGGTAAAATCAGCTTGAACAGTTTTATGTTTGTTTCAACATTTCCAAATCATCATTTTAACAGGTACATATTGCTCTAAGGAACAAGTTGCCTAATAAACAAAGTCTCTGATCTTAAATTGTAAATGTGGGGTAAAGGTATAAATGTTTATAATATTGACAAGTCATGAATATCATTTCTCAGTTCAGCTGGATTGTTAATCTGGATGAAGAAAAAAATGTTAAAATTTAGGTTTCCAACATAAATAACATTTCAATCAAAACAAATGAATATGGTAAAACAATCTCACCTCTCTGAACAGGTCACTAATATAATTTCAATCAATTTAATTCAAATTAAAAGGCAAACTAATCTACCTCTCTGAACAGGTCATTGAATATAATTTTAATCAATTTAAATCAAATTAAGGTTAAAACTCTCACCTCTTTGAATAGGTCATAGTTAAGCAAGGGTGCACAGCTCAATGTACCTAGGGACATCACACCGAGCCAAGGCAAACACACATCAAATCAGGAATGGAGCAAATAAGAATGTGAAGAACACGCCGCTGAAATAGAAAAGTAAAGATAGAAAACATTTAATACATGCATTAACATGGATAACATCATGAAGCTTTTTTTTTTTTTTTTCAATGTGCTGTCTTTAACACTTGAAATAGAAATCGGGACATTGCACAGAAGGCACACAAGTCATCAACATCAGGAATGGAGCAAATAATATAATAAATAATAATAATATATAAAGTTGCGATTTATTTCATTTCTAATAAGAATGTGAAGAACCACGCCACTAAAAGAGAAAAGTAAAGATAGATGATGCTGGAATAGTAACATTGATATCATTATAAGGTTTTTTTTTTCTTATTTGCTGTCTGAACATGGACACCTGAAATAGAATAATTATAGAAATTACAATGCTAATCTATTCTTTGAACACCCCCACCCCTCAAGGAAACAGTCCAAAGGCTTTTAAGAGTTTATCATTGATGCTTTATGAGGTCATTCGAGATTCTGTTTTATTCAGGAAAACTGATATAAATATTTCTGATAAAGTACAATGTATATTCCTTCTAAGACACCTCGCCCCTAAAAAAAAAAAAAACAAAACAAATAAAATAACAGTCTGAAGAGTTTTATAGAGTATCATTAATATCACAGGTCATTCTTGGTTCTGTCTTATCTCAGACAAGATGATAAACACTCCTAGGAATGCTTCTTTATTTCTATGATCTCCTCTACCATTTAAATTCATGGAAACAGTCCAAAGCCTTTGAAGTGTGTATCATTGATGATGTCAGAGGTATCCAATGCTGTCTATATGCTGATCAATGTAACATTCATGTACAATGCTCAATCATTTTATGACCCCCCCCCCCCATTTTCATACCAAATTCAAGGAACAGTCCAGACTTTCAACAAAGAAGAAGAAGAAGGCTGCATCATTGATGACATCATAGGGCCATTATTGGTCAGAATCTGTCTTTGATTTCACATGACTATACTTCCTATGCCGACAGCGGAACAAAGGGAGGCTGTAAGACGAAGAACAGGCCAACGGATATGAGATGCACATCTTCTTAACCCCACTGGAAATCAAATTCAACCAGGGTGATATCGTGGAAGTGAATGATCGCGGGCCAAAACAACAGGAATCGAAACAACACGATGGATTGCCCATGTATTCTCATGCTCAATCTTCCGGAATAAGTTCAAACCAAATGATTTAAATTTTCCAATGATGTCATATATGCTCAAAAATATGCACTGCATTATTCCATTATCAGATTGCCGATGAAATAACGAACCAATTTCCTAGCTGACATTCAACTGTCGACGTCAGAAAATAAAAAAACATTGCGTTAAAGATCCCCCCCCTCCTCCTACACTCACAAACACACCATTTACATATAAATTGTCCAAGAAGGTCACGGAAAAACAAACAAGGCACCAGTTTACTTTTTTAGGTTGACCAAAATTCCAGACAAGACTTGATACTTTCAGGGTTATTGTACACACAAAATTTGAAAGCCCTGGGCTAATGTTCTTGGAAATCCAATAGAGTACTATCAATGTGCAAGAGCATAAACACCGACAGTGAAACTGGTGCTTGTAAAAAAAACAAAAGGCCAGATGAAATAAGTACATCTTTTAAGTTTAAAATGCATGTACATGTATTTCAATCGCTGTTAAAGCAGAAAACTGCATTTGTAGTGTATCTTCCCCAATCAATATGATAAAGCAGGGATCAGGAGGAAATAAAAGAATAAAATGCACTTTACATGTACAGTATCTAAGAAACTTTTGAATAAATGAGCATGCCTTACAAAACGCTACTAGCATATCGAATTGTTACAAATCAGGCCCTTAAGAAAAGTTGTTAAAATCCCCAGAAAAAAAATATTCCCTCTCATGAATCACCCATACGTGTAGAGGTCGTAAAAGGGACCTTCAAGACCCTACAGACCCTACACTGACAAGAGAGTATCTTGTGGCGTCACTTCCGTTACACGTCCGTGTGATATCTTATGGGATCCTGCACCTGCAATACGATGTTCAGGTGTCGACATATCCAATCCACTAGTGGGTTGATTTGTAATGCAATTATCCAAGCACAAGGCAAGGGGCAAGCGAGTGACAGAGTACATTGTAGCCGTAGGTTTCAACCATGCTGTTGTTTTCAATGACACTGTGACATCAAGGGAGACAAAAAATACATGTATGGTCTTTACAGGAGGTATTCTTTCGAAACAGGTAGTCCCTGAGGTAGGTTTGACTGTTAAATTGTGTTGTTTTTGGACAATTTTTTGAATAAATTCTCTATCATTCCCAAAGGAGTTCAGATATCTTTGCTGCAAATTCAGTAATGCTCCCATTATATCTTCTTCCTTTTTTTAAAATATAAGAATATATTTAAACCAATTATAATCACTGTTACCAGATAACCATTATAAAAACCTCCTGGAAGATAAGTGGGCAAATAGACATACATGTAAATGTACATGCATTGTGCAAAAGGCATTCAAATGACAGCTACAATGTACATGTATATACAGCTAACATACAAAATCCGTAACTGGAATCTACAGATATGTGGAGAAATATATGCACCCTACTCAAACAAAGACATATCATAACACCCTGGATCTCAACGGTGCCAAAAAATTCCTTTCCTTTGACTGACCAAAGCAACTGCTTGAGATCATCACAGTAATGGCTGATCAGTGGTCAATGAGAACTCTCTGGACAATCTCAATGGCTATCTTTCTGGATGCTACTGATAAGGAAGTGAGTTGGCGTGAAGTATGAAGAACTACAGGATGCTGGTTACACTCGTAAATCAAAACACTCCAGTTAAACTCAAATTCTAAGACAGGGAAAGCCCCCTATGTGGTGAAGGAGGAATTATTTCCAGGTCGTAGGAACCCTAGGGAACTGGTGGATATCTCCCTTTGCCACTTGACCATATTTTCTGATGACAGCCAGAAGGGTGTTATTAGAACCTTTCACACCTTTTACAAAGAATTTAATGTCCTTCTGGTTCTCTGTACTTGGCATGAAAGGTACATGATCATCACCAATTACATGTGAACATGCATCATTATCACGTTTCTCTTTTGTACTAGAGTTTACATAAGACTGATCAGCCTAAGCCTCAATACAAATGGAAGCATGCATTACTAAAGATCAAGATATACGGACCAAACTGAAATCAATGTTACAATTCCTAAGCAATCAATAGAGCTTAACTCAACTGAAATAGTGTACAACTGAGCTCAGTTACTTGAAATCAGCTCTGATGTTGATCTCTGTCAGGACTGTAAGAATAAGCAATACACCTAGCATGCTTTCCTCTGAAAATGTAGCCCCTGTTACAATTCCGTAAGTCTCGGACTGGACCGCAACCAGTTAAAATAGATGTAACAGGGGCTTATCTGTCAACATGAACAGACACGCTTTCAAAATTAGCCCATTTGCACGGCTCACACCATGGTCTTGACGTTGAGTCAACAGAACAAGTGATCCAATTGACAACGGTCTGGTCAATAGCCACAGACATAGCCTGGGGGTATTCTACATCAGAATGTAGGTCAAAGGGAACTGAGGTCATGCCTTTTCTTGTCTGGGGCTCAAGGTGACTTCATCATAATATCAAAAATATGTCTTTTGGTCAATAAAATATGTTCATGAAATTCAGAAGATTATCCAGCTACTAAACTAATGCTGCATTAAAGTTGGGATAGAAATTGAAGATTACAAATTGTCCATGTAATGTTCCCCTTTTTTACATCATAAGGAAAAAATTGTGGGATAATGACCCAGGGAAAACTCAATAGTTGTACACCTGCTCATCTGATGAATAAGCTTATTGTCGGTTGGCTGCTAAAACCCCGCATCTCAAATGTTGGTGAAAATTGCCTCTTCTATCAATCTTTCAGTGATATCCTGTACAAATCCAAGCTCTCTTTTTACCCCAAAAATGAAGCCATTTTAGTACATGTACGTCAAGGGAAAGAAAATCCCATTGATCCTTGTGCGTTAACCCTATTTATTTATTTTTTTTTTTTTTCTCGTGGACATTGACCCCAATTACATTCATGAGGTTTTAAGAAACCAGAGACGATATGTCAGGAACTAGTGAGTGTTTGGATAAAATGAAACTTAAAAATGCTTATAATAGTGGTGTAGATATGTGAATGCTTTCTGTTGTAAGGGGGATCGTGAATAGACCCCCCCCCCTTACAATACTACATATGTGACTCATCATACATGTATCAAAATGAGAAACAAGTAGCCACCAAGAGTCAAGGACATTGGCCAAATAATCCAGTTTTAAATACATATACTTCCCCTCATTGTTTTACTCATTTTTTTTTATAGAGCACACATAAAACATTGTAGATACAGAAATTATTTTTGAAATCCCTAAAATTTGACATTTTTAATTTTTTTACTGATCTCTTTGACACTTTGCCGAGTCTGCTGGGTGACTTGTGTCTCATTTTGATATGATGCGAAAGCAGTCTGATACTCACGCCATAAGGACGTTGCCACCAGCATTGGACATCCTCGACCGTTCCATGGGATGGACGTTCTTGTAAGAGAAAGTGCCCATTGTTAGACCAATCAGATTGAACATGACGATCAACAAGACTGTACACGTCAGACCAATGAGGGCATAGTATCTAAAAAGAAATTCAATTCAATTTTAATCAATTCAGTTGAATTAAAATAATGTATCATAAAAGCAGATATGGCAGATACATGTATTTGCTCCATTGTTGTTGTTATATGCTTTACTTTGTAGAAGATGTAGGGGATAGGGTTCAAGTTAGGTTGCACATACTGTACATTATGGCTGAAGTAAGACAAGTGATTTTTTTTAATGGTTGACTATGGCGCGATTGTCGAAAGAGCATACATATAATTATGGTGAAAAACTCATTATATATTTCATACACAGTATGTTGTTTTAATTGGCATAATGAAAACATATTACACTTATAGTATTATGTAAAAAAAAAATGTATGCACATAATAAAATTTGAAAAATAACATGGATATCAGCAATGACTTCCCCTGGTTTATTCATGAGAATATATAAATTATTGAAATATTTCTGCTGGAGTTTAATCAAATGAATAAATCTGTTGCAATAGAGAGACACTCACAGTAGACTCCATTACCTTTTAAAAAGATATTGCTGTTGTTACAATATGGCAATATGGAGGACTTTCAGGCATGCCACTTATTGAATATATCCCTTTTTATCAAGACATATACTTACACATATTGAGTATAGACTGTTACATCATTCCATGATTCGTCCAAGTCCTGCTTGGCACCTGAGAGTGTACCAACAAACTACAAGCAGAAAAAAATGAGAAATATTACAAAATGATGATGCTGGAAGTGGCATTAATATGGCCCAATCTATCTACATATGTACCAGTATATACTTTACAACTGCCATCCTTAAAATGTTGTTTATTGATCAAAACCTTTATAATTTTGTTCATCCATTATATTTTCATAACGAAGAGTAAACCTTTTATTTTTAAAAATAAGCAAAGAAAATGTGTGGATATTTTATGTTACAAAATCATAATGAGAGTCCACTCAAAACAACTGACTATATATCCTCTCCTCATCTGCTCATATATGTTTTAAGATCTCATATTTTTTAACCTACATGTAAATATACAGGTACATGTATGTAAAAATGTGAACAAATGTGTATGTATTATATATTAGTAATGAATTTACATGTAATTATCTAATCTGTGAATGAATTTGAATCAAATTAAAATTTGCTTACATCTGATATTGTTTTATTGATATCATCAAAACTACTTGTAACTTCCTCTTCTGCTTGTTCCAGCTGATCAAGAGCTGTTTGTACGTCTGTTGCTGTCATGTCAGTAATCTGTGCTGGGATGTCATCTAGAACAGCATTGATCTGAAGAAATTGAAGAAAAGACAAAGGGGAAAATCAATGAGAGGTATAGTGTGAAGAAAGGAAAAGATTATGGTAAGTAGATAAAGACTTGAATTAGCAGTTAAAGAGAGAAACAGGCCAAGAGAATTTTGAAGAACAAGAGACTGTTATAATGGATTAACAGGCTTTAACCCTAACAAGACTGGGGTGTTTTGGTAGCTGTTATGGGCATGATCTATGATGCCCCCCCCCCCAATATCTCGCCGCTGATCCGCGCGACTGCGCCGAAATTTGAACGATGGTAGTGTGTCATGTAATCTACAAGACTGCGTTGTTAATTTTTGCGAAATAATATCGATTTATTTTATATGAATTAATTATGCTAATTTATGCATGAAATCATACTTTTTGCTCTAATTGAAAAAATAAAGCTCCTAGAATGCTAACTTTGTGTTATTATTATTCCTTATAGCATTCCTAACAATTTTATTAGGAAAAGATTCTAGGATCGAAATTAATTTCTTATGTATTTTATTGTTTCATGAATTTCTTATGTATTTCTTTGTTTTTTTACCTTTGTTTTTCTTTGGTTTTTTTACCAAAATTATTGAAGAACCATTTTGAAGCAAAATAATGCTAAAATAAATTGATTATCAGCCAATGAAAGTCAGCCAATGAAAGTGAAAATAATCATATCTTTATGAATATGGTGAGAAAGCTCCATTTGCATTGACTTTGTACACAAAATCACGTTTTTTTTGAAAATCGTGCAGCGTCGTAACGGTATCACCAATTTTCGCAAAAATGGTTTCAAAAGATGCGCGAGACTTGAATGTATAAAGTCAGTAAGCGGCGCGATCAAAAAATTTCACGTGGTGGAATGGTCACGGAAAATGTCGAGGGGGGCCATGATAATGCCCCCCCCCCCAGTCTTTTGAGGGTTAAGGGAATACATTCGTAGTGACCAAGAACTTTTAAGTATTGGTTAGAAATCTAGGCAATGTTCTCCTGGACCTGGTAGTTGTATGAAATAGTTTGATATACTTGTTTGCTTCTTTTGGATGGTGGCATTAAAGTTTGCCCCCCCCCCATAAACACAGAAAATATTCTACCTGATTGCTACATGTCAAATCCATCAAAAACCTGTCAAACATATTTGCACTAGTGCAATGTTCCTGTCATATCCTTTTGATTTGATTTTTTTTTTTATTGTCAACATCATCATGAAGGTTACTAGGGTTCAGTGCATTTGTAGCACAACAACTGCATACAATCACTGAATAATTATCTTAGCGATATGGATTTAATAAATGGTCCCTACTGTCTGCCTGGATAAAGTACTATAATCATTTTCATTCATAAATAATTCATTTGCGAGCTGCTCCCTTCGGCATTGAAATTCCAAACACAAGAGAAAAATTATGAGGATCAGCATCGAGCGTCTCAGCATACAATCATAGAAATATTCATCATGAATCGTACAATATCAGAAGTACATGTATGAAATGATGAATAATACAACAGGTTAAAATCGATATCAAACGAACACCAAACTAAAAAATGTCCCAAAAGGCGCAGATCTCCTAATCCACTTTTTTCAGCATGGTGCACGCACGCACCTTTCCGTCTAGAAATTGTATTATGCATCGGTGATTTAATATCCTGCCACCGATTTATCAAGAGGTTTGAAGTACATTGGCACGTAATAAATGTCAGTGTTACGCGATGACTTTTGGAATTCCATCATTCCATGCCGATGTTGCGATAACATTAAAGGTTGTCTAGTTGAGTTCTGGGCCCCGTTACATGAAAAGTCACAATTGTAGTAACTTTGACATTAACGGTAACTTTCATGAAATACTGCATTTTGATTGGGTGTTCAGCAACGTTACCATGGTAGTTACATCTGATGGCAGTGTTTAAAGTATCTCTTTGTGAAACGGGGCCCAGTTGTAATAAGGTACTATACATATTGGAAAAGTGTATAAAGTCACTTGGAATCATTAATTGTGCACTACTAGTAAATCAGTTGTGTAGATATACTTAAAGCATTTTTACATATTAAATCGTTATCTGATTTAATAGTATTTGAAACTAATGCAAATTATAATAATTTTAGCAGCAAAATTATATCCATCGTCACAATGACTAAAAAAAACCTTTAAAGAGACGTCACGATATGGGGAGGGGGGTGTTGTGAATGACTCAACTATGGAAGAGATAATAACGCAAAATGGATCGGTTTTGAATCGAGAGGGTGCAGGAGAAGGGTCTACTAGAGGGGTAAGCAGGAAAGGAGGGTGCTAAATGGTTCCTGGTAAAGGATGCATAGAGGAACCACTGTATTAGATCCCAAGGGGGGTTGTATGGGAGGTTGAGAGGGGTGGGGGTGGGGAGCTACTGGGACAGCGGGCAGGTGGGTGGAGTGGGAGAGGGTACATGTAGGTGATGTTTGCCCTTTAGGGGATGCTTCCTTCTGAGTGGAGTTCAAGAGAGAAGGTGAAAGGTCATTTTATAAATGGGGAGAAAAATGTGCATGGAAGTTAAATAACGAAATATGATTCATAGCAAAAGTGCATTTCTCTTCACTCTTTTCAAAATTGCAAATATGAATTATTTGATATTATAAAGTAATCAAATGATGATGATAATGTAAATTGATTTTTATGAATTAAATGTGCATAACAGTGTACATACAAATCAATTGAAGATAATTTTTTTGCAGGTAATTTTCCTGAGGGATAAGATCAATTATCAAAATCTCCTGTGTCAGTGACTTATTGTTCATATTTTTTCACCTTTTTCTTTTATAAAGCACAATTAGGGAAGATTCAGGGAAAACTGAAATAAAAAAATTCTTTTTACAAGAATTTTTTTTGTATGGCTGATGACGGATAACCGTTGATGATTGATTGCATATTCCTCAGGTGAGCTCAAAATGAGAATGCATTGCAATCATTGGAATTACAGTTAAAGAAGCAGGAAACTTATCTAAAGAGGCTAATTGGAGAGGGGGAAGGAGGGATGGGGTAGAAGGGGTATCTTGGGAACATTTCAATAATGCAGGGAAGGAAACAATAAATTAAACCTGGCAGAAACCACAATTGTTCAGAGTATAAGTAAGGTCTCTGATGAAATCACAGTAATAGAAATAGAGGAAGTAAAGTTACTAACTAAGATAATAGTTGGAAAGGGGATAATGAGGGATCATATCTTAAACACAGGAAAGGGGACTATAATGGAAACGGTTGAAATCAGATCTGCTCAAAGTTGAAAAAAATGTCATTGAAATGAAAATCATGAAAAAAGAAGTGGCAAAAATAGGAGAGGGGGAGAGGAGGGATGGGGCAATAGGGGTACCTAGGGATTATTTCTTTGATAAAGGAAAGGAAAAGATAAAGGAAACATGACCGAAACCACAATTGTTCAGAGCCGGTTAAAAAAGGTCTGGAAATGAACTCTCAGGTTAGATAGCAAATGTAGTCATGAAGCAATCCAGTGATCCCAAAAGATATACAAACTCTCACTGCTCTGACTCACAACTCAGAGACCAAAAATAAATATTAAAGAACAAGTTCAAACAAAAATCAAACTTCCTTACTTCTTCTCCATTAATTATACATCAAAACAAAATAAAGAAGAATCATGATCCAATATTTAAAGGGTATTGAAAATGTTTAGAAATTTTGGAAATGAATATAATTTCTGCCAACTGCTTATGACTCACTACAAAGAAACAAAAATAGATATCCTGAGGACCCATAAACATCAGAATAATCATCTTTTGCTAGAAGCATGAATTTTTAAGATCACTAAAAAGTGTTATCCTCTTTATGCCATGTCTGAATCTTAAAAAGAAAAGAAAAAGTGTTATTCATCTTAATTTAACATGGATGTGGCATTTATCATGTGGCTTTACCAGAATAATTTCAGCCTCTCTCTAGCAAGAGGCCTTTTCATTTGTTTATAATCCAGCAGTAATCTGTGCTTTCTTTTTAAACTGCTTTGCTGGATACTTTTCAGCAGCTAATACGGCGTATTTTAAATATTGGAGTGAGTTTAAAGAAGTTTTGAAGGACCTGGAAGAAAAGATAATAAAAATAACATAAGCGACTCAAATTCCAATTTCTGTCAATTACAGTAATAGCTTATGATATGCTTGTTATTGGACTCTCTGTTGTTTTGACAGACTTCTTGACAGATTTCTTGGCTATTCCATGATATAATTACCTCATTCGTGATGTTTGTAGCCAACATATTAGCTTCTTCCACTCCAGCAATTTGTGTCTCTACGGATGGCAACTAGGGGGAAAAGAGAAAAATAAAATAAAAACATCCAATTAATTAAGGATTTATACAGTACTTGAGGAACATATAGTACCATGGTGCCCAAAACTGAGAGATACTGCGGGTGTACAAGATGTCATTATCATTATTATCATTCTTCTTTTTATTATTATTACATGACCATCACATACAATTTACAGTATGAAATAGTTGTGATCTTGTTAATGGGATCAGGGATTAGGAGTTGGTCGAGCATTAACGCTCACTGTCAACTCTCTGCATCAGCCTACAAAGTGACATGGAGCGGACCCCGGTTCGTAACCCAGTCACGTCTTTCGTATGACGACGTTAAAAGTCGGTCAAAGAAGTAAATAATCATATCTGATTGATAGACATCTGTTAAAACACAATACCCACCCAGTGAGTTACCCTCAAAGACTAAGAATTTGGTTTGAATCCTAGTCAAGGCATTGTGGTCCTTTAATAGAGAAGGGTTATGAAATGAACACTTTCAGGAATGAACACAATAGACATGACATAAAAACTTGATGTTTGGCACTTTCTATGAAATCCCCCCCCCCCCAAAAAAAAAAAAATAATTTTATAAACAAGTGGTTGCTTGTAAAACATAACAGGAATAGAAGTCTTACCGTCTCAAAACAAAACAAATTTGACACATATATCTTTTTAAAATCTGAATATTTCACCCACACAAAATGTGAAAGCATATCCTCTCGATCCACATCCTTCACAACATGCTGGTCAGACATTTTGGATAATACCCAAAACTTGACATATCTTCAGGAATTAAAAGATTTAGACACCAATTACACTAATCCTTTCCTGCCAATCATCAATACTAGTATTGGCTGGTCTAATCCAGCGCTGTTACTACCGTTCTCGATACTTATGATCCAATACGACAGCATCCTTCTTTCAAATTTGGCAATATATTACAGATTATTCTGTAAAGCTCTTTCAAGAAGTGATAAAACTTCTGAGGTCTTTGCTTCAAATTGCAGATTATGAGATACAGGAGTGTGAATTACATGTACAATGTACCAGCTTAATACAAGTTAACAAAAAATAGTTTTGGCATTACATGTATATCTACATCAAAATACTCATTCCGTGCACTTGTAATTTACACTATTTCTTCTCAACCGAATATCTCTTTATAGAATAATTAAATAGTTATATTTATTTTGAAGTTATTCCAATGTAAAATATCAAAGTAACTTGAGTGAACCAAAGCAGAGTGACACACGTGCTGTCTAAAGGGGCTTTCACAATTGCTCTTGCGATCGTTTGCGATTATTTGGCCACAATATATGTTGCACACAATCGCAACGGTTGTAAGCAGTCGTACAACCAATTGTGATAGGGGCTTGAGCTCCTACAGTTTCAGGGTGTGAGTGATCACAAATTAAAAAAAAAAAAAAAAACACTGAAAAATGCTAGAGTGTTGGAAAAGCTGAAATTGAAAGAACTCCCATACTTTTCTACAGAGGATTGCTAAAATATGCTGGAATTAACTGAAAATCAAAACAAAAAAAGCTAGAATCAGCTAAAAAGCTGAACTCTCACACTCCTGTGTGCACGTCCTGTAGGGATCATTCTAAGAATTGCAGACACAGGGGGGAAAAAGATGTCTGGCAAAATGTGTCTTTCCTTTGTGTTTGTGCAAACAAGGAATGACATGATGTCTGAGGTTAGTTATGCAGGAATGACACTTGTCGGAACTCAGGGAAAAAAAAGTTTATGAAATTTAATTGTAGGCACGTGAGAAATGCAGTCATGACACACTCAGAGATCACAATGTTAAATCATAAATGGCATGTAGGAAAGAAAAAAGTGAAATCTGATCTGTACTCCTCAAGCCAGGCTTGTTACAGCCAATTATTGTCAAATTTGGTCAGGCTGAGAAACAATTGTTCAATGTAATTTGTGTCAATAAATGACATGAATTCTAGATACTCTTCAGGAAAGCGACACGAGTATTGTCAAATTTCAGAACATGTTATTCAAGTTCAAGTTTGTATAAGATGGAGGTGTATGATTATTGTCATATTCAGTTGAGCCGAGACACAACTGTGCAAAATTACTTCAATGAAATAGAATAGAATTTCTTCTCTTTTTTTCTGGAAAGTAACATCATTAGTATTGTATTGAAAGTACATTGAATGTGTACATGTGTCTAAATTTTGATGTAGAATGTATGCTTTTCACATAGGGCGATACATTCATGTAGACCCATGTACAATATGTCAATAATAATAATGATGATAGACAAATAAATGCAATGTCTTTTGGATTTTATTCGAAAAGCAACATTGAACAGTATAGAAAGAAGATCAAGTTCAATTTAGAAAAGAATACACCCTTCTGGTTCTGAAAGAATACATGTACATTTGTAGGATTAAAATGACTTGTAAATTTGCTTGTGATAATGCATACTCTGTATTGTTCAGTGAAGTTTGATAAACATGCAGGAGACAGAGCATTTCCTCAAATGCTGATGAGATTTTATAAAAGATAATAATTACCTCTCAATGCCAAGTAATTCAGGAAATATAGAATTCACAAGGTAATCTCTATCAAAACTAAAAATCATATGAATCACACAATATTCTTTTGAGATTAAGACCTGGCAATGACCAGATACCATTGATTTCTTGTAGTTGCAGTCGTATTTCCTTGTCATTGATTGTGAGTATTGTCAAAATATTCTTTTACTCTGCATTATCAAAGGGAATATTTTGTATTCATTCCACGCCTTTTACGGTTTTGCAATATAAATCTGGTGCAATAGAAATTATGAGCATAAATGTTGCGAAGTACATGTACATGACGTATAAAGTGTATTTCACTATAGAGGTCCATTAAAAAGTTATGAATAATAACAATTTACTTGAAATACATGTATCATGTGAGGGAATTAGCCACACTGTATACCATAGAAGCACGTCTTTCATTTTTGTGGGTTTTTTTTTTTTTTTTTAAATTTTCCCCCCCCCCTATTCTTTTCAATTATTCAGCACATTTCAATGTTTGTTACAGTAACATGTAAATACAATTCCCAATCATTACATGGCAAGGTATGTACAATGTATTATATTGAAGTCTATTGCCAATCTTCATACTATTTAAAAAAAAATAATAGTACATCAACTGAGATACAAAATACATTTCCACTTTTATTTCATGATAAAAAAACAACTTCAATCAAAATTTCAAATAAATTCAAAGTGATGAAGAGCAAAGGGATTATATATTAAAGAAGTTGAGAAAGTAACAGCATATAATTCATTTTTGGTTGATTGCACTATTAGTTCTTGAGATATAATAAATAATTTACAAACTTTCTCATAAAATTGCTAATAATAGTCGATTGATTTCCTGAAAGAAAGAATTAGGCTAATCCATTTGGGCCTTACCCTAATCAAAAGTCAGTAGATCTAGGTTTGTGGTTGCAGCCTATTTCCTGCGAAATTCAGTTTTTACAAATTCCGCAACATTATGCCAAGGATTAACTGAAATTCGAACAAATTGGACATCCTCAGATTTACCTTAACCCAAGGAGATTTGTTAATTCTTAAGGATATATTCAATATAAAAATAAAGTGCGTTTGGCATGGACTAAAGAAAACCAATTTGAAGTCCTAAAATTCATCAAATATCCAAGGATGATCTCTAATGTTTGAGATAAATAGCAAAAAAAAAAAAGTTTGGCATCATGACAACAAAAAGTAAAACAGTCTTGTTCTTTACTTATACATTAGTTACATGTAATTACCTCCCTTGAAACGTAATAATTAATGTTATGTTCGTCTATCTCAGTGCCCACATACATTTTTAAATTCTAAGATTGCCAGAACCTTAAAAACAGCTTTAATATTTGGCATGTAGTTTATTAAATTGGAAATAAGACTTGTTTGGGGAGTTCTATAGCAAAGTACCCTAGAAACATAATTCTAATAAACTATTTTTGGTTAATATGTGTGACATTAATAGTGTCATAAATTTCAATGATCACACAAAGATCTAAATGCTTCAAATTGCACCAGGTTTAAAGATAAAGAGAGAAAACACTTTTTTTCATATTCTTTTGTCAGTTACCCTAGATACATTGTACCCATCAACAAATGTTTATTTTTAGTTGATGAAACAAAACTGAAAGGTGATATGAATTTCTGGCTAGGTGCATGGGTACAAAAAATGTATTGTTATCAATTGGGGTTTAGCACAACATGTGATACCTGACATTTATTCAAACTTCACAGATAAATTTAAGCTTTGTTGACATTAAAAGAACAAAACAAATTTTTTAACTGGCCTTAACCTTTTAGACAATAGGCGGTGCTGCACTAGCTAGAGCTATTTTAAATAGCGCACTATTTGTGATCCGATAAATAAGTCCGATCAGAGAAGATCCAGTTTTGTGGTCAAATAGCGCGCTATTTTGGAGGAAATCCCAGCCAAAGTCATCTTAGGATTTTTTAAAAAACTTGAGCTGGTTTGCGGTTTTAGCACAAAATAGGACGCTATATGGCGCGGTGCTGCACTAGCTCGAGCTAAATCCGAAATCGTGCACCTACCTAGCGGTAGTTACCAGTTGCGCAATACACATCAGGCTGGTTTGTTCAGGTCATGTCAGGTCGTAGGCAAAATTTTTAAATAGCTTTAGCTACATGTATAAATGCAGGACCAGTTTCCTTTTTCTTTTCTTTTTTCCCGATCCACCAATTAGCGCGCTATTTTTTAGCTCGAGCTAGTGCAGCAGTGCCTAATATTTCACTAAGAGCACATGTAGGAACATGTATTCAAAAGTAGCTTTACTACAAGTTTTGGGTAATAATCAATCAATGCTCAAAACAATAATGTACACGTAGCAGGCCAGAGATAGGAAAAGATCACATTTCAGGTTCTAAATGTTTGATATTTGACCTATTTTCCTGATCTTATTTATAATTTGGCATTTTACTGGTTCTAAGATAGAAGCTCCTGCTGTGTGGTTTTATTCTTTTTCCTGCTACTAAATTTGCAGGATAAGGATTGATTACTGGACGGGTCAATGTACAATCCTGAACGGAAGGACCTGAACGCATGCCAAAAGATGGGTGAAGTTTATAAGGTTCTTTATGAGAGATATTCATAAATGTAGCTTAAAACAAATTATTAAAGTCCCTTAGGAATAATTTCTTGTGATTTATTTTCTATTTCCTTCATCAGAGAGAGAGAGAGGGTAGTAGTACTCAGATATAGGGAAATTGTGTATTTTGTCTATGGAGTACACTGGTAGTGTACACTGGTAGTGTGGCTCAATGGACAGAGCGTTTTTTAAGAGATTAATTGTTTGGTCTCATCATCGAGTTTGAAAACTTTTCCTATGTTGAGAACATGATTAGTATGAAGGAAGACCAAAAGCTACACATTTAGTCAATTATGGCTTATGTCATAAAATTCAGTGATATTTTTATACCATCTGTTGCTACACGTATTTGGAAGATTGTTTTGTTGGGGAAAAAGAAAACACATAAAACAAACAGCAATTGCGGAAATCACCACAATTTTGAGACCCTCTATGTAGTGACTTTCAAGTTAGATTTAACTCTTTTCCTTAATGTGTTATCTTCCAAAGTTTCATTTTTTTAAAAATGAAATTGTATATGTATGTGTACATGTACATGTATATCAATAAATTTTTACCTTTTGACAACTTGCTTCTGCTTTGAACCGTGAAAGAAGGGATTTTGACCTTTGAAATCAAACCCTTCTTTGTATTCACCTTGAGCTCCATCCATTCTAGCGTGCATTTTGCAGAGCCTGTAGTTTTAAGACCCACATAGCTTTATTACCCAAAACAATACATGTATATTTATGCATTAGTTACCTTGGTATAGTCCACATTGATTACAAGTTGGTCTACGTTTGGTACACAGTCACCGCATTCATTATTGATGGCATTGAGATTTGTTACCACCTGGTTCAATTCACTCTCCAATACAGTGGTTTGGTTGATTAAAGTTGATCGAAGATTTTCAATTTCATTCAGTGTCTCCTCCATCTCGTTGAAAGCTATGATCAAGATACAAACAGATATATATAGTTTGAAGTTAGAAATATATATGGTTTAAAGATACAAACAGATATAGTTTTAAAGGAGAAGTTCACCCTGGGTTTAAATTGGTTTTAGAAAATGCAGAAAAATAAAAGAAAAATATGAGTGAAGGTTTGGAGAAAATCGACCCTCCGTTGTTGTTGTGAAGAGATT
>CALNVZ010003432.1:20250993-20283116 GCA_940671915.1 Paracentrotus lividus | reverse complement strand
CCAAAAAAATAAACGTTTGAATATTCAAAGTTTTGATTCTGTGACGTCCACGTCGAGCAGTTCTCCTATGTGTTATGTAGTGTAAATTCCATAAAGTGTCATTTTTTCAAAAACAAAATTAATTATGTCATCTGTGCGGTCAATATATCATTAAACATATGTTCATATACGTGCCTCTATCAAGTTGACCCTTTCCTTTATCAAGAACCATGAAAAAGACAAATTAATGGAATTTACATACACAACACATGGGAGAGCTGCTCACACGTGATGTCACAGAATCAAAAATTCACATATTCATAACTTCGCTATTTTTTGTTGATTTTTCTTCAAACTTTCACTTATATTTTCTTTTATTTTTCTGCATTTTTTAAAACCAATAAAATTCCAGGGTGAACTTCCCCTTTAAGTTACATGTACACGTATATATACATAGTAACTGTATCAAGTTCAGTAGAGAGGTGCTCAATGCTTAACTATATATAATATAGTTAAAAGATACAAACAGACAATAGTTTCAAGTTATTTCAATGTACCTTTATGATGAAAATATTTTCCTTTTCAAGTGCTTGAGTTTGTCCAGATGCATACGAAGATCCAAACTCGCTAATGATGGGCCAGCATAAAAACACACACATCTCTACTAATTTTGTGCCTTTATATCAATGACTCTTTGTCAGTCATGACCTTACACATAAATGTGATATTGAAAAGGATGAAATTCTAATTGATATTCCTACAAACCCCTCTATGTGGTCAGATATCGTCCAGAAGGATATTATATTAACAGCAAGGAAAAAACTCTTTACCATACTCCATGATTGAACTGGATTGGTGTATTTAATTTTACTTACTGCTAGAGATGTCATTAATGGAATCCAAAACCCCTGGAGTTCACCATCTTCTAATAAGTAAGCTTCCACTGGGTCACCGATCTCAGTCCCAATTCCTGTAAAAGTTAAAATTACAGAGGAGAAAAAAATTTGGAACGTTATTGATATTTTCAAGAAAAGCAAAGATAAAGACATTTGATGCTTAAGAATATTAGATTTGTTCTTCTTAAAGATAATCTTGAGTAATCGTCATGAAAAGAACAATCCAAAAATCAATTTCCATTCTTGATCATGCTAGAATCTCAAGCATACATGTAGTAATAGGGATGTCCACTAAAATTTTTAGTTATTTTTAAGTTGTTTTTGCTAGGCTTATTGGATAGAGCATGTAAAAGAAACATTTTGGTACTTAATTATCACAATGGGATGTTTCATTTGAAAAGTATGACCCAAAGAGTGTCTCAGATTACCAATGAGCTGCTAGAACACTTTTACAAGTTTCAGACAAAGTCAGAAAATGCAATAAAAGCTCAAGTTTATGGTCCATTTGTCTTTGATTTATTAAACCAAATCATACCAAACATTTTTTATGTGTGTTCAACATGAAATGAGATTATAGTACACAATTGAGGCGTATGAGTAGATTATACAAAAAGTTATGGCAGTACAAAACTGATGGCTTGACATGTATGTTACCATGGTTACCGAATGTGATCCAATATGACCACCGTGGAAAAAATACTCCATAGGGCATGTTTCAATAGGAACACCCTAGACCATAGGCTATTTCATGGTGGTGTGGCTCACAGCTTAGTGTTGGAGAGGGTAGAGTATTTTAAAACTTAAATAGCCAGTGGTAAACATTGTTTTTTGTTTTTCACCCCAATACATTTTTTGTTCCAAAATAGTTTAAATTTTATAAATATCTACTTCTCCTTATCTGAATCTATTCCAATCACAAGAAATTCTAGTCATAACACACATCACACAGAAGCATCACTTTGAACACGCTGTAGTTTCTTCAATATCATTTTTTTCACCAGCAGAAGTTGATCACCTGCTGAGATATTTTCTGAAGAAGAAACTGACCAATTAAGAATAAAAATAATTGATATTTACCACTGGCCAAAGACAATTTCGAAAGCTGTTTTTTTATTGAAAATTTTGCTATTTCTCTGCTGTGTATTATTGAGTAGGCAGTGCATGGATTATTGTTTGCATTGTAAATGCATGGGTGACTACATCCATACAGTGAAGTGGAAACCGTTCTAATGGCTTTTTGCTTTTGTGTGGCCATCCCTAATAGTAAATAAATATACAAAACATAGGAATTCGAAAAAAATTGCGTAACTGTTGAGAAAAGAGTAAAATAAGTATCAATCCAATGACGCTTCGGGACGTCCAAGCACATGCGTGTTTAACACGGTCATGTGGAAAGTCTATGGTAAATCATGCGATTCGACCGGATCTGTGTGTGTGTGTTGTGCCGTGACTTGGTGGCGAGATACGTTTGGGGAGCTGTCTACTTAGTCCCCTATTTGGCCGACTGTTCCGTTATTTTTCTTAAATTTCATCTAAAGTCATTAACAGAGCATGATTATATTTTCTGTAGGAACATTTCCATGTAAATAGAACAATATGAGGACATTATATAACAGATTCATTCTAAATTATTTCAACTGCAACGACTCAAGTGGGCTTTAAACTGAAGAATCGTTCGTCTTAAATTGAAGAAATTTGATAATGAAGTTTAAAGTTTGTGTCAGTCTCAACATCATTTATGAAATAAATTCTCATTCAAACTTACATCACTTTCATTCCTTAAAAGAATTGAATCGCATACATATATTGAAAATGTATTTAAAAGGTAACTTGTAATTTCAGAGGTGAAACATGAAAAATTCCAAAGCCATATATTATTTATTTATAAGAGAAATAATGAAAAGCTGACATTTACAAGTCATGAATCAGTGAAAAAGATCTTGTTTAAATTGCAGATGCCTGCACATGCAACTTGAATTCAGGAAATTTTACCAAAGTTTGGTATTGATAAAAAAGTTTGATATGGTAAGGCTGAGGTGCCATCTTTCAACACCTTGAAATAACCATCAAAACAAATACATATAGTGTAATGTACAGTACACATGAGATGAGTAACAATGGAAAGGGGAAATTTTACGCCAGAAACATTATAGATATAAATCATAGTTATATGCTTAATTTATGATTGTGAAGAAAGCATCAAAAACAACATTGACTTCATGACAATGGCATAAAATTATGATTTATTAGCCATTGCCTCCACATTGGTAGTCATTGTTTCACAATCTGTGCATTGTCACTTCATTTGGTGCCTACATTTCTTGTGATTCATAGACCATTATTCACTACAGGTTTGAAATGGATATGAACATTAAAGATATTATGCACTTTCAATGATTTATGATTACATTTAACTTCCTCTACATGATGATGTAAGACAAATGTGTGTAGCCATGGAACAAACCACATAAATTTCATTTGTTACAGGGGGGATGATCTACAAATGTATTCATCTCCCCCCCCCCCCAGTAACAAAAGAAAGTGCGTCCAGCTCTACGCCAGTGGAACAAACATCTAAAAATTTTACTTCTGGATGGTTTCCAGAAGTTTGTGAAAAATGTTTCCATTGGTAGTTTCAGTGCCACTAAACTTCCAGGGGGGTTGTTTCACAAAGAGTAAAGTAGACTTTAAAAATCCCACTTAAATCCCTAGTTGCGTGCGGTATATTATGCATCACCTCATTGGTCAGATCATGCCCCGGGGATTAGCACTATTGAGAAGTCTATCAATAAGATTGCGCGTTATGATACAGGATGCGCATAGAAGTTAAAAGCGACTTTAAGTCTACTTAACTCTTTGTGAAACACCCCCCGATGTTTTCTGGTAGTCTGGAGAAATATAGAATTAATAGTTTCAACACCATCAAACTTCTAGAAGTTTTCCTTATGGATGATTTATAGAAGTATTGCTTCGGGGTAATTTCAAGAAGCTACATGGCAACATTTCCAATGGTATTTTCTGTGCCACTACCAACTTTATCATCTACATGCTGATCCACCTCACATCGCGCTATTTACCAGGCTTCAGCTAGTGAAACACCGCCTTGACAGTACCACAGATTGTACACTCAATAAAAACAACCTGTTCTTTATTGACTGTTCGAATACACGTCTACATGCACTTCTCCTGTTGAATTTAATAGCAAACAACAGTCTCCTAAATTTTAGCCACTCAGTTTATGAATGACTCACTTAATATTCATATAAAAACATGAATCATCCTATCCAAAACTACTTATAATATATTGTCAAGTGTATAGTGAATACCTTTAATAATAAGTTTTATAAGGATATCACACTGAAACTCACCTCTCTATAAAAGCTATACACGTATCACTAACTTCCTCAATTTCCCACCCCTCATCCTATTTTTACTTTTCTAAGCTGCAGGACTAATTATTCTGTGTGTACTGCTTCTGTATTTCAGTAATTGTTTCATAGTAATTAAATACTGTAACCCCACTATTTAATTCAATTCACAAAATCCCACGTACATATTCAAAAGATAAAAAACAAAATGAAAAAGTACAAAAATGTACCACCTTTCCGCCCTCTACTATTTTGAGCAGCAGAACAAGATATGCATGTCTTCATTTCCAGAATAAGATGTTACTTTTATCTTTCTCACATTTGCCAAAGTAGCATCAAGATGAGGACTTGTCCCTCTATAGAAACCAAGTGGAACCATCTATACTATTTCACCCTTACTTTTATCCTAAAAACAGGAGAACTACGAGAACTGATATTTTTTAATTTCCCATATAAAGTATTCTATATGTCTTGCTAGCAGCGATCATAATCTATCACTAAAGAACGAATCCCGATATTTCCAAAACTCGCATGTCCGAGCTTTCAGTGCGTGGATGTCGACGCAAAGAAAGATTTGATTTCCGGTGTGAAAAGGGCATGAATCAGATGGCCTTGCTAAAAGCGGTGGAAACAAACAGACAAAAAAGAAGCGAATATGACATTTGTCATGGTGGCTTCAGGCAGCCTAGGAAGTTAGTCAATGGGTGACATCATGACTTGACATGATACATTTGATGCTTGTTTATCATCGCGAGAGAACAATGCGATACCACTCGGTGCCCCTCCAGGCAGCCAATTCCGGTCTTATGCGCTGCCTGCACACGGTAGGAGCACCCCCGCAATTATCTTGGAGATAAAAGACAAGGCAGAATGAATTTCTCCATCTGGCTGACATACAGCACACTTTAAATCAATTGAAACAATGGATTACGTTTAAGCAGTATTTCCGCTAGGATTACAGATGATCTCTGATTAGGATCTCTGGCTGCGACAGATTCTTAGATTTCTCTGTCATTTTCTTTTGGTTTTACCATTTGTTTTATCCACTAGACTGCATTAAATATTGCTTTTATTTCTAGTATCTTAGAATTTGGAAGAGCGTTTTTTTTATAGATAGAGATCTTGAAAATCTCTACCAAACCATTACATGTATGTAGATGTACGTATGTTGCCCTGATAGTCCCTCATATCAATGAGTAATAAAACTATGACATCAATTAGACGGGTAGCCTATTATGTGTTCTTTATTACACATTATCATGTAAATAAACATTTACTTTTGACTCTGCACAAGAATCGATCTTGAAACAAACTGTCATCCTCATGATCTAATGAACAATGGCAAAAAATGATTTATGACCTAGCAGCTCCATTGTGTCATCCCATTTTTAAAAGTCAACAAGAGACTTCGACTCGAGAGAGACAGATCATATGGACGTGCCAGGAAAATATTAGGGATTTACAGCCTACACCTGGGTCATCCTGATTGTTAATGCCGTCAAATTATAGTGTGAAGTTCATGGGGTCACTACATGTACAGTGTACATTTCCCTTTATTTTGTTGTGTTTCAAAAGTCGTACAGGCTTGTGATGTACAAGTAGCAAGAGCTAGTGTCCTGTTAAATACAGACCTTGTACACAGCATTAATGTTCGCTTTGTGGCAATGTGGCAATGAAAGCATGTTTGATATCGAGGTCCATAATTAGGAGCAAAGGCCCGTATTTGCTATGATAACTGATATTTGTTCTGATAAACATACATTTGTAAATATAATTCTAGCACCTTTGAATTGTGCAATCTTGTCATTATTATCTTTATTATCATTAAAGAGAGCCATGCATAAATACTGAAACTATATACATGTACAATGTAAATTACTCTTGACTTTGATGAAGTTTTCCCCAACCAAAACAGAAACAGAGCATAATTACGTAAAATCTTCTACTATACCCAATTTCTATTGCAACACACGACATCGAGATCAGTACAATGCTTTCTAAGTATCTCCCAGGGATAGGGAACAAAGAAACAGAACTTAACGATTGCTTCACATCAAAAAAGAAACTAATGAAAAAAAAGAAGAAAAAAACTAAATGCCCATTAAAACATGCAACTACATTTTACATGTAAAAATACATGTACATACGTACATGTACGTATTAACTGAGATGTCACTCACAGATTAAGGATTTGATATCAAGAAAGAAAGTTTGCATCCAAACGGTTCAACAGAAAAATTTATGGTTCCACAACTAAGACAAAATAGAAGTGTCAGAATTAACATGGGTTGATACGTACTGGCACCAGATATTGACAAAGATCCCAACAAAGTTTGGAATTTAAACAGAGATCTCATGCACAAAGCCCCCTCGACTTTCAATACAGACATTCATCCTACCGGAAAATAAGTTATTCACTTTGTTGCACATGCCATATTTTGAACAAAAAAAAATGAAAAAAGTTCTGAATTTTATACATACATGTATGTATAATATCACTTTAAAAAAAACTCATTCATGAAGCCTACATGCAAGCCACACATCCTCTCTGGGACCTCAACGCATGTAAAAAGATTTGTTTTTGACCATTTTCTTAAAATGAGGTTGGTACGAAAATGGTCAAAACAACACATGGGCCCTAGAGTACAGGTTTTTGAAGGCCATGGTAAACAACTGTTCTAATCATTTTGCTTTGAAATCATAGATTATACTGTGCTTGTCTGGATTCTAGGGTTCAGTACAAATACCTACCTTCCAAATTTGTTGTAAGTAGTGTGTCCACATATCCATATTGTGTTTCCACCATGTATTTAATTGCTGTTAAGAAGAGATACAAAATTATTTTAATACATAATTATAACAATGAAATACGCAACTAAAACCTAATTCATGTTACACTCTTTTTCTTTGTAGTGTCAGAATATCATTATTTTCTATTACTTCATACCTGCCAACATTGTGAATCCTAATATGGGACAAAGTGGGACTACAAATTTTAAAAATAGGACATTTCTGTATTTCCTATAGATTACTGTGCACAGATTTTCAAAAAATAGGGACAAAGGGTTGTAATGGTGATAATTGCTCTTCTTTCCCCAAAAATAGGGACTGTCCCTACTAAATAGGACAGTTGGCAAGTATGTTACTTGTTAATAATTTACACCTTTTTATGCCTGTTATTTATATAATTCATTTAAATATATCTAAAATATAAGTCATTCAACTCGATTGATTGTGGTTTGAATGAGTGAATCTGGCGCCGCACAGTGACTGCCGGGCCCATGCAGTAAGGGGCAAAAAGAATTTCTGTTCACCTTTGTTTCGGACAAAATTTTTTTGGAGCGTTTGGAAAGATAAAAGAAAGTAAAGCTGATGTAAGCAACGTTTAATACAAATAAAAAATTAGTGGATCCATTAAACTGGGGGCTAGAAGTGCTAGCCCAGATTTCAGACATCATAATTATCAGTACTTTACCTCATTGACAGCATTTAGATATGATTCTAGGTCCCTAGTGAACTGTCTGCAGTGCTCTTGAAGACGTCCACCGATGTCTTCAGGAATTCATTGGAAACATTTGTGAAAGCCATACCAGCACTGCAAGTTAATTGTTAGAAAAAGAAGAAGAATAGAGGAAAAGAGTTAACGGTTAACAAACTAAGATAAACTCAACAAAGTTACAGACTTGAAGTTCAACTTGAGCTGTTATAGCTCATTTTTATTTTCTCATTACTCAGATTAAACCATCTTTAACCAATATCATTTGGTTCTTTGGGACACTATTTTTTGTCATTTTTTAATTACTACTGAACTCGAGATTTATATGTATTATTAACATGGTACTGGCATTTCAGTCTCTAATTTACAAACAAGTACATGTACATGTACGCTTTTCTTGTCAGCTCCAACCACACACAAAATGTGAACACTGAATCGAAAAAAAATAATCATAATCTGTTGGCTAGAACGTTTCTACAGGGGTGTGAACGGAGCTGTAAAAGGAATGGAGACAGGTAATCATATTAGTACTGGTATGCCACTAATGAGGGTAAGATTAATAGGATTGATTACACGTCACAATCGTTCATTTACCAAGGTGCTACGGGTACTGGGCCAAACCATTTAATCCTGTATGAGTCAGTGCCAGACACGATGCAGCACCAACTTTTAAAGCCCATTTATGTTCAGATAAAGCCAGAGACAAAGTTTTAATGAATTTTCAAACGTTTTATGTATGAAGGGCTCAACATTATGGACCCCGAATTTGAACACCAGACCCCCCCCCAAAAAAAAAAAAAAAAAAAAGATAAAATTAAAGAAAGCTTGTTGATTCATGACAATACAAGTAGCATGACAATATATGTATATCTCTAGTTTATAATACTGATGTAATGATAAATTTTAAGCATGTTTTCATTATCAAGAAAACATTTCTTATGAAATGGAGTAAAAGCAAAATTTAGATCCTGTATCTTTATGTGTGAATTTAGTCTGGTACATTACAGATCAAAATTTTGAAAGCCTTTTTACCTACATGAACATGAATTGCACTCATAATTGCTGCATCATCGAGCAGGCACTGAAATATTCATTCTCAGTTAATGTTATTCAAACTTATATAATCATTAGAAATTTAATCCTGCATCAACGTTTGCATGCAATACCTTACTGCGTGCCCGGCAGACTGTGCCAATTTGTACAAGCAGACAATGCGGTGTTACCATGGAAACTATTTTAGAACCGTATAGACGGCAGTATTTACGAGATGGGTGACCCAGCCTTGAATCCACGCTTATCCATACTTTAATTACCGGTTATGTTCAACTCGGATGGACGACGGTACACGTAAAAGTCTTTTGTAAATTATTGTGCCAGAAAATTTGCTATTTTGGTTAATGAAATTGTTTTTAACACAGTGAAGCAAATCATCACTCTAATGTCTAGTAGTAGGAAGTGCAGAGACAACCTTGAATTCTAGTAATTATGAGAAATTAAAAATGGTTTTACAAAGAATGTCCAATATTTGGCTAGTATATAAATAGTACCTGCCAGTTGATATGGGTGAAAATTTATGATAGCACAGTACTGGGTAATGAATCAAAATAGAAAAATATGAAAAATTCAAACTATTTGTCAAAAACAAATACAACATGTACATGTAGAGCGTGTTGGGCTATTCCCGGAGAACTATCAAAAAATGTTCAGTCCTGGTCAACTCTGAATATTTTGTAAAAAATTACACTGGGATCATTTTGGAATTTAGGGGACCAAGTTGGCATATTTTGCTTCATAAATACAAGCAGTATCTATACAGCCCGTGTGTCAAAAAAAATGGTACAGTCGGAAAAAATTATTTAGGTTTGAAATCTCTCAAATGAAGTGTGTGAATGTGGTACCAACTTAAAGCCAAAAGATTCTTCTCACTGATGCACTTTGTTTTGTATAATTTGCTTTTGTAAAACAAAAGTTATGCTAAATGTTGAGCTAATCGAAATTACACACATATATTGTCCGGTGCGCGTGAATTCACGGCTATTATGTGCAAACCCATAGAGAATCATGCGCAAATTACATTTTTTTCGATTATAGAAAACTGGTCATATATCAAGATCTACAGCACCAAATGGGATGAAAAAATTCGCAGAAGAAAGCCTGATTTCCTCCTTTATGGAAATATCAAACACTTTTAAAATTTAATTATTTTCATGTACTTAAAAAAAATGTTTTCCAACTATACCATTTTATTTGACACAGACTGTATATTCTTCACAGGTCAATAATAAAAGTGCTACATTAGAATGGAAACCACAATTTCCAGAGCTTTTTTTTTTTAATGGACCTCTAGGAAGAACAGAGATACTTTATAAGTATCTCTGAATAGAGCATCCATCCTCTTATTATTTGCTCATTATATACATGTATTTAATTTTGTTTATTCAATTTGTATATTGATTTTCATGTATGTATTTTCATTTGCTATTTTTTTATATGGAGAATAAAACCAAACCAAACCAAAAAGCTCTCTGTTTTCATGTAGTTGCTTGTCGCTCAAATCATCGTGAAATTTGAGCGACAGGATCGCTTTGTCAGCCCTAATTACCCCTAATGAGGAGCATAATTTGATTTGTCTTTTGACAATCCTATCTGATTGATGGCAGCGACGAGAGGACTTTGGGCTCGGAAACTCTTTTCCTAAACAATCAAGTTCTTTGAACTTTTGTCTCGGAAGCTGTTGTGGGAGGAAGCGTGCTCTCGGGGCGACCCGCGATTCTCGCTCTGTCCACCCGGGTTTCTGCGGGATGCGTTTTACTTGCGATTCTTGTCGAAGGTTAGGAAGTAATCCATATCCTGAATTGGTCAACTTGGAACTCTTTGATTCTACAGCTGTGCTATTTTTTGCAAAGATGTACTGAAAACAATGGAAAATTTAATATTTTAAGACCCAGATACATGTAGAATACAGTGCAATTATTTATAAATGCACATTTTCTTCCTTACTTGAAGTTTTCACATCAATTGAGGATTTGAAAATTTTTGAAGTACAACAAATTTTCAAGATGCACTTGTTCCATGTATCAGTTGGACTTTACCATTTTTTTTTTTTTCGATATTGCCCTCTTGGTTTAAATCCTTTTGATCTCTGTTAATAATTAATAAGAATAGGCCTCCAGTATGTATTCAGTGTCAATGTCAGACTACATTTCTAATCTTGTCAATTTAGATCAATAACCTTGTTTAAAAAACTAACAGGACACAACAAAATATGTATTTCACAGTTTCCTTGTTAATGGTGATTCATGTAACAACTCTTGGATAATTTACATCATATATATGTATTTTATTTTTATATAAATGGAGGGTGTTGCCACAAAATAAGGAAATACAACTTCCCTCAGAAATATCATGGGCACCAATTATGTAGTTTTGATACATATATATTTTTTTAAACTTTAATCAGAAACCTTTCATAATCATTGCCAAACCAAAATTCATTTAGTTCAATGATCAGAAATGTTCAGTACTAGAAAGAGATAAACATTTCTTTGTAATCTTATTAGTATATTACATGATCTTGATGAGATATTGCACAAGAAACTTTTTTTCTCTCTCTCTCCCTCTCTCATTTTCATCATAATTCTTTTTGTAGACAAAACAGCAGAAGGTGGATACTATATTATTCTCCAAAGATTAGCTGAGTACATTCTTATTTGAGGCTCTGGAAACCATTGCTGACAAATTATTTCTGGGAAACTTGCTTAGCCCATAGATGACAGAATTTCCCAGTGGTCAAAATGCATCCCTTTTTGATCCTCAAATTGGCAAATTTATAACTTTTATTCACTCCTGCATCCTTTAAAAAAATAGAATTAATAATGAACAGCACTATACGAATGAAAATTACAAAATCCATCGAAAAAAATTGCCAATTTGCGCTGGAATATAGCAATTGTTCATTTTTCTTCGCGTTGCCAATTTAGAGATTTCAATCACTATTTTCATTTAGAGTGTTCTAATTCAAGAACCATTCAACGTACAGCTCTTCTGTGATAAGTAATTCATATTCCATGGCATTCTAGTTTCAAAGATAATGCAAAAGCATCACTAAAAGGGACATTTTCCTTGATGGGTTAATTGTCTTCAAAACAGAAACCATTATGGTACATACATGTACATGTAGATCCTATCAATTATCTGCTAATGGCCTGAAGGGTTTAAACTACATACATTGTATGTAGATATAAAATAACTGGAATGCATGCCCTCCTAATAGCAATACAGAAACAAAAGAGGAAATTAAGGTAGGATATTATCCTCTCAGGCTGTGGATATTGTTAATTGAAGGTTTTGGTTTGAAGCAATTACTTTATGATAACTTTCATTGTCAATTATTGTTTCTCTTGGATCTGAGACCTGTCACTATAATCTACAATACTTATTCTTGACATATTAAAATTTCTTTATGAATTGATTAGATTAATTATGGATACACCAGGGTATGATCACAGGAAGGGTGGATCCTTTTATTCAGGAATTAAAGCAACCTTGATTTTTATCATCTAAGAAGTTTCTTATTTCAAAAATAAATTCTTTTTCAATGATACCGATTGCTGAAGGCCAAAAGAGCTTCAATTCTAGACAAAAGAACATACAATGCAAATAACTCTCTTTTTTCCTAAAAAGTTTGAATCTCAAAACATGAAAACCTTTTTTTTTTTTTATGTATTTGTTTGCTGAGGACCAGAAGGGTTTAAATTCAATTAAACAAAAGAATATACTAACAAAAAGAACTGATTTCTTTATTATCTTGAAAGTTTTGATTTGAAACGTAAATTTCTTTTTAAAAATTATTTGCTAAAGCCAGATAGGCTTCAATTTCAAATAAACAAATGAACATTCATGTACAAACCAAATAACTGATATTTATTATCTAAAACTTTTGATTTCAAAATATAAAATTCTTATCAAAAATATTGTTTTATACCGAAGCCCAGAATGGTTTAAATTCTACACTGTAAATAAAAGAACGTACAATGAAAAGAACCAATTTTATTAGCTAAAACTGTTATATAAAAAAATGATTTTGATAATTTACCATTTCCTGAAGCAAAATGGTTTTAATCAAGAAGGGATCACACATGCACAGGTAACATTCTACTAGGGGTGTGTTCAATGTCCCGTTTCAAATTTATACGCCAACATGAATCAATCTGATATAAGAGAAACAAAGTGTGTGTTCATTGTCCCCCATCCCGGTCATAAAAGTAAACATGTTTTTTCAATCTCGATTCGGAGGAAATTTAAACGCTGAAAAAGATGCGTTTTGAAACACATTCAGCTTCAATTTTACGACCTTACAAGCATCTCGATTGCAACGAAATGAGACACTGAACAGCATTGAGTTTTCAAACGTTTTTAAACGTGCTCTCGCAGTGGAAGCTTCCGGTGCAAGTGAAAGAGGAGAAGATGTTTGTTTTTTGAGAGCGGGGAATTAAAGATGATGGAATATAATCAGCTTTAGATTTTTTCACTGAACGGTGCACTGCTGATCGCGTTTGTGTTTGTGTTTTGTAATTGCGTTTTTATCATGATTCATGTTGGCGTATAAATTTGAAACTGGACATTGAACACACCTTAATCTCAACATGGATTTCTCTTTGAATATATCCATGGTCTCAACAAACATACTTTGCATTCATATAAAGTGGAAATGAAAGTAGGTACTATTCTCCGAGGCTGTGGATATTGTTAACTGAAACTTTTGAAACCTTCAACAACCATTAGCATCCAGTACTCTCTGTATCACTAGTTAGTTATATCCAGTGACTACTGAATTCTCCCAATCCCATTCATTGCATATAGGTACACACGTTCCAGTAGTCAAAGAGTGTGTTCAATGTCCAATTTCAAATTTATACGCTAACATGAATCATGATACATAACGCAATTACAAAACGCTGATATAAAGGAAAACAATAGAGGGTGTTCATTGTCCCCATCCCGGTCGTAAAAATAAACGTGTTTCAAATCTCAATTTAAATTTATACGCCGAAAAAGATGCGTTTACAAACACAATCAGCTTCAATTTTACGACCTTGAGCATCGCGGATTGCACCAAAATTCGACATTGAACAGGATTGAGTTTAAACGTGTTTAAATGTGCTCTCACAATGGAAGCTTCCGGTGCAATTGAAAAAAGGAGAAGATATTTGTTTTTGAGAATGGGGAATTTAAAGACGATCGACGTATAAACACGTTTAATTTTTGGACACTGAACGGTGCACCGTTGATCGCGTTTGTGTTTTGAGTTTTGTGATTGCGTTTGTATCATGATTCATGTTGGCTATAAATTTGAAACTGGACATTGAACACACTCAAAGAGTAAAGTGATCAGATATAACTAAAAAAGAATACACAAGTGTGAATAAAGGAAGGGTGGATACCATGTTATTGAATTATTGAAACTAGCTTTCCTTGGACTTTCTGTTATTTATTTTGTCTCCAAGACATAATATTGTTGTGTTTGATGGTCGTTTTTTTTTATTATCACACAAGTCACAAGTGGAAATAAAAGTTCACTTCTGTTCTCAGACAACTGAGGACATCAACTGTTTAACGAAATTTAGGAAAGTCTGAATTTCATCTTCGGGGCTTTGGAGTGGTTATTGCAGGATTTGAAACTTTCAAAAGTTCAAATTTAATTGGAAAACAATGTTAAATCACTGATGAAGCCATCCTACTGACAAAAAACATACATATGGCATGAATAAATGCCTAAAAAATGAGGAAAATCAAATCTGATAATCAGGAATTTTTTCAATATCATCATCTTTGCTAAACAACATTTGAATTGTTTTGATATTCAGTTTTAACAAAATGTAATGGCTTTGATATAGATTTAACAAAACAAACATAAGTATCTTGTTCAGAAATGTTTGCATAATCCAGGATATGTTGAGATAAAATAACGTCAACTTATTTCCTTGTTATGAAGTTAATGATTTCTAGAAAATTATACCTTTGAAGCACAAAGTCTAACCTCCTAAAATTTGAAAGAGCGTCATTACAGGAAATAACAATAGTTTATTTACTTGACGTTCAATGTGCAAAAACAAAATGACTTGTGAAGAGAGAGAGAAAGAGAGAGAGAGAGAGAGAGAGAGAAGGGATCTACAAATGTATACAGAGATGTATTAGACATTGTATTTTTAAGCAATGTGTTAATAAAAATGGGTCCATAAAAGATATCATGTAATAAGGGTTGAAGTACAAGATGGAGCAATTAATTGTGCCTACCCCCCCCCCCCAAAAAAAAAAAATAATAATAATAACTGAATGTAGCTAGAGTGTATAGCCTCAAGGCTTAACTTATGCCAGGTAATATTCCTGAAAATGTACATGTCATCAGCACTTTGTGATATCTAAATTATCTATTTACATGTTTGGCTTTTTGTGCAATATGCCATATTGCACGGTCAGATTATTATTCGTTCTTCCCACTTTTTATCAAGTATCTGCATCAGTGAAAATAAACTACGCTGTAGGAGCTCCGAAAGATCCACCTCTTGCAAGCTCTGTAATAGCTCCACTAATTATTTAAGAGCTATTCCAAGAAATTTTAAATTTAAAGGTAAATTTGAAAGGAGCTCCTGCAATAAAAAAAAAAACTATTGGCTCTTTATCAACACCTCATTCTCGCTTTGCATTAGAAATACTGCTGGCGTTGAACCTGCTGGGTAGTTACTTGTAATCACAAAAGGCTGTAAGTCAAATTTTGAATAAAACAAAACAAAATTTGGTAAGATTCACTATCACATAAATGTATGCACTTACATGCACATGTCATATAGACAAAAAGTAAGGTATAAACAATTTTAAGGAATATTCAATTTTAAAATTGATATTTAGGGTTAAAAAAAACAAACAAGTTTACATCAAAGAGCTTGAGGAGTTGATACCTTCTGACAGTAAGCTTTTAAAATGGGGGAATCATCGGAACCCCAAGCAGGTCACTCAGAACCAAAGCCAGACGAAATAATCTAACGAGGAATGACACTACAATTATGAAAGGGACTCTCACTTGTGACTAATCAGCATTTACAATGTGATATTGAACTTTATTACATTTTTAGGGCACTTAAATCAGGGGCCCAGTGTACATGTACTTTAATCGGATTGAACTTTTACTCTAAAGCACACAAAATTATAACTTAAACGATCATCATAACTCTGTTGTGGATTTTTGTCAAGCTTTCTGCTTAAAACCAATTTGAAATTCCAGGGTGAACGTCCCTTTTACATGCCTCTTTGAAGTCCGAGGCTCTGACACTTTAGGCACAACCAAAGGTACAGGTATAAAGGGTCAATAATTGTTGCCTGTGGCCAAAACATGTCTGGTCACCAATTAGGCCAATGGTCAAAAAAGGTCATCATCCTGGCTGACCTGGTATTCAAGACATGGTCAAAGTGGTCAAGAATCCCATCATAAATTGACCATGACATTTGTCTTCAATCTGTCTGCTTCCTGCACTCAGACATGAGCACAGATTGGCTGACCCAAGAGGGATCGGTAGAGGGTAAATAAAATGGTTCTTTCAGGTGAGGCTTGGGGTTCCTACATGGTACAATGCTCGAGTTTCAAATTCAAGATGACACTTTCTGTTTTAGTTTCTCAATGTAATCAATAAGGCACTCATTTGGACTCATTGTTTTCAATGTGCACTTCAGAATATAGACCTCTTTGATATTATTATCCTCGTCCAAGAATCTCATTTTATCTCATTGCTATGGTATTGAGATGGGGCTGAGTCAATAAAAGTTGTATATTTTGACAAGTCCTCGGGCGAAAGGAAAAGTAGATAAACATAAATCACGGAAATCATTTGAAATTCATGACAATCAGCTGCATGTAAATTCTATCCTTTCACACCACCATGCCAATACATTTGACCGTTGAATAGATTAAAAATCAATTTCCGTAAATATGTTTTCTCTCTTTTTACATTGTGCCATATCACCATCTCCCTGCCCAAATATGAAGGATAAAAGTCACACATATTTGTACCACTGTTGCCTTGTGTCAGTAAGCTGGAAAAACTCAAAGGGAAATCCCATAGGATTATTTGGTTTTACGAGAGGCACTTATCTTTTTCTATGACCAGTTGATAAGGCTTTTCAGCAAATAATAAGCTACATGTATTAATTGTGCATTACTTTTACAGTTTCATGAGATACATGATGCACCACGCCGTACCCCGGGGTACCGTTTACCCCGGGTTCCCTCGTTGTGTAGCGCTACCTCGTGCCCATTATTATGTAGTCTTCTAGATTCGTCGCCGATATCGCAATAGCGCTAACGTTATACTGAGTTTCCACTGTATTTATTATCACTATCATGCACAATGCTGTTTCGGGTTTGATGAATTTACTTCATAATAACAATGCTTTAATTCTAAATAATTCAGTAACATGATTGTGTTTCTTCCTTGAATGTAAGATTAGTTTGTGCTATTACCAAACACACTATCATTCATTCACTCCATACAAGAACATTAAAGAAAAAAATATAAGCCTGACACTGTCTTGGATAATGAAAAATTTAATTTCAAATCTCATTCAATATTAACAACTTTAACAGAGTACAAAAGATTGATAAATTGCATGCATTTAACAAACAAGAATTATTTTTTATTTTGTTTTTACTCAAATTTAATTTTTTTTAATTTTGGGAAACCAGGGTACAGAGCTAAAAAAAAAAAAATAATTCAACAGAACGGTGATTTATTTTTTGGTACCCCAGGGTACCAAAAAGTGCATCACATGTACAAATGTAGGCCCTATAATGTAATTTGTCATATAAATACTCTCAACAAACGCATTATATCACAAGTATACCCTGATTCATTGTGACCCTTTCTTGTCATTCTTACCCAGACAATAAATTGTAGGCCTAAAAGTGTAATCTCTCAGTTTCACTCACTCTCTCTCTCTCTCTCTCTCTCTCTCTGTCCAGTTGACATCATAGGGGAATTCCCCTTGGAGATATTAGGGGCTAATATTTTGACAGCCGTTCCTGCGAGCTTGTACAGGGTTAATCTTCAACAATCTCACATCCCCCTCCTGCAATTCAGACACTTCAACAGGGGTTGGAAGAGGATCTGACCTGTGGCCCTTGGTGGGTCGCCAGTGCCACATGTCTGAGGCAATCAGTGTCAATGTGAAGATTTCCCTCAAATTATTCATTTATACACTCTGAATAATGCCATTCCCTTTTTGTCCCCTAATTAGCCATATACAAACATACATGTACCGGTACATGTAATAGTATAAGTTTAGTTTGTAGCATACATCCCTCGGTAAGAACTATTGCTGAGCTGCATGTACATGTATGTATTTGGGCACTATAAGTTTTAAGTATCATTTAATTATTATTATTATTAAATGTGTTACTTTGAATAAACGTTTAATAGTGTGTAGCCCTTTGTAATGTTATCAGCTGCAGTGTAAATAACATCCTCATCATAAAACTCTATGGCCCATATTCTGCTATGAAGACTGAGTTTGTATGCGTCGCAAGATCATGCAAAGCTATTGTGCGATCCGCACAAGACAAAAAGATCGCACGGGACGCACAATAGCTTTGTACGAACTTGCGACACATGCAAACTCAGTCTTCGCTCCAGAATACGGGCCTATGAATCGACATTGATCAAAAATGCTAAAAACCCAAATCTTGCAAAAATATTGAATTAAATTGATACTTCTTTCCCCTCAAGAACTTACACTCTTTCATCCTTGTAAATTTATATTCAAGCTGAGGTACAGCCTTCACATCTATTCAGATGTGAAGCCCAAACTGAAGAGTTTAGTTTCGACAGCAGACGATAAAGCGAATGAGATTTCCCTAAAGGTTATCTTGCGGATCTACAACTTTCCCCTTCGGCCCACCAACGTTTACTGTCGCTATGAATTTCTCCTGACAAGAATCTCTCCTCCCTCCATCCTGCCCGTTACAAGACTCTCTTCCTCTCCCGTAATTTGGACGCTTAGGGAACGACGGCAAATGAGGCGAAAGGTCGTTGAATCACGACTAATTACAATCATGGATTACCGCTCCTCCTTCTCCTGAAGATTTTAACGAACGGAGGCTTTGATTCTCAAGGATAATTTGAAATTTTTATTGGACATGTATTTCATGTAATCCCATTCCAACTGGTAGTTCAAACGCTGTAATGTTACTAAATCTTTATTGCCAATAAAATTTCAGTCAAAAAATTACCAGCAGTTATTTTTCCCCAATGACTGGCTAAAAAGAGAAAAAATCTGAAGACTTTTCTTCATATTATAGGAGAAGAAAACAACTTGTTTGACACAACTGTAGTACATGTATTTCATACTGGACATGTGCAATGGACAATTCACAACTACAAAACATGTGTAAATACATGAACATGTATTTTTTTTTTTGAAATCCTATAGTATTGATTACTAAACTAAAGAGATAGAAAATTGTGCAAAAATCCTGTTATGATTTACCCAAATCTTGATAAACTTATTTTACAATTTGTAAACTAACACTCTATTTATACATGTACGTGTTGGCTGGAAATCAATTTGGAGGCCATAGAATAATACATCCTTCAAATTAACACGAAATGTAATTGGAGAAATGTAATCATGATCATGCTTTCCTTGATAATTTCTTTCACCAGATGAAGTGGTAGATAAACATTCTGCCAGACCATGTCAATAGAATATACTTTTGATTATAAATGCACATGTATACACCACGTACAATGGGTGAGCAGCTGTACATGTGTATAAATAATTTGAGTACTTGGTATAATGTTTAAAATCATGAGTCATGCGGTTTCAAAACATACAAAAGCTTTGTTTGTATGTGGCTTCACCTTTCAAACAATTGTTTGTATACTTTGTTTTAATGTTAAAAATCTATTATCAACCAATGTTCATGGACTTATTGTACCACCCGCACCCATGCCAAGCCTAATGATCCTAACTGAAAACTTGTATGTACATGTAACTGCTACATTGTGTATCAAATGTTTTTTTAATATCCATTCAGTACCAAAAGGACATTGACTCTTATTTTTCATTTTTTTTTTTTTTTTTTTTTTTTAGTTAATGGCCTCATTTGATGTACACTATGTATTAAAAAAAAAAAAAAAAACTTTTTTTTTATGGATCAGACTACTGTATAAGCAATATTTTCGCGTACAGATATTTTCGCGATTTGGTGATGATCATTACTATAAATAGCTTTGTACTGAAGAGGAAATTTTCTGCGATGACCGACTCGCGAAATTCGGAAAATAAAGTCACCGCGAAAATAACCACTTATACAGTACATGTTATTCCTTTCCTTATTGTATGTAAATTTAAACCTGAAAATATTTATAGATGTTTATTTCTTGTTTGTATATGTGTGTATGTGAGTATCATGCCCATGAAGTATCGAGGATGGACGAGATAGGAGACGACATCCTGTATTTGTTCTAGGTGACGCCTATCCACTATACCACCAAATCAGGGTAATTCTAGACCAGGGAAGTTGGTTGCCCAAACACAGAGTGGTATACTGGTATCCAATAAACAAAAAACATGTAGTCATGTACTAATCAGGTGCCATCCAAAAATCAAACATTTACTGATTGCTGTACAACATTTAAACGTATATATACATACAAAATAATTTACATTGTAGGATGTTTATTCTGAAAGTGTGTGGTGATGACTGCTGAGCGCCAAAGGATGTTACAATTTTATATACATGTAGCTCTGCTATAAAAAGGTGTATTAGTTTTTTTATTGAATAACTTTGCATTGATAAACTTATCAATACCAGAGATACATGTATGCATCTCACTAGAATTATATTCTTGATTTTTTCTCAGATTAATATTACCGCCGTAAGCAATAGAATAATACATGTTTATGTACATGTACATCTCAGTGTTTTTAACTTGCAACTAAAAACTGGTCAATGTATATAGACCACTGTTTGATGTGAAATGTACTTTTTATCACAGCTCAAGCAAGAGCCTGAACCAAAGATAAAAAAAAAATTTAATGTAAACATCTTCTTGTTTCCTTATCTTCATAAGGGTGAAGTTTTTCTTCTTTGTTCATACTTTTACCAGTGCTGCTATTTCCGTTTCATGCAGAGAACTTGGCTCCATTCCCTTTCAAAGAATAAGGGGTTGTGTGGTCTAGTTGGAAAGTCTAAGGTTGCTGTGCAACAGATCAAAAAGTTGGCTTGACAAGTCATTAATTTACACCTGCCACAACTCAACCCAGGTGAGGTGCAAAATTGGAGCATCTTGAGAACTTTGGAAGATGGATATGACCACTATACCAAAGGCAAATATTATGGTCTATATACATAACACCGACAGTCTCAAGAGAACTTCAGCGGTGGAAGCAGATGAGTTTTAGATTGTGTCCTTTTTTGTTCAATAAAACGCACCCCTCCCCCCAAAAAAAAAAACAAAAACAAACAAACAAACACAACACAACAAACAACTCAAAGCAATTTTACCAGATGATACCGGTGAAGGAGAAGAAGAAGAGAGTGAGGGTGACTCTTTTGCATCCCATGTGCTTGCTCTCTCTTTGCACCCGTTTGCCTCCACATCGATCACAAGCATCGACAGGCAGCTGAATATGAACCCGGTGATGGGTACGATGATGAAGTACAACGCACCAAACAGGACGCATACCACGATGCCACAAACAGACCATAATCTGAAGGAAACAAATAAATAAATGATTTTTTAAAATCTTATTAAATGCAGTTTAGTCTGCCAATCAAATATTGCAATGTGACACTTGAATATAACATTATACCACTTCTACCTTACCATTTGGGGAACTAGTCTCCGAAATTAACTTTCTGATCATGCAGCATTATGCACTACATTGTACACAAATGTATGTTAATATGGACATGGGTAAATGCCTGCAAACTATATTATTGTCGTCACTTTTCTGTTTCTTTTCATCTATAGGTAGGTCTGCATAATATACAAGGCTCCATGATAACTTTTTATGGAGGCTCTAGGCCATAATTTGTATGTTGTTGTTTTTGTGATTAATTCTTAATTGAATCATTCTTTGCAATGGAATAAGTTTTATGCAAAAACGATCACTTTGGAGTACCATATTTCCTTTGTTTATACTTCATTATGACATTGTTCTTTGTCCATCCTATTGCATGCAGAATAACTGAATAACTCCAATACTTATACTCCATACTTAATATACATCTATGTCTTTCCTTACCTTCCACATTTCAGTCTGCCAGTTATCTTCATAATACGTTGAAGTTTCATTGTAAACATTTTCAAGAACAAATCTGACGTAATCTGAAGAAGAAAAAAAACAAGAAAGGGCTGGATATATGTAGTATGTGAAAATTCATCAAACGTTAGGAGCTGGCATTATTAATAAACACTACATTAACTTTATCATGAATTTGATGAAACAAATAAGCTTACTTTATTGCTCGTTCATGAAGGCTTTAATCATTATTGACATTGTTTGTCACACTTATCAATGTGTTTACACTGCAGACAGGGAGGAAAAGGGGAAAACCAAATTAAATTTCCAACTCATTACCTACATGTAGATGTTCATTAATAAGAGGAGATTCTTTGAAGAATGAAGTACTTTATATCTATGTCAATAAGAACTTCCGATGACACGTACATGTACTTATACATGCTTTTTGGTCTTCATGGTACACGTACATGGTCATGCTAGTTTTCAATAGCTCTGGCTTATTTCAAGCAGGAAAAATAATGTCTCACATTGAAAATTCAGGATTTAATTAACAGTTTTTCATTGTCATTAGAATTGTTCTGTAAAACTTTATTGATAATTATTAATGCAGACACTGAAAACAAAGCGAAATATTAATGATAGAACACAATTATATCAATTGGTCATATATTTTAATGATAACTCAAAATGGCATCTCATGAGTTTCATCATGAAGAATTTACATGCATGCACTTTTTACAGTGTGATCAGTTATGGAAATAAATGTTGGTGAGCAGACCAATATTGTTTACAATGTATCTATGGCTACAAAATCTCCATTACTCAATGTGATGTACATGTACATTTATGTACATTTAATGTATGCTTGATTTCAATGATGCTGAACCCAATAGCCATTAAAGTGGGGTGTGGTCATAATTTCGAGTCTGCATGCTCATAGTGGTGCATTATTTTAATCTTGTTTTAAAGGCTACATATGTAGGCCTACATTGGTGGATGTGTAGTATGTGTACATGTATGTCGATCGAGCATTATAAAGTGGATGTGATCGAATATTAAAATTCAAAGATAATCTTCTACATGTAGTAAATGAAGAAAATATTGTCAGACAAGATCAAGAAATACAACATTGAATCCTTGGGACTACAAGTAATTATAAAGTCTGCAAAATTCATGGTTTTGGTAAAGAAAATATAAAAGCTAAGTATTAAATGAGCAAATAACAAACAAGAAACAATAGATTAGATCGTGCAGTCACCAAGTGGTTGCTTACATCAGGGACGTGAGAGATCTCCTCTCACGTCCCTGCTTACATGTAGCTCAGCTGTACAGCAACCGTTTGCAAAGTGCATTCAAATGGTGCAGCTCACACTCTTGGCAACGCGTCCAGTAAGCGTCTGATTATTAAACCTGGTGCTATCAGAGTTAAAGGGTAGTTTTCAGAATGAGGTCTTCCACCCCCCCTCTCCCCCCCCCCCCCCCTCCTTTTTCTTAAAAAAAAACATCCTTGTTACAATTATATGATATATGATGTAATGATGTTTGTTCAGGTAATGTGACAGAATGTGCTGATTCATTTGCAGAAAATGCTAATTGCCATTGCAAGCACCAGAACATTGAACATTACTATCATACAGTGTACATTCTTTATCATGAAATCTGAAGAATGATTGATCAAAATACTTTCTCTTGTTACTCATTTTGTGGAGGTATTTTTGTGTTAATTGAATTATTAAATGCAGATACCTGGACATTGTAGGCATTTACTTATGTCTGTCAAATTTGATAACATGAAACAACGTACATTATTGTAAAATGCAATACCTACTACATGTAACTACTTTACTTTTTCTTAGCCTAAACGGTAGAATGGGATAATTTTAGTCTCAATTTGATTAGCAATTTTGGTTCATAGGGAAATACTTCCAACAAGTACAATCCTACATGAGTTACATTGTATGTGAAAAAAAAAATGCTATAATTTTGTATAGCAATCATTCAAAACTGCATAACAAATTGCGATGCGATACCAGGGAAATTATTTCCTGTATGGCATAATTATTTGATATAAAACTGGAACAGGACTATTAAATAAACACTGTCATGATTAAGCTTAAATATATTGGTCTTAAAACTTGAGCAAATACTTTGACTTCATAAAGGAAGGATGATATGACAGAAGAGTGACAGCGCAGGTCTCGGTCGTTGCTCCCCAAACAAATTAAACCAAACGGGAAATTCAGAGTGAGAGATGATATTGAAACAGGTGGTGATGATACTTCACCAAATTTCATTGAAATAATTTGAGAAGAAGAAGCTCAAGAAAGAAACGATCAGTGATTAAATTATCACAACCATTTCCGTACAGACCAGTGTTACATATCAACATATTTCCTTTCCATCACGAAATTTAAGTTGACTCATCTAGCAGTTCCCCCAAAACAATATTCATCAACTTTCATTGCCTCTAGCATGGATTTATAAAAAAAATATCATATAACGATTACAACTGCTTTGGGTAATCATTTTCTCATGAATTTATTTATGGATCTTCGTAATATTTCATTTCTGAAATAAATCTTGCATGAGACAAGAATCAGATGCGATTCAAATTGCAATTATTTCCTTTTTTTCAATTAGCATTAAGTGGAAAAAGATTAAAGTTATCATGATAGAGGCAGGTACATGTAGGATCAATAAATTGCTTGTGAATTCCATCAAAACCTTTGAATGGAATTATATCATTTTCTTCGTCCTTGAAGGCATTGTATGCAAATAATATGATTTTGTCCGGATGTAACGAGCAGGGAAGATTTATGACATGAAGATTTAAAGGTATCAAAAGCTCTAAATTGTTTTTGTCTTTTATACAAGTTCATAGAATACATAACAAAACCAAAAATATAACCTCCCCCCCAAAAAAAAATAAAAAAATAAAAAAATAAACAAAAACAAAGACAAAACAAACAAAAAAATGAAGAAAAAAATATAATTTTTGTTTTCTTTCATATTTTGTTGATGAGAATTTGACATTGAAACATATTCACTGTCTTGCATGTAATGGAGGATCCAGGATTTTAAAATGGAGGGAGGGGCACTGCCAATTTTTTTCTGATTTTGACGTACCTGTACAATAACATTACAATCAATGACTGGCTTTCAAATTTTGGCGGGGCACATATCCCCTGTGCCCCCACCTGGATACGCCACTGCATATCATTACAATAGAAGTACATTGTACATGTATCTCATCTGCCATGAGACGAGTTTGAAACAGGTTTGAGACTACTTTGCAACTCCGTCTCGGAGGTTTGTCTCATCAGTCGCAGGAAAATCTAACATTCTATGAGATTTTCCTCTCCTGGAGACACACTGTACATAAAGCCCCTTTCGCAGTTGGTGGTGCGACTGCTTCCAACCTTTGCGATTGTTACCAAACATTTGCAAACGATAGCAAGAGCAATTGTGAAAGCCCCTTAAGTCTCACTACGTATTTTTATGTGAGATACAAAAAGTGAGGTACATGTCGTACATGTCATTAACAAAGAAAATGAATGTCCTGTTCAATTTAGGAAACAGTGCATGTAATCGACAGTGTGATGTGTAATGTGTTCATAATATAATGCCAAAATGCATTGTACCCTGCTGTTTCTGGTATGCCAAATACATGTACCTACATGTAAATGTACTGGGTTGCTGAAGAGCAAATTCACCCATTCCAACCCTTCAAGTCAGTTATGTTGAAGTTTTTCAACCCCATTGTATAGAAGCTCCACAACATACTGGGGGTTATTCTGGAGCAACAGAGAATATGCGTACATGTACATGTATACACTATGTAAACCATAAGGTCCCATATGTCAAATTCAAAATAGTCATGGGTTCAAGAATAAAATATGGGGGCCTGGGTGTTTATGGACATACATGTAGTGTCAGCCCTTTCCATAAACAGACCTGCATTTAATATTTATAAACACTTAGAAATCCAAAATAATACAGAAGTTGCAAATTGTTTGGCTTTGAGAAAGCTGTAAATGTACAACAGGCCAGAATATCAAGGCATGCAGCCCTGAAAGTTTAAGAATACACATGTAGGTTTTGATTTTTGTCGTCTCTTTTCTCTTTTTTTTTTTCAATTATTTTTTTTATTTACCCCATTAATTTCAAGAGAAATCAGGGAAAGATCCCAAGTCCCTCTGAAAACATTTAATTCAAACCCCAATACCGCACCCCTAGCTACGCTACTATGACAAAATGCACACTAATCAACTCACCTAGGGGCAAGCCATTTGGCTGGACTAGGTCCACAAATCCTTCCGCCATGGTGGCCAAGGTGCTGGGCCTGGATGCTGTGATAGTATCGTTAGTAGCCGTGGGCACTGGGGGTAGGTCGCCCCAAACGATAGTACTGGGGTCCAAGGGATCCGTTCGAGGGTACTGGGCCCTAACAGAGTCTGTGGTGTGGTATAAGATCATGAGCCATAGGCACGTCTTGGCTAAGTCTGCTGCAAAGCAGTTTCTAGTCCGAAAGGTAGCCATTGTAAAATATCTATTTTTAATTTACTGTTTGTTGGTTAAGCACCGTTTCACTAGCAGAGTTGGACAAGTTCCTCAATCCTCCTCTTTTTGGGGTCTGTTGTTCTCTCCTGTAAGGGTGGCCAAAGGCGTTCTTTTCTTTCAAAGATTGTGTCACTCATTCACCGTGCGTTTGTTCTGTTCCTGGAGATTTAGAATAAAAACAATAGTTGGAATAGATTTAGTTAATAATTTATAATGCTGATAACTTTATAATAATGCCTATTAGGCTAAGTCATTTTTAACAAAATATAAACACGTAGGCCCTATACATGTATGTAATGTGCATTCAAAATGTTAATTGCCAGGATTCTTTAACTTACTCCACATGAAAAAAACCCCAATATTATACACACAGCAACATAATATGTTGACGAAGCTGTTCATGATGGACATACATGTATATTATACATGCATGTGAAGTTATTTCAAGGTACAAATAATTTTACATCACATAAACATAAGCATTTTTGCTGAATAAAAATATAAATCAATTACAAACAAAAAAAAAATGTAACAGTGATTATTGTCACAATAAATAGACAGTACATGTATTTACCAATGAAAAAGTTCCCAAAAATCAAACATGAAACTATCAAAACCCTAATAAAGTAGTTCTCACCTCAAGACAAAACTACAGTGTGTAGCTGCACTTACAAAATTTATTCAATAAATGCCATGAATACAATTTGAGTCTTGACCAGCACCAATTAAACAAATACAAGTACCCCTCAACTAATTAATGTCATTCAGATATCAACGATAACCCAGCATCACATGTTATGATGATGCACTCTGCCATTTAGGGAGAATTACGTCACTTTTATGGCTTAATAAACCCGGGTGTTTTTATATCAGGCTGCATGCGACCCTTCCCATTGTCGCTAGGCACACATTGCCCTCTAGGTGGAATCGTGATGCAGCGATCTATTTGTACGTCTCTATTGACATAAAGGCGTTTCACGCAGTATGAAGGATACAGAGTCCTCTTTATCTACCCTGCACAATCTCAATTCCTGATAAAAGTCCAAGAGGACTACAAATGTACATTTTTCTTTGTACATTTATCACAGTATGCATACTTGTACACAAATGTAGGCCAACATGGGCACTGGACATTTACATTTTGTATTTACTATGTCAAATGAGTATTAACATGGTCAAATCTACATTGTACATCGTAGCATACTAGACAATACAGTCAGTAGAAATTTGGCTGTTTCTTCACACAAAGTTTTATGTACATGTGTAGTTCCAAGACACCAATATGGTACAACATAAACCAGGATGGTGTTTCACCAAGTTGTTCCTGAAGTTACGAACGACTTTACAAACAACTGGAACATGTTTTGGGGTGCTAAGTATACTACATGTACATAATCACATGCTTTATAATTTAGCCTGAGAATGCATAACCAGACATTCATAAAGTAATTTGTAACATACAACATGTATGAACGACTTGGTGAATCACAGCCCTGGCTTATTTTTGTCACTGTTGGGTTAGGGTTAAAATACCTTGGTGCATATATGTAGACAAAACTCTGAATCAAAATTTACCACAAAACAATTGTCACCAAGATATGAGTCTAACAAATTTCTTTAGCAGGTGGGGGAAATGATGGTGAACGATGCATATTGACTGTGTTACTACTGTATGCACTGTTCACTTAGGGTGTGTTCAATGTTCATTTTCAAATTTAAATGCCAACACGAATCATGATACATAACACAATTACAAAACACAGAACACAAACGCAATCAGCTGTACACTATTCAGTGTCAAAAATTTTAAGCTGATTATATATTGTACGTCGATGGTCTTTAAAATCCCCGCTCTCAAAAACAAACATCTGCACCTTTTTTTCACTTGCACCGGAAGCTTCCACTGCAACAGCACATTTAAACATTATTGGAAACTTAATTGTGTTCAGTGTCGCATTTTGTTGCATTCGTGATGCTCAAGGTCATAAAATCAAAGCTGATCGTGATTCAAAATGCATCTTTTTCGGCATTTAAATTTTCCTCCGAATGGAGATCTTAAACACGTTTACTTTTACGACTGGGAATAGGGACAATGAACACCCACTTTGTTTCTCTTTATATCAGCGTTTTGTAATTGCATTTTGTATCATGATTTATGTTGCTGTTTAATTTTGAAAATGAACATTGAACACACCATAAGAATCTTGGGAGATACATGTATGTCTTGCTTTATGGAAGTATGGTCAAGGTTATAATGCGGTGAAAATTAGTAATTATGTGTACATAAAACCACATGTAACAAAAGCCACATCAATGCCATTACATGTCAGAGGATACAGGTAGTCTGTATTGCGCATACTCTAATATGACATGATAAATTTACTGAACGTACTCAAGATTTATTTCAAAGCATCAAGCTACATGTACATGTATTAGCAAAGTTGGATACTTTCTGAAGCAAATTGTAGCTTTCATGTAACATTTTACACAGATAAAAAAAAATAAATAAATAAAATTGAGGGGGGGGGGTGGTTAGGAGTCCACTCTTCTAAAGGTATAATGTAGGGCAACATACAAGAATTTACCAAAGAGCATTTGCCACTAGTGTAATAATTCATAGTTTGAACTACAGTATGCAACTTTCTCACAATTCCACCATATTCTTTTAGGTTTCCTTTAAAAAATTGTCCAAAAAAATCACTCACCATTTGTGGCAAACTGCATGTATGTAGGCCCTATGGATTAAAAGGTTTCTTGGTCTAGTAAATGTGTCTCCGGAATATGGATCAAGTTGTCAAAATTAGAATCCCAGCCATGAAAAATAACATCCTTCTGCAATTGCCTCATTTACCCCAGCAATCAAAACGATCGAGTACCTGTATGTGCACCTTGTACACCTGTACCACAACGATTTCCTTGAATGCTTCAACACCTTGTCACAGTACATTAACTTTTTATAAGCTGCGGTAATAATAACGTTCAGCACAGTGCATCCCCCAGGAAAGAGTGCAGAAATTCAATTATAATTCCAATGGCACACAAACAAATCAAGAGGTGAAAGAGGATTATGTGACAGAATGAACTATTGATCCCATGTTCGTCGTTTTTTAAACAATATTTGGATGATCCCTGCATAGCGACATACCTTGAAGGACCCCTAAAGAAGACTCAATTCTTCAGATATGTTGCTCATGCAATGCATTGGTGAATTAGTAATTCGATCATGACTCACAGATATTCAAACATGAAAAGTAAATGCATCCATAGTACCAAAAGGCACCAAGGTCATATTTTTGTGTAGTGGGGGAGCAATTTCGAATTGTGAAGAACTTTAGCCCTAGAGACATTTCACTACTAAATTGTTCCTTATTTTCAGCGCATATTTTTAACTTTCCAGAATTCTGTGTTGAGTAATATTTTTGTTCAAAGGGTCATGCCCATAATAATATTTTCAGGTCTAAAAACTGTTGATTGAGCAGTAGAGTTTCAAGCTTCTGAGGGAAATACAAAAATACACACCCCTGGCTTAATCTTTAAGAATATTTAACAAAAGTGCTGTGGGACCAAGGCTTATACATGTACTTTGAATTTGACCTATTTCAGACCGGTCTGAAACAGGTTTAAAGGTTAGGCAAAAGTAATTTAGTCTTGAGTCAAGGAAAATTAGAGTCTTTATACACTGCTGCACAGATCTTCAGATGCAAGTCTGGATGACTCGGTGATTATGATTTGTGCAATGTACCAATGGGATTAACTTACCCATGAACAAGGGGCAAGTTATGAAACCACTGCAGTACATTCACAGAGCCATCATGCATCAAACTTCAAAACAGACATATAGTTTTTTTGTAGTCTGAACGTGGCTGATACATGCGCATCCCATATTAGAACGCGCAATATAATTGATAGACTTCTCAATGGCACGCATCCCATGGGCATGATCTGACAAATGAAATGATACGTAATATACCGCACGCAACTAGGCATTTAAGTGCGATTTTTAAGTCTACTTTATATACATGTAACTCTTTGTGAAACACCCCCCAGATCTAATCCCGATCAGCTGGGCCATTGAGCATAAATTAGACAGTAGACTCCTATTTTAATATGCTAATGGACTTGTACATAAAACATACATTTTGTTCTTTTGTTGTAGTCTGAACATGACACAGGTAATATTTAGAATCCTGTTCTAATCCTGTTGATTAAAAGTCTTACCAGGACATGTCAATTAGAGCTGCTAAACACCTGATCACACCTGCCTAACTATTAACAACATATTGTGTGAAAAACTTTCTACAGCCAAGAGACTAGCTCAATACTTGTATTCTAAAGGTTCACACAGCTTTAGGTACAAAAGACATCATGACAAGCAATTTTTTTTTCATTTTGAAGAAGTACAATTTCTGTAAAGTGTGCAGTATGAAAAATTACAAGTATTTGCCAAATCACACTTTCATATGCATCTAATGCTTTTTAAATCTTACAGAGTTCAACTTAATGCCATGGTTTTTGTTTTATAAATAAAAGCAAATGCAGAAACAATTTAGAAAAATGAAATAAACAGAGTAATATCCAATATATACGCGTACATGTATGCAGGTTCAAATTCAGGATTTCGATATTAATAACACCATGGGAAGACTTCAAGACTTACAATGTTGAGACAATTAAACTTTCTCATAAAATGAATTATTCTGGGTAAAACTAAAATAAGTATAAAAAGACCCTTAGCATCCTGTACATTATACAATTTTCTATAATACAGACACCAGCATTAATATTTATAAATCGACTTCTCCTTTGATAACCCGCTGAGAAATCATGAGAGGTTACGCTTGGCACATTAATACAGAAAAGTAGCGCCAACATTAGCAGGGCACCTGCATGAAGTATTTCCTTAGCTACATGTACATGTACATGTAGTGAAACTGCAAGGGCTTGATGGATAAAAAGGGATATTTCTAACATTAAAATCTCAGTCAGGAGTCACAAATACATGTTTTGAGACTACAAGTACGTTGATCGGGTTAAGAATTTGATGAGATATTAAAATAAAATTGATTTCAGTGAACGCACATGTATAAAGTTCACAATATAGGCATGTAGGCTACAGTGCAAATATGATTCTTCATCACCAATTTTTTTTTTTTTTAATCCTTTATCCATGGAAGCATACATGTAGAGAACATTTTAATAAAAGATCTAAAAATAAATCAATAAGCTTATAATTTCTCATTACATCTTGCGCCAAATGCAGACATTTCTTTTAATGAACAGAAATTTGATAATGGCCCTGATAAATAAAATTTATGTATTTAATGTAATGACTAATGTGTGCATCTTCAATAGTCAGACAGCAAACAAAAATCAAGGTCAGACGACCACTATATACATGTATATACACCTCTTTAAGACACAATGAGTGAACTAGACAAAGGTAAAAGAGTCAATTGAAATACTATGAATAGAAAAACAGTGGTACAAAACGAAATGGTCCCACATTCTATGAGCCCAAAACAG